>CM037469.1:15798200-16241700 GCA_021014325.1 Plazaster borealis | reverse complement strand
ATTTTTCAGAGGAAAAGCTAACTCAGGACAGTTGGTACTGGTATCAAGCTTGGAAAGAGTTGACTTTCAATTAAACAATCGCTCAAAAGTTGAAGTTTTGTTTTCAATCATTACCAATGATGTAGCATTTCTGTCAGTGACTAGTGTGTGTTCAAACAATCACACTTGTTGGAACAATAGGCCACTTTGGCACCGTATACGGGAAAAATGCTGAACCCGAATGCCGAACCCTTATATATATTAGTTTGTTTTATTATGTGTGACAAATTTCCTGTCTTACTAGTTACAACAGTGTTATGGAGACTGCAGCTTTACATCCTGGACAAAAAAGTCATAGACAAACATAGCCCACACTGTCCGGATGTCGACGTAGGCCCTTATGACTTCAGCAAAATGGACAGCAGAATTTCAGATTGATTTGCCGTTGGAAAAAGACGCTTGTTTCGTTTATAAAGAAACTGAATTGACTGGTGACATGGTTAGCTGCTGTTTTGACTTTAATGATATTAAAGGATGTTTATGAATTGTTGTATAAATCAGGGTGGGGATTTTTTTCGGTTTTTTCCAAGTATTTCGAATGGAAAAACATTCTGCATTGAACTTGGAGAATTGGAGACAAAACTTCTTGTACATGTTTTTGAAACGGTCCTTTCCATTTGTTTTCAAAATGAGGATTACTTTATTGTTCCTCTGTAATGGGTATTGTTTGTGGGCTATGGACCTTTATCATTTTTTCCCATTCAAATCAATGTAACCAAACCGAGGCTGGAAGGGAAAACAGTCTGGTTCCTTTATGTACAAGGAATATGAGCATCCTTTGCTGTTATTGGGTACAGGAAACATGACCAAGATGGTGGCAGCATGATACAGGTCTAATAGGCTCTCGCTCTAACTCGATAATGGAACTACTGAGTAGTTAGGTTATTAATTTACCCAATTTGAAATAATTGTGTCAATAATTGGATCAGCCCCTTTAAGATAAATGATTCATCCACTTGAATGTTTTTTTCAGCAGTAGTAACCAACTAACTACCGGAAGTTATCAATTGTTTGACCACAGTTTGCCTCCATCCCATCCCGGATAATCACAATTTGCCCTTGACGTCTGGTTTCGTGGACCAGTGTCATATAGGGTGCATTGAATGAAAGGTTACACCATAAAGCCAAACTAATTTTTCCCCAGAAAAGTTTGGAAGAGAGCAACCAGTTTGAATTGTGGTTTTAATTCGATTTGAATTAGTTGCAGGAACTGCCAAAATGTTAGATTAGGGTGAGTGGTAGGGTCTTAAGACCATAAAATTGTACCTTAAATCTTGGTCAAAATTTTTAAACAAATGCTGGACTTACCCCTGATGATTTTTTTTAAATTTGTGGCCTAACTTTATTTTAGCTGAAATCATTTGTCAAGTTAAATAAAAAGGCAACAGTAGTGCCTACTGCATTATTTTAGGAAACAAAATCGCAGCTTAAAAATTAAGTCCAAATTTGAAAAAAAATGCTGGACTTACCCTTAATGATTAAAAAAAAGATTGGCCTAACTTTAAATTATTTCCGTGAATTTAGCTGAAATCATTGGTCAAGTTAAATAAAAAGGCATCAGTAGTGCCTACTGCATCATTTTAGAAAATAAAATCGCAACTTACAAATTTGGCCCTTATTTGATAAAAATGCTGGACTTACTTACCCCTTATGATCTTTTCAATTTTTTGCCTATGTTTCCAATGTCAAAATTTCTGCAAATTTAGCTGAAACCAGTGGTCAAGTTATACAAAAAGGGATCAGTAGTGCCTACTGCATCATTTTAGAAAATAAAATCCCAACTTAAAAATGTTGCCCAAATTTGATAAAAATGCTGGACTTACCCCTTATGATCTTTTTAATTTTTGGCCTATTTTTCTAATGTCAATATTTCCGCACATTTTGCTGAAATCATGGGTCAAGTTATATAAAAAGGCATCAGTTGCGCCTACTGCATTATTTTAGAAATTAAAATCGCAACATAAACATTTGGTCCAAATTTGACAAGCTGGACTTACTCCTTTTAATTTTTTGCATTTTTGGTCTATTTTCAAATGTCAGGATTTCTGCGATTTTAGCTGAAATGATAGGTCAGGTTTTATGAAAAGGGGTTAGGGTTAGGGTTAGGGTTAGGGTTAGGGTTAGGGTTAGGGGTTAGGGTTAGGGTTAGGGTTAGGGTTAGGGTTAGGGTTAGGGTTAGGGTTAGGGTTAGGGTTAGGGTTAGGGTTAGGGTTAGGGTTAGGGTTAGGGTTAGGGTTAGGGTTAGGGTTAGGGTTAGGGTTAGGGTTAGGGTTAGGGTTAGGGTTAGGGTTAGGGTTAGGGTTAGGGTTAGGGTTAGGGTTAGGGTTAGGGTTAGGGGTTAGGGTTAGGGTTAGGGTTAGGGTTAGGGTTAGGGTTAGGGTTAGGGTTAGGGTTAGGGTTAGGGTTAGGGTTAGGGTTAGGGTTAGGGTTAGGGTTAGGGTTAGGGTTAGGGTTAGGGTTAGGGTTAGGGTTAGGGTTAGGGTTAGGGTTAGGGTTAGGGTTAGGGTTAGGGTTAGGGTTAGGGTTGGGGTTAGGGTTAGGGTTAGGGTTAGGGTTAGGGTTAGGGTTAGGGTTAGGGTTAGGGTTAGGGTTAGGGTTAGGGTTAGGGTTAGGGTTAGGGTTAGGGTTAGGGTTAGGGTTAGGGGTTAGGGTTAGGGTTAGGGTTAGGGTTAGGGTTAGGGTTAGGGTTAGGGTTAGGGTTAGGGTTAGGGTTAGGGTTAGGGTTAGGGTTAGGGTTAGGGTTAGGGTTAGGGTTAGGGTTAGGGTTAGGGTTAGGGTTAGGGTTAGGGTTAGGGTTAGGGTTAGGGTTAGGGTTAGGGTTAGGGTTAGGGTTAGGGTTAGGGTTAGGGTTAGGGTTAGGGTTAGGGTTAGGGTTAGGGTTAGGGTTAGGGTTAGGGTTAGGGTTAGGGTTAGGGTTAGGGTTTGGGTTAGGGTTAGGGTTAGGGTTAGGGTTAGGGTTAGGGTTAGGGTTAGGGTTAGGGTTAGGGTTAGAGTTAGGGTAAGGGTTAGGGTTAGGGTTAGAGTTAGGGTTAGGGTTAGGGTTAGGGTTAGGGTTAGGGTTAGGGTTAGGGTTAGAGTTAAGGTTAGGGTTAAGGTTGCGGTTGGCCCCGTATGAATTTTTCAAAATATTTTGCCTATTTTTCATTTGTCAATATTTCCGCAAATTTAGCTGAAATCATGGGTCAAGTTATATTAAAGGCATCAGTAGTGCCTACTGCATCATCTATAGAGCATAAAATCTCAACTTAAAAAGTTTGCAAAATTTTTGATAAAAATGCTGGACTTTTATTATTTTTTTAAATAAAATTGCCGAACTCTATATGTAATTATTTCTGTGAATTTAGCTGAATTCATTGGTCAATTTGAATTTTAAAAAAGGCATCAGCAGTGCTACTGCATCATTTTAGAAAATAAAATCGCAACATAACAATTTGGCAAAAATTTGATAAAAATGCTGGACGTACCCCTTATGATTTTTTCAATTTTTTGCCTACTTTTCATATCTCAATTTTTTCGCAAACATAGCTGAAATCATGGGTCAAGTTATATAAAAAGCCATCAGTAGTGCCTACTGCATCATTTTAGAGCATAAAATCACAGCTTTAAAATTTGGTTCAAATTTGATAAAAATGCTGGACTGACCCCTCTTATGGCTTAATGTGGCTTAATTTTAAATTGTCAAAATTTCCGAGAATTCAGCTGAAATCATGGGTCAATTTATATAAAAAGGTATCAGTATAATGCCTACTACATTATTTTAGAGCATCAAATTGCAACTTAAAAATTAGGCCCCAATTTGATAAAAATGCTGGACTTGCCCCTTATAATGTTTTCAATTGTTTACGTATTTTTAAATGTAAATTATTTTGCAAATTTAGCTGAAATCATGGTCAAGTTATAGGCTATACAAAGGCATCATCAGTGCCTACTGCATCATTTTAGAGCATCAAATTGCAGCCTAAAAATGATTTTTGCAATTGTCGGCCTATTTTTCAAATGTCAATATTTCCACAAATTTAGCAGAAATGCTAGGTCATGTGCAATACAAAGGCACCAGTAGTGCCTACTGCATAATTTTAGAGCATAAAATTGCAACTTAAAAAATTAGATTTTTTTTTATAAAAATGCGTTTTTTCGTTTTTAATTATTGACGGGATATTCAAACCATGATCTTAATCCTCACCTCCCCTCAAATCCGAACACTTACTATTACTCTATCATAACTATAACCCTGACCATTACTCAAACTATAACCCTATCATTTTTACTAGTAACTTATGACATACCCTATACTAATCCACTTACCCAAAATGTAACCGTTGCCCAAGCTTAAAGCTAGGCTCATAATGGCCCAATTTCATGGCTCTGCTTACCGCAGAATTCTGCGCTTGCGATCACCATTCTTCGCTTACAGGGCAAGCGCCGAAATTCTGCGCTAGCTGTGTAAGCGAAGGTTGCCTGGTAACGTGAACTAGGCACGCGCACAATCAGAAATTCCCTGTGAACCTGTGAAATACGCTTGAAGTAAGTGCGGAATTCCCTGCTTTCCGTAAGCGCAGATTCTTTGCTTACGGTAAGCAGAGCCATGAAATTCGGCCCAGCCCTATTCTTACCCCCACTTTAAAGCCAAAGCCACCCAAACCATTGTAACATACCAGGGCCCAATTTCATAGAACTGATTAAGCAGAAATTATTGCTTAAAAACTTTCTGCTAAGTAGACAGTAGAATAACGGTCATACATTGTACATGTGACATGTTTTTTTTCTCAGTAACCTTATAATGGTAAGCATAGTTTTGTTGTGTTTAGCTAATTTTTGTGCTTAAGCAGCTCTATGAAATTGGGCCCAGTAGGCCTACAGTAAAGCCATAGCTAACTATACTAAATTACCCATTATGCAATACCCTTCAAATTAAAAGAGACCATTACGTGACCAAGATGGTCACTAATTAGGTCTAACGAGTTTTTAATTGACACAAGTAATTAACATAGTCTTGCACATTTTATGGAGACATAATACGTAACGTAAGCCTAACATCCTTTTCGCAGGGGTTGTAATTCGGACTATAGCATGAAATGAAATGCTGGTATTTGTTCGGGAAAAGGTTCCATATAAAAAATAAATAAATAAATAAAATATAGAAATAAATAAATAAATAAACAACGAAGGCACGTATTCGTCCCAATAATCACAATGAATTCATTACTGATCATAAACGCTAAGAGTAAGAAGATTCAAATCGCGTATTGGAAGAATTGATGACCACAAAACTGTCTGGTAATAAAATGAATTGAATAAGCCAGAGGAAATTGGGAACGGTTTGGGAAAAAGGTGTGTAGATTTAAGGCTTTGCTTGGTGGAAATAGAATCTGTTGTCAAATTGTTTGTACATCCTGCGTCACCGGAAAGTATAATTATTAGTGTTCAATATTCAATGTAGGCCCTTAATCTCTTCTAAAATGAACATGAATGTAAGTTTCTTTTAAAATTAAATTGTTGTCTACATTTATTTTCGTTAAAATTGTAATACTTATTTTAATTAGTGGTTTTCATATTTTCAATTGTTTCAGTGTTAAAACATGCAGTTAAAAATCATAAACGGAACCTTTTGTTATTTGAGAAAAACTAGCATCTGGGAATTCTTTTTCAAATAGTATAAAATGTACTACATGATGACAGTGTGGCCAACACTTGGATTTTATGCACATGATACCCATACTCTCATTATATATTCAGGAAAGAACGACCAACACAAGATGTAATTCAATTAGCATTGATTGTCCGCAACTATACAAATCCACCTCACCATTAACGATGTCCACGGCAGGACGGTGGAGGTATTCCCTCCACACACACCGCGGTTAATACTCCCACAGACTCCCGTGTAGCGTCACGGCACGTGCCGATGAGATGTCCGCGCAATCCCGTACTGCAAACAGCTGGGTATGTGACCGATGCGAAATGCCAGCTCGGCACTGCATTGCAGCAGGGTGACTGATTACGGAGACGAAGTTACAAATATAGAGACGATTATCTTGGCTGGTTTCTTCTTATTGAGGTTGTCATCCTTGACGAAGACATTTTTACAGAGATTTTGAGTAGATTTGCATGAAAAGACAATAAACTTAATTCACATTTGTTTAGTTTTAAAAACATTGGTTTTCCTTTTAGGTTTTTTGTTTGTTTATTTTTTTGATTTTTTTGTTTGTTTACCTCAATACAACTATTGCATTTTGTTAAAATAATCTGCCACCTCTTAACAATTTAAAAAATGAAAGTATTGCAGGATTATTACAAGACTTTAGTTTTATTCTGGAGAAAACAAAGCTAGATGGTGACTTTTCAAGTTGAAGATAATTTTAGAACTATTAAAATCTGCAGAAAAATGTATGTTTGGAATGTATTCAAAATCGTCGTTTTAAACTACCATTGTTCAATGTACGACTCTATGGCACCTACTATCATGTTTCTTCAATCCATTAAAAAGTGCAGATCTTTCCAGCAAGTCGGATTTTTATGGGGGAAAGGGAACGATAATCACAAAATTTACATAAGTGACGTCATGATGAGTCATGCCATCCGCGTTCCTGATCAGCATTGGCAACAGAAAAATATAATGTTTAAAAAATCTTATCGTCGGCTCAGTGCTATAAGGTCATTAATTGCAATTTCATATTCTAATTATTGAAAAGGTCATTAAAAGAAAAATCCGTATAAATCAAAATCAACTAAATAAATATTTTAATTAGAAAATGAATGTTTCTTTTTTAGAAGATCACTCTTGATCAATAAACTTCATTTACCAGGAGCTCAAAAATATGCAAAAGCAATTTGATGAAATCCATACAAACTGCACTAACGACCTCATAGTTCTGAGCAGACGTTATTATGTGATTATGAAGAAATGTATTACTTCCTCGTCGCGTGGATCCCTTACATCAGTTGCCCTTGGCTGGTTATAAGAAAATCTGTTTGATAATATTTACAGATTGGTATGTAAACGACAAGTGGAATGAGTGAAATTCCGCGAGCTGTTTAGGGGTTGGGATAGCTGCATCCGACGTGTGTCATCCCGGCTGTGGCTAGAGACAACGTTCAAGGGTTCATGGCCATGACGAAGAACAGATGTGAAGTGTCATCATTCGTGTATATCGAGAATGTTTACAAATGTTCCAAGAATGAATCTTCGTCTTGTTCCTTAAAGGTATCGTACACGTTTGGTAATGACTCAAAACAAATATTAGCATAAAACTGACTTGGTAACAAGCAACGGAGAGCTGTTGATAATATAAAACATTGTAGGAAACGACTCCCTCTGAAGTAACGTAGTTTTTGAGAAAGAGGTGATTTCTCACTAAAATAATAAAAACTTCTTGCAAGGAGTTTTTATTCCTTTCTGAAAGTACTCAATTGTACAACAAGGGTGTTTTTTCTTTCATCATTTTTTTGCAACTTCGATGACCAATAGAGCCCAAATTTTCACAGGCTTGTTAGTTTATGCATATGTTGGGATACACCAAGTGAGAACACTGGTCTTTGACAATTACCAAACGTGTTCAGCGCCTTTAAGTTCTACATCAATAGTTATCATCGATTCTTATTACACAGAAATAGAGACCTGACTAATTTGCACTCCAAGCCTCGGTTTGGTTATAGTGAACAAAATAAAAGGAATCGAAAGTATATCATGCGTCACGTATTCGTTTTCTGTTGAAAAGGTTTAATTTAAAAGGATCACTGTTTTAGTTAAGCTTTGATATAAAATTCCTTCAAGAATTTCGTTATTCAAAAACCTTATCGTGATGCACAATCAGTGATGTCATCTTCCCTCAACACAAAAAATCTGCTTTCCCTTTTTCTTCTCAATATATTTTCACTTATGCTTTATGAATCGCTCAACATTATTTAAATTTTAATCTTCATTCTAGAATTGCAGAAAATTCACTTCTTATTTTGTGTTTGCAAAAAACAAAACAACAAACGAATACACCTACATGTCAGAGTGGACGTAAAGACAGCCGTTTCCATTAGCATTTTTCATTTCCCATTTAAGTTAAACCTGCGTTTATGTTCGGAAATTAGTTTGTAGTGATGTCTAAAAGTGGAAACGTAATGAGCCAAGACTACCAGATTGGCATTGAGTACGTTTTGTGAATACCATTTATTATTGTTTACTCAAATGGAGCATTACCCTCATTTGTCATGTTCACAGTTCTATTCTGTTTAATTTGTATAATCTAAGGACTTTGTGCTTTTCATTGTTTGGCTTTTAGAAATATGTAGATTATTTTTTTCTATAAAAAGTATAAACATAAATATTTACCGACGAACTTGTTTATACAAATTCAGCCACCAATGTTTATGGTCGCTGATTCTATATGAAGTTTATTTAAAAGTGAAGACAACAAACCCACGAAATCTGTCAAAGCATCTTTCGACTGCAAATGAACAAAGACAATTTTACTGAATTAGCAATTGTTCACTGTACATGTATACAATTGGTTGTTGTTACACTTCTGGGCCCAATTTCATAGAGCTGTTTAAGCAGAAAATATTGCTTAATAATCCCTGCTTAGCAATAATGAGCAGGATACCAGTCACAAATTGTACACGCAACATGGTATTTTGGCTGGTAACCTTATTCTGGTAAGCATAATTTTGTTGTGCTTAGCTCCTTTTTGTGCTTAAGCGGCTCTATGAAATTGGGCCCTGGTTTTGAAAGACGCAAGCTCAGAAACAGTACACCGTTTGCTTACGCAGGGAGCATATTAATTTCCACATGATGGCTACGAAAATACAAGCAATTTGTCTTTTTTATTCTCAAGCAAAGATGACTCAAATATAGAGTGAAATTCGAAACCGCTCGGTCGATAAATCATAGACCGGTATAGACCCCAGGTAGCATTAATTATACAGGTAATGTCAGCACTGGGTGCATAGAACAGTCGAAATGGATTGGAGTTTGTGGTATTGCATGGCTTACATTTAATTATAATCATTATAGAATTTTGCTAATTTCCTGGGTCAAGTGAAACAAATAGGCATATGTAGTGCCTGCTGCAACATTTTAGAGCATAAAATCAAACCTTTTGTTATCATAATTTGATTCAAAAGCTAGACTTACTACCCCCCTTATGATTTTGTTTTCAAATTTATGTATTTTCCAAATTTCAATTTCGATCTTATGCTTGAAACAGGCGTCCTTATTTATGCCATTTCTTTTCATTAACCTATACAATCTTTTGTTTTTTTCAAAATATTTAGGATTTTTTAGCAAAATTAAAGTGAGGGGTGCATAAACACTACAACAATTTTTGATGAATGCTTGTATGTTTCATTGACTCCAAATAAAAAAAACATAAACAAAATTATCAGGGTTTTTTTTTTATTTGATAAAGAGAGTTTAACACCGGTCAGAAGGATATTTTAAATTCCTAAAAAGAAACTGCACAACGAATCATATCAGAGAAAATGTAGTAATGCAATTCCACCATGACACTGAAACTAGCAAGATATGCATACCGTGGTGCATTCCCTAAAGATCGTTTAACTGAATTTCACCCCAACCTCTTTATACAACACGGGGCCAATTCTTCTCAGCAGTTAAATCCCTGGACTGGAAGTAATTACAATCCAGCAATTCTTAGTGAGATAGTAAAAGTTCCGCAGTGCATTTAAAAAATGATATTACTGTGTGGAGAAAATGAAATGCATTAAATTCCAGAATGCAGCGAGCAGTTAATGAGGGTGAACGATTAACGACCACGTCCCGAGTGGCTGGTGGAATTGCATGATGAAGACGTCAAAAGGTGCTGGCACGACTGCTCTTCACACGTCATTAAATTTTGACACTGTTTATGCATAAACTGGGCATAGCCTTTTTTTGTTTTGTCAAATAGGGAACAACCCTTAATTACGTTGGGCTAACCTTCTGGTTTGCTATAAATTATTTATTAGAAACATCCAAATTCCAAAGCAGCATATAAATTATTCACGAGCAAAACAAATTAAAGTATAGGTAACTGTGGGTGTTGTTGCTGTTTTTTGTTGTTGTTGTTTTGTTTTTTTTTGGTTTTTTTGTTTGTTTGTTTTTTTTGGGGGGGGGCTTTTGGGGGCGGTTGTTGTTGTTGCTGTTCCTTAAATTCAATGCAAATTTTTGTCCGAAACCTTTTTAAAATAATTTCAAATTATTCGATTGTATTTTGTAGTTATAAATGGTTGCATTTTTCACTTTAAAAAAAGGGGGAACTTATGATTGCATAAACGTGAAAAATGCATTTACATTCCAAAATGTGTTAAACATCCCCCAATAATTTTCTAATGAGCTGAAACAATAGGACAGACAGAACAACTAGCTTTGTCTTTTTACTTATTTTATATTATTGAAATAAGGGTATAGGAAACCATTTAGATTTCAACCTCCAACATGGACGATGTTGATGCCTGCATTGGTAGCAAATAGCTGTGTTGGATACTCTTGTAACTTACGCATATGCATTTATTTAAAATTAATATATACAAATGTCTCCGCCGTATAAATGTTCAATCACCAAATATATACATAAGGTTCACGACGCACGAGCGATCTGATCCTGTTAGGAATTGTCATGGCCGACTCTTGTTTCAGATGATAAAGAAAGTTTAACCATTTTAGGGTCAAGAAGTTTAGCCACTGACTTTAAACGGTTCAGTGTCACAAACAAGCCTATTTTTGTTGATGTCCGAAAACATCGCTGGATTCAAACGTGGATTTGAGTGAGAAGCAGTTGGTTTTATTAGTTGAAAGTACTCCAGTTAGTTGTTCATGTCAGCGTGATTTCGCAGTCCAGTCCATACGGTCGTTCAGCTCCGATGCACGGCAAGGCTCCAGAAAGAATCACGCCCCCACAAGGTCGGCCGTCGTGCACGTGTCAGTGCCCTTTTGTATCTGTTCAGAAATTGAAAATAACAGGAAAAATACATTTTTGTCTCACAAGCATGTAAACAATTTTACGCATGACCTATTTACAAGAGATGATACGGGTGAAATATTTCCATAATTTTGAACAACAAATCAACGACAATAGAAGAAAGAGTGTTTGTCATGAATGACAAAATAATTTGCAAAATACTACATTACATATTCAGTGATATAATATTTCGAATGAAAAGAAACATTGTACCAACGCTAGCATATATATAAATATTTAACCCAAATGATGGAAAAGTTGCAACAATGTGATACTGACTGCAAGCTGTTTAGATTCGATACTTTTTGGCATCAGTTATTAAAAATAGCATTTTAGGCGGGAAAAGTTCTGAATGTTCTAATTGTGTTTGTATCAACTGTATAGGACTAATCAAAATATCTTGTGGTTATTTGGTTGCATCGCCATAATCATTCACAGTTTCAAACAAACTGATTTAATATTTAGAAGATTTGTTTTTGTCGTGGCTAGGGAAAAGGGATTATTTCCTTTACCACTATGATTCAACAGGAAACACCGACCATGTCATAAAATAGGACCCGAACCGTAAAAAGAAATCAACAGACTCGAGGTCATGAACTCAACTACTTGTCATTAACATGTGTTGGTTTTATAACTGAGCCGGCTTTTAGTAATTAGACAACGGAGACAACCAAACACATTTACAAATAATGATATGTCATATATAAAATAATGTGCAACTTGTGCATTATGTAGTCATTTTACTTTCTTCAATAAAAAAAAACCAAATCTACAAATGTACGTGACATCAGTCTCAGTAGTATGCATGAATGTTGAATAGGAATTTACTGTTTCAGTAAAATTGCGGGTACAACCATAAATAAAAAGCTCTTTTGCGAGGAGTGTTTTTTATTTGATTTTAGTTTGTATGCAAGTTCGCCCAAGAACTGGTAATTAAAATTTTCTTTAAAATCACAGATTTACATAAAACTTACACGGTCTAATGATGATGATAGTAGAAAACATCCCTAGAAATATTTCTGTCTGAAATGCCATATTTTATGAGAAATAAATAAAACTAATATCCGATTGGAGTTTATCGCTCATGAGCGTTTTATTCATGCATTGTATAACACATGCAAATGCGTAATCGTTTTTTCACTATTTTCTCGTGACCCAGATGGCCGATCTATCTCAAACTTCTACAGGTTTGTCAGTTTATGTATATGGTGGATTATATAAAGTGCTTACACTGCCAGCAACTGTTCTGTTGGCAAAAACCAATTCTGTAATGTTCCTTTAAGATTAAAATGACTTAATGGAGCTGAGGGTATGATGTTGATATTCCTCTTAAAACAGTCTAGATTGTAGGATGGAGGGAAACATGCGCCAGGCGAGGAGTTCCAATAAGATGCAGTACGTGGAAAGAAGCTGTTTGCTCGGAAATGACACCACGAGCCAACACTACTCCCAAAAACAGAAATCTACAAGGTTGTACCCGCACGTTTACTAATAATAGTTCCTACACATTATCCACATTATGCAAGATTCAAACACCACTTATAAATGTGAAAGTTATTTAAATATTTGAGTTTCTTTTATGTAATATTATTTCCAACATTGTAACTTGTCTTTGAAAGGGGACATTTCTCGCATGTCAGACCAGTAGAAGGGGGGGGGGGGGCAGACCAATCAGCAATAAAATATACCATGCCCGACATGGGGCAAAGAGTATTCCACCCCCACCCCCCCCCAAGTATTCTCATATTTTAACACACTATTTTCCTCTCGTACAGAAGTACCCCCCCCTAAAATCCTCTAAAGGTTTCCTGAGATTCCAAGCACACACTGAAGACACAGTAGGGGAACACCATGCCCCATATTGAGCACCAAATATATGTAGAAAAGTATTGATAATTAACTGGATGGTGGCCATGTTTGTCTGGTTCCTTGTGCGCATGATGTGTAACTGATGGCTGAAACATCTGACCAGACTAGTTTCAAAGCAGGCCTCAGTTTGATTATAGTAATGGCTTTTTTATGTTTGAACATTAAAACTAAAGTGGACCAACCTTTACGTGGTTTTCTGCTCCTCTTGGTGTCATTACAGTCGACACCCGTGAGTGTTTGCGCAATCATGCTTTCCTTGTCTATTCTCTCGATGATCGAACTCTCTCGTGAGTCTTTAGACGAGAGTTGCTGGGTCGGTGATTTGTTGTTCGAGACGTCTTTCTTGATATCCATTATAACGTTGGTCTCACTGCACTGTGACATAACAGAGAATGAACGAATTCAGTTTACTGAACCAAATAGAAGTAATTTGTTTCCGTTGCGGGTGTGTAGAGCCGTGTGCGTGTATGGAGCATCCACTCGCATGTATGTCCGGGACTAAAATGAAGAATCCACCCGTCCGCTGTGAGTGAACAGCGCGCCCACACAGACACAGTTGTATGCACACAAGGACGTTAAACCTCCCTTGCAGCTACACACAACTGGATAGCTAACAACGCGCCATTTACCCTTAGCTCTATCTTATAAAACCAGTCGCCATGTTTGGGTGTGTTGGATGCAGCTTTGCTTCACAGTTAATATTAACAGTCCATCGTTCATAAATACTCAATTTACGTTTAGGTCCCGATGATGATGTCTGTTTTTACTTGAGAAATTATGGGCTATTTACTTACAATGGCTATGAAACCTTTCGGGGCGGCGTTTCGGGATGAAGTTACGAACTTCGATCGCCACTTCCTTCTACAACATTTTATCGAATTATTATTCGTTTTAGAATCTAGTGTAGAAAATATTACTGTATCAGATTCGAAACACTGTTGGATAAAATTGGCACAGTTTCCGGGTGTTTATATTTTAACATATGGATGTTAACTTATGATTTTTTAAAGATATCGTTATGAACGAGTGTTGCTTGCATTTTGCCCCCTTATTAAACTTCAATGTGTTTTGTATTCAACGAAATTACACGGACCATAGCGCAAGGTAATTTCTTGAATACTTTTTTCCTACCTGCAATATCCAGGTGTGATTCAAACGAAAAGATAAACAATTATTTTCTTTTGTTCGAATTCAAGTGACCATGTCCGGCATACAATTGAGCCGTGGGCAAAACTACGACTGAGAAACGCAAACATATGGCGGGCATGGGAAAGTGTGGGAAACGAATGTGTAATAGAAGGAAATACATTCAAATTATTGATTGTTTAGAACTTTGTGATTGAAATGTATGTTATTCAATAAATTACAAATAGTAACGGTTTCTTACCTTTGTTTGAATGTTTGAGTTGCACCAAGGGCCGCGAGTGAAGTTATTTGTTTTCAACTGAAATATTTGCTGATTGTCGTGTATTTGTGAAGTTTGCCAAATATCGGCATATCGCGTGGCGGGAAAACTAAGTGTGATGAGACAGTCCCTGAATGTCAATAGATATCAGCAGACTTGGAATAACAAATGAGCTCCAAAAGGCGCAAAAAGTAAAGCTCTTCCCGTGCTCAGACTCACTCCCTTTGATTCTATGCTCGGGCTTGCCGAACTATGAGGACGCGCGGGGGGAGGACTGGCGTGGTGTTAAATGTGCCGATGATGAGAAATAATCAAACCGTGGCGTCCGGGTCAGCCGATTTCACCTTATATTATAATATCAATGGCGTTACCATACCGACGAACCCACTTATTTTTAGATGAACTTTTTTCCTTATTGTTTGTAATAAAAGTATTGCTCACTGGCGGGGTTTTCCGTTAAACTTGCATTATGATAATTTCAGGGACATAGAGTACATTCATGTATAGCGAGTTGTCTGTCTGCATTAAATTAGGCTAACGTGTGGTGTATGTAGCTACGTGACCAAAGAGCACTGCAACGAAAGCGGCGCTACATAGCCCGCCGTTAATTATAAATATTGCCGTTAACGAATTGTCCGTAAACAACTATTATTTAGGTAGGGTTGTATGCTGGAAAGAAATATTTATATATGTAGTTTTTTAAGGAAGTGTATATTTATTTGATCTGGTTCATAATCAATCCATCGCGAATACACAAGATTATACGAATTTTTTATTAAGGAAGTGGACAATTTTCTTTTCTGAGAGACAACTCAAAGCTGGAAAGAAGGTTTTGAATCAATTTTACCCATTCCTTTCTGTGAATGCTGTGTCTAGAATATATTTGTTCAGACCTTATAATATTGGTATTACTTCTAACACAAGTTTTTAAAGGTATCGTACACGTTTGGTAATGACTCAAAACAATTATTAACATAAAAACTTACTTGGTAACAAGCAACGGAGAGCTGTTGATAGTATAAAACATTGTAGAAAACGACTCTGAAGTAACGTAGTTCATGAGAAAGAGGTAATTTCTCACTAAAATAATAAAAACTTCTTGCAAGAAGTTTTTACTCCTATCTGAAAGCACACAAATTTGTACAACAAGGGTGTTTTTTCTTTCATCATTTTCTTGCAACTTCGATGACCAATTGAGCCCAAATTTTCACAGGCTTGGTTATTTTATGCATATGTTGGGATACACCAAGTGAGAACACTGGTCTTTGACAATTACCAAACGTGTACGATGCCTTTAAGCGTATATTCATGTTCGTGTTCGTGTCAGTATTTCTCTGTTCGTTTTTCAGCGTATGTAGGGGAGAGCGGTACGAGAGGGCCTCGTAAAAAATGAATGTGGAATGTTTCTCGGTTTTGAAAGGGTTGAATCGTTAAGTGTAATTATGTCCATTTTGCAAGATGAGTATTTGTTGAAACAATGGTAACCTGATGGTCGATTCTAGTAATTTTTAGTGAGCAAGGGTGAACACGAAAAGGCCAGTTGAGGGCGAATATTGGTACATTGCCATTTTTCGGCCTTTTACTGATTTTTGTAAGTATCTCGATGGCAGGTTTCCTCTTAATAATTTCTATATGGTTCTTTATATTTGTGTAAAGGTCAATGGCAGGTGATGGTGTCGCCTTCATGTGGTACCATACTTGGCTGGCTGTGATTGGATAAACTTCATGAGCTCAGCGCGTGATATTTACTACTACCGCAGTTTCCTCCTGAGGAGTGCACCCTCTGGAAAGGGAGATTTTTGTTGCAAATCAGAGGGGGTACTACGAATGGAAAATAACTGCAGATATCTATGAAAGGGATATCCAAAACCTTTTGTTTGATATAACACTGTTCGAAACCTGTTATTGCACAAGTTGGTTTTTCCCACGATATGAAACGACGGTGTTGTGAAATATTTTTTGGGAAAAACCAAAAGATGTTTACAATGAACAACCTACAAATGTACAAGAAAAGGCTTAACATGACGTGTATCGAAATTTCTGAAAAGGTATTGCAACATCACTCGTTTACAAAAAAAACCCTACAATTGTACAATGGATAATGGGGGCGGTGGGTTATTGGGGGAGGCAATCCAGAAAAGCTCATAATGTATACTGAAATTTCTAGACAGATTGCAACATCACTTGGGGAAAACCGAAAACGAGAAATAGGACAACAATTAATATTGAATTTACAAGGGGTTGATTTTCAAGATGACAAATTAAAGACCTTGTTTGATTATTTTTAACGAACTTTTTTAACAAACTTTTTAAATTTCATCAGAGTATAAAAATATAGGGCTTGCTACCTTATATTTAAATATCAATATGTATGTAATTTCACGGTGTGACCTGTCCAACAAACTGACAAAACTGAATCAACTTCACATTTTATTGTCAAGCATTCTCAACGAATTTTGTTAAACTACTTTAGAGATATTTTTACATTTTGAAATTGTAGGATCCATAAACAGCTTCCTTAGCGAATGCTTCCTCTTTTTTATTGGATTAATTTTTGGTAACCCTCCAGCGAGAGGCCTGTTTGGTTGCACGCCCCCCCCCCTCCCAATGGTACGTTGCTTGTACATGCTTCCCAGCTTAGTCCATATGTTAAAGGAACGTTACAGAACTGGTAGTTAAAATTTTCTTTAAGATCACAGATTTACATAAAACTTAAACGGTTTAATGATGATGATAGTAGAAAACAACCCTTTTTCTGTCTGAAATGCAATATTTGATGAGAAATAAATAAAACTAATTTCAGATTGGAGTTTATTGCTCATGAGCGTTTTATTCATGCAAATGTGTAATCGGTTTTTCACTATTTTTTTCGTGACCCAGATGGCCGATCGATCTCAAACTTCTACAGGTTTGTCAGTTTATGTATATGGTGGATTATATAAAGTGCTTAACTGTTTTGTTAGCAAAAAAACAATTCTGTAATGTTCCTTTAAGAGGGTATTGGATGGGTTAATTTAGACTTATTTGTTTGCTTAATTATTTAAGTTTTATAATTTGGTTTCATCTACCATTGACAATTGACAAACCGAATTTGTACACAAAGGATGCTGGGATAGTGTTGTCCTGCCCCTCCTAACCAAATCACCGACCCCGTATTGATTGACAGCCCATCTAGGATGTGAGGCATGGTCCACCTTAGGATATCATGGCATATGACCTGACCAGTGTGTTAAGACGTTTGAAAATATGGTTTCATCTACCATTGACAATTGACAAACCAAATTTGTACACAAAGGATGCTGGCAGAGTGTTGTACTGCCCCCTCCTAACCAAAACACAGACCCCTATTGATTGACACCCCCTCTGTTGCATGGTGCAACTTAGGATATCATGGCATATGACCAGGGCCCAATTTCATAGAGCTGCTTAAACAGAAAATATTGCCTAACAATTGTCTGCTAAGCAGAAATGGGCAGGATACCTGTCACAAATTGTACATGTGACATAGTAGTTTGGCTGGTAACCTTATTCTTGTAAGCATAATTTTGTTGTGCTTAGCTACTTTTTGTGCTTAAGCAGCTCTATGAAATTGGGCCCTGACCAGTGTGTTAAGACGTTTGAAAATATGTCACACGTGCTGACAGCGGCCTTCACTGCAGGGCTTAATTGTATTGGGTTAAATGGGGACGTCTACTAATTCAATTTGTAAAAATAACTTAATAAGGAAATAGTTAATTCATCATACAATTATGACACCCCTCGCCAAACCAAGTCACTTCTGGGAATTGTTGCAGAGACATTGAACGTGAGGGCGACTGAAAAATCAGCCATGATATTATTGCATAATAAGTTACTTTAAAAATATTTAAAAGGGTATTTTTTTTCCCTGACGTAACTGCACGAGTAAAAATAGGTAGAGTGTTTCACAAATTTGAAGAAGAAAAAAAACCTCGGCCAAAAAAATTATATTTCCATGCAAAAAAAATTACCACACAAGTAAAAACAATTGCAGATCCCCCGATGAACAATTAAACCATGGAAGTAAACGTTACGCCTACATTATTGGACTCTATGGCTGTTTTCAAATCAATTGTTTTGGCAGTGGCTGAAGATTCCTATTCGTCAACACTGCTGCTGTAGCCACCTGCCATAGCAGTACAAGAAATCACTTAGTTTGGACACGGCCTATATACATTTATCCCAGACAGAAGTTGACCTGAACAAATAAACAGCACAACAATGCGGAATTTGTTTAACCTTTGAATCACCAGATACTCCAATAATTAACTCTTGCCATGAACGATAAACACATTTCAGTAGGCTTATTTTATTAATCTTCGAATAGAGCAGTTAAAATGTAACATACATTTTGATAAATAAATATGGTAAATTATTAAGAGCTATTTAAAGGTTCAATTTTTCTTTGAGTTCTGGAAGACTACACTCCAATAAACACACCTGCGAAAAACAATAAAGCTTTTTGAGGTTTTTTGTATTGCTGCTGCTGCTGCTGCCGCTGCCACTGCTGCTGCTGATGCTGTGGCTGTTGCATTTGCTTTGTTGCTGCTGCTGTAGGTGCTGCTACAGTTGCTGCTGTTTTTGTTGTTGCTGCTGCTGTTATTGTTGCTGCCACTTTTGCTGTTTAGTAGTTCGGTTTTTTCGGGGGGTTGGAAGGTTGGGGCAAGGGAAACGCATAATAACGGTTGATATTCTGCCTAGGATTTGTATGCAGTCATATATGCTACTTTTGGTATATCTCAATAAAAAAGGACCAACTTAAAAGGAAAAAAATAATAATGTATTATTTCAGACGATCTGATATGTCAGTGGATACTACCAAGTTTATAGAAATTAAGATTACAAAAAAAAATGGTTCCAGGTCGACATCATTTGTTCTCATTATTACATTTGTTTTATTTATTTATTTATTAAACACCCAACAGCACAGTTAGCGCCAACTTGATGAAAAAGAAAAATGAAGAAGTGTTCCATTTAAGATGTGGGAGGAAAACCCCAATGGGGAAAACCCCCACAATCAGGTAGGGACCCAATCCACATGCAAGGCTCCAGGTCTGAGGTGGGATTTATAACGGGGTCCAGAAAAATAAAAGAAACCACTGAGCAAACTTGATCCTAAATCAATCCTCAACATTACAATGGCTTGTTTCACGCATATTTTTGAACCATATTCAGAACACACTCCCAAGTATGAGGTAAACATGTTGTTAATTAAAACATGTTGTTAATTTGAAAACAGCATAACATCTTCCATTCATGAGGATTATAATAAAATGGTTGTTATCAACAATTACGAACAAATTAGCACGAAACGCTTCCTGAGTCTATATTTAAAGTACAATAAAAAAAATTTAAAAAACATCCTTTAAAGGTATTGGACACTTTTGGTAACAGCTCATATTCAGTGTCCACATTTTGTGTGATTCAAGATATGCATGAACAAACAAACCTGTGAAAGTTTGAGCTCAATTGGTCATCGAGATCACGAGAAAATAGTGAAAAGAGACCTTATGTGTTTTCTGTTTTTTCAAAATATCGCGCGCGATAAAAACTATTGTTTTACTCATTTCTCAGAAACGATAGCATATTAGGCAGAAATATTTTAAGGAACCCTTTCTATCATTATTTACTTTAAATCATGTAAGTTGTGTGTGAATCTGTGAACATTTGTGTTTGTCGATCTTACCAATAGTGTACAGGGCCTTTAATCACAATGATTATGGTTGCGGTATTTTGCACCTCATGTAAGGCCCTGGATCACTTCCAGTTAAACCGTCTTTCCGACACACATCTGCATAGAGCTGCTTAAGCAAAAAATATTGCCTAACAATTTTCTGCTTAGCAGTAATGTGCAGAATACCAGTCACATATTGTACACGTGACATGGTAGTTTGGCTGGTTACCTTAGTCTGGTAAGCATAACTTTGTTGTGCTTATCTACTTTGTGTGCTTTAAGCAGCTCTATGAAATTAGGCCATGGGTGACTCATTGGGTAAGCATCCAGCTGTGGTTTAAGGTAGCCAAGCTGAATCACTAAGCTATGCATTGTGTAATTGTATGTAGTCTCAAAGAAAAATTATATATTTGCATCAACTCTGTTCCACAAATAAACAAAGTTGCACAAGCAATGTTGTTTCCTTTACAAAAAATATAGGGTGATTTAAACTCTACTTTTTGAAAGTTAAAGGTTTTATTCAACCATGTACATGAAATAATAAGCCTGTGAAGATTTGTGCTTAATCTGTTCTGTGAGTCAGGAGAATTAAGTGAAAACCATGCACAGTGTTTAGCATGTAAACACATTGTCCTTAATTTTGGTTGTAATCAGCTGTTTGAGGTTTTCAGATACAGTTTTCTTGAGTATGACTTCATTTCAGAGGGAAATATTTCATTTAAAAAAATGGTTCTACTATGAAGTTTATATTCAGTAAGCTTTCAGACTAAAATTTAACAACTATGTTTATATCCGTACAATCCTGTATAATACCTTTAAGTACGAAACAACAAAAAATTAGATGACGATTATGCTTCCGTGATTATGCTTCCAAGGATAACCTTTGGCTATACTTCGAAACATTGTTCGAAAGGGATAGTCAGACATGCTAATCATATTCCCAGAAATGGTGGATTAAAAAAAGAGAAATTGGGTATGTTCAATTTTACCTTCTTCTTTTAAAGGTATCGTACACGTTTGGTAATGACTCAAAACAAATATTAGCATAAAACTTACTTGGTAACAAGCAACGGAGAGCTGTTGATAGTATAAAACCTTGTAGGAAACGACTCCCTCTGAAGTAACGTTGTTTTTGAGAAAGAGGTAATTTCTCATTAAAATAATAAAAACTTCTTGCAAGAGGTTTTTATTCCTATCTGAAAGCACACAAATTTGTACAACAAGGGTCTTTTTTCTTTCATCATTTTCTTGCAACTTCGACGACCAATTGAGCCCAAACTTTCACAGGCTTGTTATTTTGTGCATATGTTGGGATACACCAAGTGAGAACACTGGTCTTTGACAATTTCCAAACGTGTTCAGTGCCTTTAAAGGGTGTATACAACAAAGGTAATTGCCAAAGACGTGTGTCCAAACTCGACGTGACACAACATATACATGAAATAACAAACCTGTGAAAGTTTAAGCTAAATCGGTCTTCGGAGTCATGAGAAAACAATGGAAACAAACCTTATGTGTTTTAACATTTTTTCAAACATCGGAATTTATTCTGCAGGATAATTACCATTATTTTACTCATTTTGTAAAAACTATGGCATTTCAAGCAAAACTATTTCAAGGGAAGTTTTCTACCATGACCATCTTTATACCATGTGAGTTATGTGCAAATCTGTGAGCATTTATATTTTCATTCTTACCAATGTTGTACATACCCTTTAATCAGATTTGGTAAAGTCAATTCAAACTGCTTTAGGGGTTACTCAATGTTGTTTTTATATTTCTTTAAAACTGTCTCAATGTACATTTATATGTTTCTGATTGCTGCATTAATAAACTTCGAAGGAGAAAAACGAATAGCTAAGGTAACTTATTTTTAAAACAATTACTTTTATGGTCAAACAGAAGGGTTTTTTGGCAAACATTTTTTTTAAAGTATAGTTTTGTTTTTTAATTAATGTCCACTTTCAGCTACAAAACACCGAGTTAATTAGTGCAACAGATTTAAAAACAATATTGGAAACGAAGCAAACAAATGTATTTTTTCTTTTAAATGTGAGAACTTTCAAATTAGATGAATCTTTGCCCTCATCTCAACGAAGGTGTGTTATTAGTTTCAAACGCTGTTTGTGGGTAGGCATACACACAGCTGTGGGGAATTTTACACAATGGAACAAAGGTCCCCCACAACGTTTTTCTCTGTTCAACTTGGTCCCCACAGGGGAGTTCTTTAGAAAAGTGAATAATGATTTTGGGTTGAACAATGAACAATTTACTAGAGCGGAATTTGAACCCAACGACCTCTGGATACGTGACGGCGCTCTACCAACTGAACTTCCAAGCCCTATTGGGAGACCGCCAACATAGGGCTAGATATCTCAGTGGGTAGAGCGCCGGCACGTTACCAGAGGTCATTGGTTCAAATCCCGCTCTAGTCAATTTGTCTTTGTTTAACCCCAAATCATTTAAAATTTACCCAGTTAGTTTCCCTTGTGGTTTATTATTTGATAAAAGGGAATAATATTACAACAATAGCAAGTCCCCACTACTGTGTGTGCAAAAGACTGTGTGTATGTAGTTTTAAATGGTTGTAAATGCATTTTCAAACTATATCTGTAATCATTATGCGGGGTTTTTCTCTCTCCATTGAACTGTTGGTTCGCTTTATGTATTATTGTATTATTCATTTGAAAGCAGGTTGATTACAACAAACTGAAACTATACCAATTTGTTCATTATCTTTGTACGTGATCAGCCAAATTATCAGTTTGGCAGCAAAACCAAATGTGTGTAATCTTTTAAATAAATACACAGCGGTTGTGTATTTCTTGATCAAGCAATGTTCATGTATTTGACATGTTCTAGGATTTATAGAAAAGTATAACCATAAGTGACCATCATGTTAGCTTTGCAGCAAACTTGTGACCCATGCGGTATGTCATGCACCTGTTAAAAATTACATATATCCGTGCAAGCTGTCCGCTAAGAAGCAGGTGCCGAAAATTGACGCAGGCTGCGTCTTTTTTCGGCGGGCAGACGTTGGCTGTATTGTCGTGGCGTCCAGACAAAGAAGCAATTATAAGACGTTATGTAGTAATAGTTGTATACTGCCTCACAATGCCCTCACTACATTGCAGCCAATATTCGTCGGGTTCCCTGTGTGTAAGTGCGATACGGCAGCTTTGAATTCACGCGTAGATAGGGAACAGACTACACGCTCAGCTAGTGTGTTTTGATGCTGTTTTGAATAAAATGAACGCGTCAACGGGTTGAATGCTAGCACTTCCTTGAGACGGGGACGTTTTCAATAGACATGGTTTATTGAAAGAATGGGTCCATTTGCTTGAATAAAATCTTCAAAGGTTTTATACAGTATTGGTAAGGCATTGGAAGTTTACATCATTTGTATCCAAATAAATTTCAATTGATTCTCGGTTATCACAAATTTAAAGGTGTAATAAAAAACATTATTGTTTAACTTACTACTTATGAAGCTCATACTAGAACCATTTTTTTTCTTTTAGAAAGTGCCACTCACAATGATTTTTTAGGCCCTTCTTTCCTTGCATATCGTACTTAGGCTACCCCTTAAGTCCTTCATTCTTGCCTCTGTTTTACAACCATGCCTGGATTTTCAAAAGCAAGAAATGTTTTAGTACATTGTTGAATGAAAACCTACATTATGTTCTTCACGGCAGGGCCTATTGTAGTAGACTGTACGCATTATGTGTATTACGGTTCCCTTTCGTTTCAGCTAATTAATGCCAATTTGACTGTGACATGCGCAAACCAAGTTATGTAAATTATAAGGCCTTTGATAAGGCATTTGATCAAACTAGGTTCTATTTACAAGGATGTAACACAACCACACCTGGGAAAACACAGTCGCCATTTTGTCACTGAAAGCAGCGATACTACCTACGATGAAATATTTTCTTGAAAGGATTGTATAACGTAACTATTTGAAATGGATGATACAAAGGGAAGTTTTTGTCGATGTAACGTGGGTACAAATGCACCCGTGAACGATCCGAGACGAGTTAGAAAAGTAAGTGGAAACATATTTTGATACTAGAGTTCAACAATACAACTAAAAAGGAATTTGTCAATTGCATAGTTGCTATTTATATTATTGCAAACACCATAAAGCGTTCTGATGATTGGGCTTTAAATTCTAACTTGCATTTCTCCCACCAATAAAGACAACAGTTGAACAAATGGTTGCATGTTCATGCAAAAACTTCACAGCTTTACCGTTTGATAAATTCACAGGTTTACGCCGTAAAGAACTGTTTTGTTTAAGAGTCGGTAAGTAAACATGAAGTATGTCATTACTGCAAATGGTGTGTGTTACTTTAAATCAAAAACTTAAATTATAGGTTCATCCTGTTTTTAATCTAACTTTCTAGATCGTATGGTTGTGTCATTTCTGCGAACTGTTTGACAAACAAGGAAATCTATTTCTCCGTTGGTTTGAGTCACATTGTGATAGGAACCAGCACGAAGGACTTCATCATTGGCATGACACCGGACGTGATTTACCTAATGATGGCAGAGGTGAGTTTTATGTTTACACTTCAAGCAGCTTTTCTCTTCGTGTCATTAGTATATAACGCCCTACTCCGTTTTACGTTTATTTTACCACGTTGACAATCTATCTATTAAATTGTAAAAAGCTTAAATCCCCTACAATTTTGTTAACTCCAGCGACAAAATTACATACACAGCATTATTTGTGTCAATAAATCGGCTGCACAAGTGTACTTCCCAACAAAGGAAAACATTTAATGACAGCAAATGGTCTATAAACAAGTGTTAAATATTCATTCGTTACTCTGATATTAAAAGAAAGGGCCGTATCACAAGTGTTTTAGCAGCAGCTGATAAAAAAGATCCACCATCTGAAACCTTATGACCAGAATACAAAAATTATTCCTCCCAAATAAACTATTGTTTTGTCTTTGTACCTAAACAGCCACATTGTAGACCTACAGGACCCGTTGAAAAACCACAAACTTGATTTTCTTGCAATTTCCGGACCAGCAGATGCGAAATATGGACGAAGCTGTTAACTGATGAACTACCAAACCACTCAAGATAAAGTCTAACGGTTGAAATCTCAGTGACACATAATCAACACCTCTTTTCTAAAGACACTGTAATTTGTATTCGTTCACCCTTTTCTTATACATAAAGCAATCTTACAATAATAACTACCTAAAGAACAAAATCTTAAAACCATTCCAATTCGTTTTTGAATTAATTTTTTTATACGAATAAGCACATGTGAGGAAATGCTCTCTGTTCAATTGAAATAAGATTGTCAAAATTTTGAAAGACCTTGTACGGACATGTGTCGGTGAAACAATTGTCACAAGATCAAACAACTTTTCACTTTACATGAGTAGTCATGTAGGCTACTGTATATACGGCTGTCTGTGGTATGATTTCACTCATAATGACTGACCATGTCAATGACTGGGGTGTGGTGGTAATTTTACCTACCGGGTGTGTCATCTTTTTCATAATTATTGTCTACACATTGGCAATGTATTGTGGGTGTAGTGTGGGTTTATTTCCTCAATATGTATAGACTGTGCAAGTCTCGCGCGTATCTGAACGAGAAAACACGTCAAACGAAGAATTGTTTTCTTCTAAAAATCAAATCTTTGTATTAAATTATTTCTAATGACAAACTCTGAACAACAAAAATACTCAGTACATGTTTATATAATCAGTTTTAGTTTTTATAATAAATACACTATTGAACCAAAATTCAAACTCTGGGACAAGGATGCTTATTTGATCTTAACTTTTCAGAAACCCCTTACGCGGATTCGCGAAGGTCACACGGGTGTAAAATTAACGCTTGACGCAGTTTATAGAGGACGCTGACGCCTCAACAAACATAGACTACAATGAAAAGGCTTCTCGTTGCAATTACAGCATCTAGCGATTATCATTGCGCATCCAAAACAAGCGTTTACATAAGTTTTGTGATCGGAGGTGAGCACAAAATTCCTAACTTTTTGCAGTAACCGGAAGCTGAGGTCAAGTTTAATTATCGGGTTTTCTTCGTTATATTGTTGAATTGATTTTACTTTCATATTTTTTAAAGCTAAGTATTACATTCCCAACAACATATAAATTTTTCATGGTCATAAACCACGTTAAACTAAAATAATTGACGAAACAAAATCTTGCCCACGTAAATCTTCATATGGTTGGGACCACAATGGTCCCGGAAGTTCAAGTATGCGCGAGACTTGCACAGTCTATTGTCACGGTAATGTAATGACACTTACATCCAAACAGATGCATTTACAATACAAATGGAGCATGAAGTCGAGAATCTACACGCAAATAGTGGATCCGTGCAAAGGGCGAATTTAACCAGACCTAAGAGCCTCGGTTTGAGTACATTATGTGAAATTTATACAATTTGTACAATTGAAATAGCAATAAAGATAAGCTTCAGTGCATGACTAGCTAGAAAAAGTCGAGTCGACAATGCAATGTGTCAAAAAATGCAATGTGTCCAAAAAGATAAGTCAAAATTATACAATGAGAATCTTGAAGTATTTTCTCAACCATCTTCATTTGTGTTTAATATATGTAAATTTTGTTTTGTATCGGTGATGAAGAATATAATTTGTTTTTACCCCTTCACCGATGTGTGTTAAGTACTGTATACTCAGTATTTTCCCAAGTTCTGTGGAAAAAAAATCCACAGGCAATTCACTCGGGTGGGATTCGAACCCACGACCTTTGCATTGCTATAGATCATGTGAACTTTGTTTACAATAAGTGTGACCTTGTGCATTCTTTGGGTATTCTGGCAGGCAAGATACTACACAGGTCCTATGGGAAAGTTGACATTTTGTGTCATAATTTCCACATAAATCCAAGAATTATGAAAGTAAAAGCTGAACAAAATTTGAGGTGTGCCCCCTTTCATCATATCAAAAGTTGATAGGAATTAGACAGTGCAATCTTCATAAAATATAAGATTTTATGTTTTATTCCATTAGTCTGTGTACAAATCGTGCCTGCAGAAAGTCCAGGCTCTGTGGCTCTTTTGTAAACATGTGATGTCACAGGTCACATCGTCTATATAGAGCAGATGTCTTAACTTTAGACCACCGAGCTCGGTGGCTAGAGGCATTTCGAATCATATGTATTAGCAGCGGGTACCGCAACAATTTTATAGATGTCAATTTTGCATCGGGGATTAAAAATAGAATTTGTGTTGTAGTTCTTCACATCTTGTTTTTTAAAACAAATCCTCAACAAAAGTCAAGAATACACTCTGTTGAAGACTCTTCATTGTATTTAGCGTATTGTGTTTTTTTGTAATGGCGTACTTTCATTATTTTGTAAACGTAGACTGTAGACTACAATTGTTGTTGTGATTCTGAATGTAAGTCTAATGTAGCGTATAAACAGCACACAAAATTGACTCTACTGGTATTCTGTGTCTATTATAATTGTAGTAATAACGAAGCTGTCACAGATGAAATAAACTAGGGTTTGTTTTTAGAGAACTAAATAAAAGCAAAAAACTTATGGCAAAACTGAAGGCAAAACTTTCGAATGTTTATTCCCCTCTTCATAACAAACTATAGACCCATGTTGACCCCTTTATTTGGACACCTGCAGTCGCTGTGTGATTGTTGAGTTCAAAGTATTGTGCGTATTATTATTGCAGTCATGCGATGCTAACAGTAACTTTGACCTCTATATGTCGCAGCAGCATTTACTTTTGAAATTTTGTTTAGGGTGTTGGGTAAACAAAACTGTAATCTTTCACATTATTTGGGCATTTTCTTGTAATTAAAGGTAGGGTCACATATTGGTAATGCTCCAAACATTAATTACCATAACAACTTGTAAAGAAGTTTTGCAGCTGTTGATAGTATCAACTATTTTGAGAAAGGATTCCTTTGAAGTAAAATGGTTTGGAAAATTTTCTATCCAAAAACCTTTTCAATCTGAGAAACGAATTGTACATGAATCAATTCAAATAGATAAAAGAAGATGTGCTTTTAAGAAAATTAATAATCATTTTTGGCAGAAAGGCGGCCCTATTTTTTTCAGTTTTACCGAAAAAAGACGCATGTTTTTTTTTTTAGTAGAACATAATTAATCTTTGCAAAATATAAAGACAATTATCTGTTCTTTCATTCACAGACATTTTCTGATAAAATTTTGCTTTAAGCATCACGCATGAGCCACGTAGCATGGACTTTCTGCTGGTACGATTTATAAACAGGATAATTAAATAGTGCATAACAAATTAAAATTAAAGGAGATTGCAACATATACAACTGAAGGTGTCAGAAGATTGTTTATGTTTATATTGACAAAATTTCAGATCAACCAAAGCCAAATGTTATGCTAACGCTATTGTAATTGTACAATAACCACCCACTGGTAATGTAATCTAGATCAGGTTAAGAAAATTAATTTGTCTTATTTTAGAATTTACAGAAGATTTAACATTTAGTAGCCTCCATTTTGGAACACTCATGCAAAAAACAGGTGCCGAAAAATGACGCGGTTTGTGTATTACTGGAGGATGACCTTGTGAGCGTTGTCTTGGTGTCCAATCATAGAATTATTTATAAGACCAGATAATGTAACAGTTACATATTGATACTTTTTTCTCTGTAATACTTTGTAACTCGTCTTTCTCGGATCCTGACTGCGATACGAAAATTATAGACACAACTAGATATGAGATCTGACTATACGCGTTTTGGCGTGTTCGGTGTATAGTTATGATTGAATAAAATGAAAACTGCTTGAATGCTGGTTCTTCCTGGTAAACAGGTGCTGACTCACTTTCAAAACTCATGGCCCTCTGTTTACATCGATTCAGTTCGGTTGAACAATTATTTTACAAATACAAATAACAATCGCTTATAAAGGCCCCTATTTTCTTTTGTGTATAATTTCTAAAAAGAATATCTTTCCAAATCGTACTTAGGCTAATCCTTACTTCCTTAATCTTGCCTCTTCTTTAAAGCACTTTTAGCTTATCAGAAGAAAAGAAAAAATTATGGAAAGCTTGGTGTTTTGTTTACTTACAAACACATGTAATATACGGTATAGTCTTCTTCGCAAATACTCGGTACGCGCTCATTTGCCGTGGGAAGAGGTGCATGCTGGTATAGTAGTGACAAATTTTAGTCGCCAACTAGACCAGCATGCACCTCATTCCACGGCTAACGCATGCGCACCGAGTATTGACCTTGACTGTATTGTTGTGGCGTCCAGACAAAGATGCAATTAATTTATAAGACGTTATGTAGTAATAGTTGTATACTGACCCACAATGCCCTCACTGCATTGCAGCCAATATTCTTCGGGCTCCCTGTGTGTAAGTGCGATACAGCAGCTTTGAATTCTCGTTTAGATAGGGGATCAGACTATTCACTCATTGTCACGAATATAGACCTTTCTTTTGACACGTCACAGCCCGAGTTTTTGCCAACCGAGGTTGGAAAACTATGGAAAGCCATAAATGCAAAGCATAAGCAGATAGCCACAGTTTGTAATAATATTACACAAATATTCAAAATTAGTGTTGAATTTGTTGGAAACAAAGCAACCAATCATGGTATGTATTTTGGTTGATTACAAGTTTACAGAAATGTTGAATTTGGACACAACATCTGTTAACACGATTGAATGTTTTGCTAACATGCGGCCGTCCATGCCAACCAGCGCGGTTTGTTTATCAACAAAAGAAAGGTCTATAACGAGCACGTTAATCGCTGATTATTCCTGGTAAACCAGGTGACGGGGTACATTTCAAAATACATGGGACATTGATAGAATTGTTTTATATTTAAAAACTTACTTGTGCTCAACCACTTACAAAGACCCTTCTTTCCTTACATTCAACAAAAAGTTCAGTACCATTTTTACAAGTAAATCTTTCAATACATACTTGGGATACTCCTGACTTCAAACTTTACGTCTTACATCAAATTTTAGCTTTTGAAAAGCAAGAACGTATTTAAAAATGTTTAATGGCAACTTGCTGCGTCTTAAAAGTCAAAGACAACATGTAATTGACTGTATGCAAAATGTATGTTATTAAAGTAGAGCGCCCTCTAGTAAAAGTCAACAGAAGTCAGCCCATTATATGCGCAGCTCGAGGTCACATTGTCGGTGAGTGTGTCTTTTGCTTTGACATGAGCCAACCAATTTATGCAGATTACAATGCCCAGAATGCATCTGATTCAACCGGGTCCTGACACAAGACCGCGCGGGAAAACGCAGTTGCCATTTTGTCTCTGAAAGCCTCGATACTACCTTGGGTATACATTTTTATCAAGATTGCACAAAGTACGTCAATAAATAATGGATGATACGAGGGGAAAGTTTGGTACGTTTAGTTATGGTCCAAATTCGTCAGTGTCCGATCCGAGACGATCTAGAGGAGTAAGTGGAATAATATTTTCAATCATTATTTATTTCTCATAAAGATATTAATTAATTAAAAACTGGACAACATAACAGCCTAAAACTTCTGCAGGTATATTCATTCAAGTCACCACCAGTGTCATGATTACAAATGGTGCAATTGCTCTCTAAAATAAGGGCTAAATTTGTTTTCTAAATAACTGTCTAGGTTGTGTGGTTGTGTAGATATTGTGGCAACGCTGACAATCCAAATAACATGTATCTGTACTATTTGAAAGAGAAGTACCAGCGGGACGAACATGAGCAGCAACACATATTTCGCAATGACCGTCGGTATAATTTACACGACGATGGAAAGGGTGAGTGTTCTGGTTACTCTACACTATTTTACTTTTTGAGCGTTTTTGGTCTTTCACAACTTTAGGGTCTTATTAGAATGTTTGGGTCCTAAAACAAAGTTACAAACGTGCAATAAACATGTAAGATTGAAACAGTTTTCCATTAAAATCTCAAAAGGGAAAATTAATAAAAATGTAAAGTTATTTATTGTTATTAAAACATTCCTTGTATATTGAAAAACAGGCCGCAAAGGAGCTTTCTTTGCAGCCTTTTGTACAGCCCCTTTGATGCAACAAATAACAGTGATTCATTATTGATGCTCGTGACAAGAAAAACATTATCCTCAAATAAACAATATTTATTTATTTATTTCTCTATTTTATCCGAACAGCAACAATGTAAATCAAAGGCCTCATTATTGGGATCTCGAGATGGGTGAACTACCACTCCAGGATAAACATCAAATGAATCTCAATATCAGTTAATTATTATATATGCAGAAATTTAGTCTTGATTGTTGTGACCGCAGTTTGCCCAATTTTACAACTTTAAAATACCTAAAACTACACAAATCCGACCTAAAATCGACAGCATTATCCTACTTGCAAAAAAAACATTTAAAACCTGAATGCTAAATTTCCAATATTATTTTTCTGGAATACAAACAAAAGGTCCCTTTTGAAAACTGTGATGATTTGATTGAAAGTATTGTGCATATTTGTATGGCAGTCATGCAATGCTAACAGTAAAGTTGACATCTCTATTGAATGTGCATGTAAGACTTACATAACCATCAGATGATTAGGTCATAATGACATCCTTTATCCATATTTACAGGCAATTTTAGTGATTCATAGCTTTATATATATTCAAACCAATGAGCTTGTTAAAATCAGTTTTCATGTTAAAAATTATTTGGATCTGTCTCATGAACATGCCATTCACAAGTGCAAGTGTAAACTTGGTTTTAATTTATCAAATTCATATAAAAATGTGACTCTTGTAATTTGATATTTCAGTCTAATTCTATACTTGGTAATTATATTCCAAGTTAATACAGTTGTTGGTGATTCTGGATAAAATAAAATATCGGTATGAATTGAACAAATGATATATTAAACATGTTGATTTCAATCTTCAAATAACTCTACAAAAGTGACTCCGCTGGCATTCTTTAGTTATTCAATAGTATTACTTAAGCTCTGGAAGATGAAAGAAACAATTATATGTTACATATATATGTATTTAAAAAAACTAAATATCATTTTGACGGCACTGTGACCCTATTTTTGCAGTTGTTCCAAAAAAAGCGCCTGCTTAATTTTGCATAGATTTTTATGAGCTTATCACAAGATAAAAACAACTATTTGTTTCTTTCATTCAGAGATATAAGAGTGTTTAATGGATTCACACATGAGCCACGTAAGATGGGCTCCATATTGGCACGAAAGAACTTCGTTACAAAGAACATATAAGCCTAGTTTATCAACATTTTATATCGAAGGAAGGGGACATATCTCATGACCCTCGTGGTTGGTTTGAATTTGAGTTGGAGGTACGATACACAATCAGTAACGTCCTTTATCGACAGGATATTTTGCGTGTCAGAATGCACAAGGTTCTCTCTCGCGACAAAGTTAATAGACACACCAACAAAGACAAAAACACTAAGATCAAAGACATCTTGACAAAGACAAAGGAAATTAAATGGAGATGGGTATAGGACACTAAGAAGACATGACAACAGATGGACCGATAGACTAACCGCTACAAGTGCAGTAGTAGGATCTGTAGTAGCGGTTGCTGGAACTGCTGCCGTTGCTGTTGGTGGTGCTTGTTACGGCGTGTCTTTGTTAACAAAGTGGGTGTGGGGAAAAAGTAATCGTTAACAAGAGCAACTCATACATGTTGGAGTCTCCATCCAACATGGAAAAAACAACATCTCAACATCTGAATAAAACCGGAAGCCTTCAATCTTAAAGACAATGCCAGACATTTTCTTTCTCCACACCTGCTGTCGAGCCCATCCAAAACCATTTCAACAAAACTGCTAATTTAACAAAAGAACTATGTTCCAACACAGGACTGTGTGATTAGTACTTCTTGCCAAAGACTTATGATCCACTAAAAAGACAATTCATACCCAGTCGATTTTCTGCCAACTCGGCCTCGGCAAGAGCACCAGGTCAACATATCATGATCGTTCCAAATGTTAACATTGGTTTCAATATAACAAATTGTTCAGTCATCTTTGTAATCAGCTGAGGTTATTCTTAATTTCGATAGCTCATACACTTAGTATAAAGTCATTTTAGCTAGCAATTAATATATTATAAAAAGTAGGCCTATGCGAGAGCATTGGTAGATACAACAAACGTCATTGTTAAACTTTAGTCTGAAAGCTTACTGATTATTAAGTTCATACTAGAACCATTTTTTTCTGTGAAAAGTTTTCCTCTGAAATGAAGTCATATTATAGCTGATTTCGGTTGTTGTCAACCAAAATTAAGGACAACGTGTTCACATGCTGAAAATAGTTTTTGGTTTTCCACTATTTTCTCCTGACTCACACAACGGATCAAGCCAAAATGTTCACTGGTTTGTTATGTCATGTATATTGTTGATCACATACAAAATTAACACTGCCTGCGACTCTTTTGTCAGCTCTACCAATCCTGTATCATACCTTTATATTAGCTGCTTAAATGTATTCACAGTTTAGTGATTTTGTTTTATCAATCACCACTGGTTAAACTGTTAAAAAAACAAAAACGTCTGCAACAAATTGAAAGCTTACAAGCTTGAATTTGTCTCCCGAAGAACGGATCAGAGTTTTCAAAAACAGTGAGTGTCGGTTTCCTTAAAACCACATTTGTGCAGTGGTTAAAAGAATGAGGAAGTAGTTTTTGTCTTAAAAACGACAATTTAATTAAAATTGTCTAAGTATTTTTGATTCCCTTGACATGGCTTTAAGAATAAGCTTTCCTAAAGTGTATTACTTTTATTGACAGTAAAAAGGACAGTACAATAATTGGAACCCTGTTTGGTGTAACACATCAATTTTGATAAATGCCGGATATTTGCCAACATTTTAACAATGATATCTTTACAAATTACAAAGCATCAACAAATTATGGTAATTCTTCGAACAAGGGGAATCTGACAGAGAAACTATAAACAATTGTTTATCCTATTGTTTGCTTGATAGCTTATTGATTTTCAATACTTTAACTTTTAAACTATTAGTTTATGCAAGAGTGAATACATTATATCATTTCTTAAAGTTGTTAACATATTTCTCATAAGTGAGGGCAACTCATTTACAAGTTATTGCTGCACACAAGGGTTGTAGGGCCTACTAAAAATTGGTCATGTAAAGACACCTTTTGGAATTTATCATTGATATGCAAAAAAAGCTGAATTCTGTACGCTATTCATAGGCATTCAGTATTCCCCAGTATGACTCCCACACAAATGTCAAGGTTGTATTCAAATAAGGCATTTAACGCAACATCAATTCAAATTCAAATTACATGTTGCTAAAAAGTTCAGCCTTGGAATTTGTTCATGAAGTATATACTCTGCTACATGGAATGTCGATTAAACAAATATAGTTATTTTAAATCTTTATACTATTTTCCATTAGAAACAGTTACAATTATATCCACGGTTAACGAATATTACGCAGATGTATTCCCAGTTGAATATTACAATTTCCACTTTGAATCGAAAAGAACTGACTGTTTATGGAGTGAGAATGCATAGAATGTAAGTAAACTTACTCTCTTAAAATTGTAGATTTAAATTTACTCTATTTGATCGAAACTAGTTACAACTGCAGGTGATTTTGTCCCTAGTTTCAATCGATTAGGAGTGAATTAAGAGAGTATCATCTTGTTTTTGTGGTTATTTCAATGATATTTTTTCTATTCTTTTTTTCTCTAAGTATTTCGTGGATTCTTATTGAATCAAAATGTAGGCATGCAGCTTTTTAGAAGATTTACTCTTTTTTTCCTTTAATAATAAATAGTGCCATAGAAAAATGAACAAAGACCATGGCTGGCAATATTGTCTCATTTTTTCTCTTCAATTATAAACTAAGTTTCGTGTCTGCAAAAGTAACACTTATTGAAATACTTGATTTGCAAAGAAGTAGAACCTGAACTTTCACTCTTCAAGGGGCGTGGTCTTAGTTATCAAAAACTAATAACTACAAAGTATCATTTATTGTCGGAAATATGACTGAAGTTCGTTGAATTACTAGTTGTTGTTTTTTTACTTTATATTCATTTTTCGAGTTTCTTAACTCCTTTATTGATTTCTCAGTGTTTAAAATTCTACTATCTTGTTCTGGAGCTTAAGTAAATTGTAGACCTGTAGATTTTCCTTTTTTTCTCTTCTTTTTATCAATAAAGTGTGGAAAGGTTATTATGCTGAAATGTGTTTGACTTGGGTTTTTTTGTACTAAAACAGCCGCGGAACGGGTGGTTTTCTTTACATTTAAGAAACAAAACAACATCATGTTAATTTATGTAAAATATTACAAATAATGATCACTACATGCCGTGAGAATGATCACGTGCCGAAAAATGACGCAGACCTTCTTTTTTTTTTCTTTTTTTTTTACCACATTACAGCAGTTTGGTAAATCATATGAGATGGTGAAAGTACAAACAAATTGCATGAATTGGATTCATAGCTATTCACACTAGTAATGGATTATGAAGGACCAGTGTACTGTCACATCTACGTCATTGTCAAATTTTAATGTATAAACCCGTCTCGACCCTTGTGCTTTTATTTGTTAACAAATCTATGATTTCGTATTTACAATAAAACACATTGTGAGTGCCATCCCTCCCCCGAATACAATAATATAGCTGTCCATGTTTGGTCCTGCCCAAAAAGCCTGATAGTGATTTTTATTGTACAAATAAACATCATTTGATTATCATGTTTACATCTAACCTCACCCCTAAAGGGCATTGTAGAATTCACAGCTCATGCTTGCTGAACTCTGACACTGACATGGGCGCAAACAATGTTATGCAAATTAAAAAAGCCCGGCTTGCTATTGGATGTTACGGATTTGCGCGGGTAAACGAAATATAGACTGCGTCATTATAAAATGAGAGAATTTAGAAAAAGACGCATCATAAGGGTTCTATCCAGGAAAGATACACCAGTAACTTGGCTAGAATTGTGCACTCTATCAGTTTAGAGACAAAATTACTTGAAATGGCAGATACGAAGAAAAATCATTATGAAGTATTTTCTTCGACAACCAATCCAGACAAAAATGACACCAGACGATCGAAGGTAAGTTGGACAAATATCTCAACGAAAAAGTAGCAGTTGTTGATGGAGCTGAACGCTGGGTTAATGAGTGTATTATTAATAACCAATTGTTTTAATTTGTGGTTTGAACATTGTTTGGCACAGATAACTTGATGAGATTTACCGAAGAGCAAAATAGGTTTCCAAATTATGTAAACATGTCCTCAAAAAGGTTACTAGTTTTAAGGTCATTTTCTATTTTTCCTGATGCTAATTAATAAAAGAGGCTCTACACTCATGTCTAATTATTTTTAATTGACTCCATACAGTTCATTTGGTGTGATAAGTGCCCTCCTCGAGTTACCGTTCACAGAGGATCATCTAAAATTGTCAAAAAGGTTGGGTTTAACTACCACATCGCATGGTGGAACCATAACCAAGCTCACATGAGGCGCTAATTGGTGACCAAGGTAAGCAAAGGAATTATTTATATAGTATTGACAAATATTAGGTCCGATTTATGGTAGATTTATGGACGATTTCATGAAAAAAGATTATAATTATAATATAGCAATTTGTAAAGATTCTAGAAAGTTCTAAGCTTTCATTTGGGGATGTCATGCAAAAATCCGCAAAATATAAGTGGTAGTTAACTGAACACTAAACATTTATTATCGTTGGGATCCTGACATTATCTCATGTCCATCAGCGATGTACAAACAATTCTGTATATTACATGTATTTTGTGCACTGTCCGTGGCATATGTGAAATGTTTTATGTTAGGCCTATTCGATTTGAAACATGGACATGGCTTGTACTTGAGAAAAAAACACCAGTAGCGATGTTGGTTTTGTTTTCGACTAACGAAAGAGAGAATGAATATTGACAATAACAAAGCTAAATATGTAAACAAGAAATTAATATATTAAGACATTTTTTGTTTTATTTTAACAGAATGCCATTGTAACTGGTGTTTCAGCTGGTGTCGCTGTAGCGGTTGTCACAGCATCACTACCACAGGAGTAGCTGTTTGGGGTGTGATGACCAGTTGGTATATTTGGGGTTCAAATAAGAAATAAGAAACAAACAAACATGGAATAGAGAATTTATACAACACCTCCAAGGTATTGTTGGAGAAAACACCGTAGTGATTCGAAACAAGGAAATATTCAACTTTCATAGACAACTAAGTTCCTAGACTCAACTCTAACCAAAATTTGTCGAGATATCTATGGGCCGCTGTATCAGAAGCTCGTATAGCCACGTCTCTTATTTCTCTAATGTAAAGAAAGCAATTCCCTTTGTCTAACCCTCGCTGAATGCAGTTAGTATTAATATACAACCGCCATTTCAAGCAATAAAAACATTCTTTAAAAACATTATTTTAGAATTGCTGTTCTTTAAAATTTCATTATCGCTTTGTAATCACTTAAGAAAGCTTAGAAAGTAATTTCTTTTAGTAAAATAATTTGGTGAAGTATTCCAAAGACTTAATTATTTCACTGCTTGATTCATTTTTCACCAGTTAGCTTCACGTGTTCGTTTAAAAGTTTTCCATGCTGAAATTTTGCTCTGGATTATAAATACAAACTCTTCACTAAGTATGATTTATATATTTCTTTTCGTTACTCAATGAATTTTTTATCTGCATATTTTTCCTTAACAAAAATGGTTCCCGATCGACTCCCCTCACTAGATGAACTGTTCCGAAAGAATAATTCTCTACATAAAGTAGGTACTATCACATTGTGTTTATATGCAGGCTGAATGTACCAAAAAAACATACGTTTTTTACATTATTTCCTCGCATTTCAGTGGGGATATAAATCCTATACTTTAAAGTCAATAACATTTTCACTACAGTATACAGTGCTTAATACACATTGGTATAAGGATAAAAACAAAATGATTTCCAAAGTGTTTGCTGTTTATAAAGGGTCTGCATACGTTTGGTAATTGGAACCCACTGTTTGTTTCAATCCTACATAGTTGTAGATATATACCATTAAAAAAACCTGTAAAAATTTCATTTTAAAAGGGGAAAGCGTTTTTGAGGTATTGCCGAAAATCCGGAGCGGTTATGTCCACGCAGGAAGAATAATCTGCATTGGAATACATACTCTGAGAAGCGTTACGGCCGTAACGCTTCTCAGAGTCAAATATTTGGGGATACAAAGTGATAAATTTGTCCATAACCGCAGTACTTCAAAGTGAAATGTTTCTCAAAATTCATCATACTATCCAAAGCTGCTGTACTTCTAACCAAGTAATTTTGTATTGCTTTTAATTACCAAACGTATACCGTCCCTTTAAAGGTGTTATATGTTATATTAATAACGTTTGATTAACATGATTTGTTTTGTCATCATCATAGTAACCCATTGTGCAAACCTTAAACCTGAGGTTAGAATTCAATAGCGTGTAATTACAATTGTTCATGGTATGTTGTTTTGGGGCCCAATTTCATAGAGCTGCTAAGCAGATAATGTTGCTTAACAAATTTCTGCGCTGCAAGAGTAAGCAGGAACCCAATAAAAAAAAACGGTATATATGACATATAACATTATTCTGGTAGGCACAACTGTTTTTTGTTTAGCTATACTTTCCATTCTCTAAGAAATTAGGCCCTGATAATACCCGTTGATTAGTGTAGCAAAAATATAAGTAGATTACATGGGTATTGTGGAAATAGTGATAGAAACCTTGACTTGGCTTTTTATTTGTATTTAAAAACAGACAATGAGAACATCTGTGGTACGGGGTTTTTTAAGTTGAATTTACGACAACAAAATAGGTCAATTAATATAAAAGTGTGGTGAGAATGATCACGTGCCGAAAAATGACACAGAGCGTCTTTTGTATAGATATTTCAACCAACTTAGTCGCTTCGTAAAGAGTGTACAAGTACAATTCTGAAAATCGCATACGAATTGTTGACGAGCTATTATTTACACGAGCAAAGATTAATGGGGCACTTTGACTGTAATGACCTATCTCTGCTAGTACCATGGATCACTGTAGCCTCGATCTATTAATGTTGATAATTAAATTAAACTGTGTTAGTTTTAATTATACTAGTTTTGAAGAAAACAAACTTGTTTACCCATTTTTTAGTGTTAGATTTTTGAGTGTCTACATCTCCACAAATTGATTATTGTCCTAAAGCAAATAATATAATGGGACACTTTTGTGAAATAATAAGTACCCTTTCAATTTCTGCTTCTAACTAAAATATCGTGTGTGAAGCCATTTTGAGATATGGTGGACACATTACTATAACACTACTTGGTTTGGGTAAATTTGTCTGTACACATCCAAACCACACAGTGCACTCCTATAGTGTCCACCATACCTCATAAAAGCTAATTGGTGTGTTGAGAGTAGGAGTACACAACAAAAGATGTGCAGTGTAAGCCATGCTATGTATTTACACTACCCCCTCCCCCCCCCCCCTCCATTCAGTGACGCTCTCAGAAAAAGTTGTGTGGTGATTTCGCCAGTTCGGCACAAGGATACTATCTTTCCAAGAAGAAAACAATATAACTAGGTATTTCCACATCAACATGAAGTGTAGTAAGACAACGGGTTGTTGGTTTGAATTAATGCAAAAATATGTGGGGTTTGTTGATCTTTATAAGGTTTCTTTAATATATACAAGTATCTATTTTTTCCAATATTGCAGTGAAACAATAAAATGATTCTGCTTGGTAGAACAAAAAAGAGCCTATGTGTTTTTTACTTTAAAATATATCAAGGGTATCCCTGAACAGTGTCGAGGCTCGGTGAATTATTATAGTTAACCAAGGTGTATACTCGGCACGCATCTAATGCTTATTGGGAAAAAAAATTATATGGGCCATGCTGAAATGAAATTTTGTTTGTTAAGATTATTTTGGTGTTGTAAGCTAGATTTAGGACTTTTTCGGTAGTGGGGAAAACAGTAGAAAGGGTAGGAAATCAAAATAATCAAGTTGACATTTCATGACAAATGTTGCAATGTTATTAAAGTCGCTAATTATCATTTTTGAGTTCTGGTTGCTGTTGCTGTTGGTTCTGCTTCTGCTGCTGCTGCTACTGCTGATGTTGCTGCTGTTGTTTTAAGTAAAGGGTTTTGATTTATCTTGTTTTACAATGATTAATGATTTATTACAGTGTCAATCTGAATGTCAATGGTTACAAATTATATTATCAATCTTCTATAGAAAAATCACCATGTAAAATAACGTCAAGAGATCATTTGATAACCCCCCAAAACACCATATATTATGTTTTCGGCTGCCGCAATTGATGTAACAAGCATTTGAAAATGCACAAAATGATGTCAACAAAAAACTTTTTTTTTTTTTCAGATCACTTAATTTGATTGAACTTACACTGTTTGGTTGGAGTGCATGTTCGATGAAAACTAAAGAAGGTTAACCTTTTTTAGCCATGAGTAATAAAATTTAAAAGTCCACTTTTCGTCACTATCAGAGTGTCGAAGAAATTTGAAGAGCCCCATTTCAAATAATAAGACAGCTTTTTTTAAGTACCGACGGTATTGCGAAATACGGTCAGTGGTTTTATCACTGTAAGCCATGGCCCGGGAATTGCACTAACAGAGGCTACGTGGACGATCGGGATTGTCCCCTTTACCGATGATGTCACGTTTTTTCTGAGCCAATCAAACAATATAAAAGGACCGTGCGGTTACATCTGCCTTAAGAAGGAGGACATGGCCGGTACTGCTATTACTAGGAAGATTCGTTTCGGCAATAACGCTTCAATAGTAGACCCTGCACGATTCAAAGTAAGTAGATTTGCGGAGGTTTTTTTTAAAGTACAACTTAGAACTTTAACAAAACTTGATAACAACAAAATGTGTTCGTTTTAAAACTTAACGGCATTGATACCTGGTTGATGAGCAACGTTACTTTTCACTCTGTGCATTTTAATTAAAAAACATCAAACTTGCAAAAAATATATAATGGCCTGACGCTTATTGGACCCTAGCAGAGTCTCTCTCGCGAAGTCTTTCTCTATATTCTTCGAGAAAGACTCTGCTAGGGTCGCAACGTCAGGCCATTATCTATTTTTAGCATTTATACCATGGTCCTTTTGGTTGGTAAGCAATTTGCAATAGCTAATTATATTTTTCTCAGACATAGCACTTGATAAACTCCTTCAAGTTGATATTTGTTGCCGGGCATCTTTTGAGCCAAGAATAAAAACAACTAACCGTATTCAATTAAATTATGTTACTTTAATCAATTTTCTTTTGAACAGCAAGCAAATAATTATGTTTCTTAAACTGATGTGTTTTGACTACAGGTCGCTTGTACTTGGATCAACTGTCTAGTGTCATTTTTACCAGAGTTTTCGGTGACACTACTATTTCAACGGATCCGGCGGTTTTTTCGTTAAAACCACTTTTGGTACACCAAGAAACTGACGTATAATAGGAAACGTACAATCAACAAATCACACACTGTCTGATCCATCCCATAAGACTTCGCCAACCAACCATCAACCAGTCATTTAGAGCTGTTTACATCGACTCCGGGTCATACAGCCATAGTGACCTCTGACATCTGCTGTTCATCTAGCATCATCTTCAGAGTATCAACAAAATGGGAGACACACACAGCCGTCACCACAGTGAATATGGGTACAACTCATCTGGGTGTGACCCAACAGTTTCAAAAGTAAGTTGACTACCCTTATTCTTAAAGGTTTCGTACACGTTTGGTAATGACTTAAAACAAATATTAGCATAAAAACTTACTTGGTAACAAGCAACGGAGAGCTGTTGATAGTATAAAACATTGTAGAAAACGACTCCCTCTGAAGTAACGTAGTTTTTGAGAAAGAGGTAATTTCTCACTAAAATAATAAGAACTTCTTGCAAGAAGTTTTTATTCCTATCTGAAAGCACAAAAATTTGGGTGTTTTTTCTTTCATCATTTTCTTGCAACTTCAATGACCAATTGAGCCCAAATTTCCACAGGCTTGTTATTTTATGAATATGTTGGGATACACCAAGTGAGAACACTGGTTTGTGAAAATTACCAAATGTGTTCAGTGCCTTTAACAGCTTATTAAAGGTAGGATCATAGATCGGCAAATACTCCACAAATTTGTTCCCCTTAAAATTTACTCGATAGAAGCACTGCAGCTGTTGATAGTATAAACTATTTCGAGAAAGGATTCCCTTCGAAGTAATATGGTTTGGATAATTTTTCTCCCCCAAAACAAATTGATTCTGAGAAACGAATTCATGCATGAATCGTTTTTTCAGATTTCTGAGGGTTGGTGTGCGTTCGCAAATGCTACGGCCAGAATTATGGTTGGTACCCGCTGCCATCTCGCTAAGCGTGGATAGATTTGACGTTCTTGTGAAAATTGCCATGATAGCTTTTTGCTGTTTTCTCAGCAATAGACCCTGTATTCAAGTGGTTCTAAGCCCAAAACCCCCCTGAACCATCAAAGACCTGTATACGACATAGTGACACTGACACATACTCGAATTCAGGTGGTTTTTAAGTTAAGAACATTTGAAAATGTGTTAATTGTTTCCATTCCTAACAACAAAAGTGCTTGAACTTCTGGAATTTAGCAACGAGCCTTAAACATTCTTATGTTTTGTTCATACGTGACTTTATTTGACATCACTTCATTTTAATTCACCTACTCAGGATTGCGGTTCCTGCTGTTGCTGTTTGATGGCTGTAATCATTTCAGCGGTTGTTATTGTTGGTATTGTAGCTGTCATTGTTCTTTTTGCGACCGAAGTACTACCTTGAGATTCTATCATGAAAGTAGATTTAACAATTCTTCATCCATGGCGTAGCCAAGACCAGCCATTTCGAACTTGGAATCGATCACAATCAACAACCCCTATGCTGTGACTGAAAAACGTCTACGTCAAGACTCGCCCTACAACATTTTAGAGCTGAACTAAACTGCTCAGAAAAAGTTAGGAAACTTTTTTTAATCATGTATATTTTTATTATTCATTACCCTCTTGTATTATGTTGCATATCAATAGAAAGCTGAAGTGTTCTTCTTTAAAATGATAACAAATGTGCAATGATGACATGTTGCTGGACTTGGCCACATTAATGAGAATGAGACAAAGTCACAAATCAAATGTGCCAAAATAAGCAATTTGGTGTTACTGTGTGAACAAACAAATTGACACTGTAATTCAAACATGCGGTAATTTTGGCACATTTAATTTGTGACTTTGCCTCATTGTCATTCATGTAGCCAAATTCAGCAACATGTAATCATTGCAAATGTGGTATCGTTTTAAAGAGGAACACTTCAGCTTTGCATTGATATATAACACATAAAAAGAGAGTAATAAATAATAAAAATATACTTGATTAAAAAAAGGTTTCCTAACTTTTTGTGAGCAGTTTATATGTATCATGAAACTGTAGTGTACATCCTATAATTATGGGTAATGGAGAATCGATGTTGCCTGAATAAGACGGTTAAATAGGGTGACACAAAAGCTCATCTAACTCTGGCCAAAAGAATCGTTTGAAAAAACCCAGAGACACGCCTTTTCCTAAAACATTGATTACAGCCTGTAGCCACAGATCGACAAATCAGGGCCCAACTTTCTGGCAATGCTTACCGCAGGATTACGTGCTTATGGCCCCCATAGAATTGCTATACAGGGCGCCGTAAGAACAATTTTTCCGCGGTAAGCAGAGCCATGAAGTTGGACCTTTCCGTTTTTCGTTCAGACTTCAATTGTGTGGTCATAGTTCCCAAAGGCTGTTGAGCATGCCAGACAAGCAACTTAACAGATTTAACTGCTTAGCAAGATGTGGTCACTACATGGAATTCTTTGTATTGCAATTTAACCGGTAACCTCTTGTGTGGTTGCAACCTTTACAGTTAATTTATTTAATCGACAGTACTATCAAGACTTTGTTTTTTCAGAAAGAGTGCCGAAAAAAGACACTGTGCGTCATTTTCAAACAAAAAGCGATATATTCATCAGTACTGGTTAAAGAAACAATCCTGATATGTAGATATAAACTCTGAAAAGTAGATAAAACATAAGAGTATTTAAAATGCCACATGTAATGATAACTGTCTGTGATTTATTACAAAGTTAAGACCCTCCATCCAACTACAAAGCAATTGACAACATCTTAAAAATTGGTAATTGACTCTGATCCAGACGAGGAAGATATGGCGAAATGTGACTTTATTTACTTTTTACTTAAATAAAAGTACTGTTCATTATGCTGATTGGTGATTTAAATTGGGTAAAGTTGTTGACTGTAATATTGTGGGTGGGAGTTGTCTGTTTCAAATTGCTTCCACAGCACCAATGACCTGATGTATAAATGCAAAGGGTCAGTGATTTGACACCTGCAGTGTCTTATTCAAAGGTTTTGTTTAAGTTTGTCTGAAGGCATGCAAATTGGTACATTTTGTTAATTGACTAGGAGTTGATTAAATGTTTATTATAAAGAGTGTACACCTTTAATGTTTTTTCTTCTCTAAGAATGAGGTGCTTTGCATACAAGAATAACGTAAAGATACCTGTTTAAATTCCGCATTGAAAGCACTGCACACATGTATTATGAAAAGCTGCAGTCAAAGCAGATACTGTTTTCAGCGTACAATAATTTTACTGAATGGGGTTATTCGTACTTAAGGGCAAGCTAGACAATGTTTGCTCTTTTGACGATGACGCCCACAATAATGTCAAGGTTCGTATCCAAATAAGGACGCTGGCACAATACGATATCAAACTCAAATTACATACTGCTTTATATTGAACTTGTTAAAAGGGCACATTGCCTTCAAAGCTTGAACAATGTTGCTGTTCGGAATTACTCCCTATCCTAAGAGTTGTTCGTGCACTAATTTACCTACAGTGTGATGTAATTAGTGAGTAGTGATTAAAACATCATGCATTTCCCTCTGAAATCACAACCAGCGGAACATATGGTCTGACGATTTGTATCGTCAAAAGATGTGGTTCTACAAATCAGTCAAGAACTTACATACAAACCACATACCTTCATAATAAACGCTTTTTATAGCCCAAAGTGCCCAATCCGAAGGCAATGTGTCCCTTTAAAGTAAACTTGGTAAGGATGAGGACAACTTTATTCACTATCATGAACTTAACAACCTTGAATGTCAACTTAGAGTTGCACAATCTCCTACCTGCCTTTCCTTTTTAAACTTGTATTTCAGATAACTGTTCAAATGCTAGTTGTGGTGTATTTCCTTTAATTGTATTTCTTTTAAATGGTATTTCCCTTAAGCCACAAGGACAGCATTGGTAAATGTCAAAGACCAGTATCCACACTTTATGTGACCCAACATATACATCAAATAACGAAGTTGTGAAAGTTTTAGCCCGATCAGTCATTTGAGTCACAAGGAAATAAAAAATAAAAAATATATATATATATTCACTGTTTTCCAACATCAGGTTTTGGACTCGCGAGAAAAAAAACTAATTGTTTTACTCATTTCTCAAAAACTGTAGCATTCCAAGCAAAGGCATTTCAAGGGATCTTCACAGATTTGCACATAACCTACATGGTATAAAGAGTATGACAACCATGACAATCTGTATATCATGTAAGTTATGTGCAAATCTGTGAACATTAGTTTTGTTCATTTTTACCAATGTTGTACACACCCTTTAAGAGTATTTATTTTATAAACAGTTTCACCGATTTGAAGAAGAATTTAGCAAGAATGAGACTTCATAGAACACATGTGAATCACGAGTTTCTCTACGTCTGTTGTTGTTTTGTTTCACGTTTTTTAATTTAAAGTAGTCTGTAAACAATAAGGCCAGTCTACTTGTACGACAAAACGAATTGCTTGATTCACAAAGTTACTTGTACCTATGAAACATTCACCAACTGGGCTCAATTTCATAGAAATGCTTAAGCACAAAAAGTAGTTAAGCACAACCAAATTAAGCTTACCTGAATAAGGTTACCAGCCAAACTTCTATGTCTAATGTTCAATTTGTGACTAGTATCCTGCTTATTTTTGCTCATCAGAAAATGTTTCAGCAGTTTTCTGCTTAAGCAGTTCTATGAAATTTGGCCCAGGTGTGGTCATTTGAAATCATAGATTAACCACAAAATATAGAGTAGCATGTAGTATTTAGGTTGGAAGCATTTAAGGGTGTATTGTTCATTTTAGTGTGTAAGTCAAGAGTGAAAAATAAAAGTGTTTGAAAAGACAAAAATGTGCCTTACTATGGAGTCATTTGTGTGTAGATTTGTTTTAAAACAACCGTGGAATGGGGGGGTCTTTAAGTTACAGCTGATATATAAAAACATTGAGTTGTGCACAACAGTAGCTAAGCAAAAATCAATTGGTTACCAGCCAAAAGTCTATTCCATTAGTACCATTTGCAACTGGTTTCCTGCTTATTTCTAGTTAGCAAAACAAGTTAAGCACCAATGTCTGCTTAAGCAGCTCTATGAAACTGGACACAGATAATTAGGTAAGAATACTATTTGTGTAAGACTTAAAGGGTCTGTATACGTTTGGTAATGACTCTGAAAATTAATGGCAATAACAACTTACTTGGTAAGAAGTACAGCAGCGTCGGATGGTATAATGCATTTTGAGAAACTTTTCCCTTCGAAGTACTGCGGTTATGGAAAAATATATCACTTTTTATCTTCAACAATTTGAATCTGAGAATCGTTACTGACAGTAACTTTTCTCAGATTGTGTATTCCAATTGCAGATTATTCTTCCTGCGTGGACATAACCGCTCCAGATTTTCGGCAATATCTCAAAAAACGCTACCACCTTTTAAAAATGTTTTTAAAAAGTTAGTTTTTGGGTATATCCACAACTAGGATTGAAACAAACAGTGGGTTCTAATTACCAAATGTATACAATCCCTTTAAGACTGAGATCCGTTAAATGAGACAGACTAATGATGTGCCGAATAATGACACAAACCGTCCTTTTTTTAGATTTTACGTCAGTATGGAAGTTTCGTAAAAATATGGAAAAAAAGTTCAGTTAAAACAACGAACACACATTTTAAAAGCTATTTACAAAGACCACGTGTTTACTAATCATACACGTTGTTGTCAGTTTTTATGCTGGGGCTCGGTTTTGTTTGGTGATAAAAAAGGCTTTTTTTTTTGCATCTGCTTGTATTTATCATTGAATCATCACTCGATTGATTTATCAAGCTCATGGGAAAGGTGACGTAGAACCTTTTTAAAATGGGAGGGGCCTGGTTTCAAACAAACTGAAATAATTTAAGTAATTATTTGATTGGGAAATATGCCAAACCGCTGCTGGGGAATTCCAATATAAAGGTGGACGGTGCGCAGTGACACTTTGACACTTACGTCATTTATGTATGAGCCAATCCAACAACGTACAAAAGCAGCGGCAGTGAGCTAGTCTTACTAAGATGAAGATATGAGCGGGCCGAACATGAAAAGAGAGACGATCCAAAGTGAGTAACAAGCTATTGTTGTTGTTTCTTTCAAGAATAGTATAAGACTACTCATAAATTAAAAATATCCCACAATGACCGGATTTTGTTGTAAATAGTATCAATAAAATTACGGTTGTATGATTACTTAGGCTATGATTACTTTTCCTTTCAATGTTTTAATCACAGACAGCAAATACACTTTGGTAATAAAGTGAAATAAAAGGCATCATTTTTAACATCAGCATCAGTCCTTCACAATACTAATGTGTTTCAATTATAGGGTTCAAAGATTACTGAGACTGGAGTGCTGGTCGCAAGTGCAATGATAGGAATCGTCGTTGGTTTTGAAAAAGCAATCATTTTAAACAAATCTTTTCTTGAATAAAATTCCATCAAAGCATTTCTAGGGTGTTCAATTATTATTATTATTGTTAGAATTTTGATATAAACCGCACCACATACAAACTAAGAGAGAACGTTTCGAAAGGGAGACTGCCAGTGTCAAATTTGGCAATTTTGTGTTTTTTGTGTTTTTACAGAAACAAACAAACTGGGAAAAAAGTGTTGAGCTGAGCATCTCCTGGAAACATCTGTCAAGTTCGTTGCGACTGTAAACCTCTCAACGTCAGAGACTACCAAGAACGGCGTCCATTGACTACAACGGACAAATCGACAACATGAGCGACACTATTTGCCGAAGGGACTGCGGCTGAGGTCCAAATTCATCCGGATGTGACCCAGGGTACTCAAATGTAAGACGAAAAACCTTTAATTTTCAACAGTTTATTTATTAAACATCCAAATATGGTAGAAATTGTGGAAATGGTCTTCCTGTTCTGCTTTATTTAGATTTTAAACTAAAATGTTGCCTTTGGAAGTTTTTCTGCGACAATTAGAAGTACTTGAACTAAGCAGATTTTGAAATTGAACAATTATCAACACAAAACTTAAGAACACCTATTTACAAAATATGAGGAAGTTTCATATGATAATTTATAAAAATTCACTGAATTGTCAATTGATCGAATACACATATGAATCCACCAAGAGTTTTAGTAACTTAAAAGACGAAAATCATTTAGAGACTAAAGATGATTTTGTTCATATCTTTGTTACAGCAAGCTTGTACACAATGGTTCCCTACGATTGTGTGTTTGTTAAATCAGTGTTTTGCATTTAACCATTATATTTGTTTTCTTGGTTTATGTTCACAGTGTGACGGTTGCATATGCTGTTGTTGCGTGAGTGTGATCATTGTTCTTGCTGCTATAGCCGGATTGGTTGTACTAGTACTTTCTCCTAAACAAACCATTTAACTCAGACTCCATCATGAAACATCAAGTTTCCTTAACAGTTCCAGTAATTCCAAGACTGAACTGAGAAATCCCTGTCAGAACTTCCACATCCTGAATTGAGGACAATTAACAAACCTTCACATAGCGACTGGCATAGTTCAATCAAAGAGCTCGACCTATTTCTCGTCAAACTGTTCTGCATATAGAACAGCTATGAGTAAAGAAGAAGAGAGCATAACATCCACCATAACGTAGACTGAACACAATGTATACCGTGCCCACAGACTGCCTGACCTTGTCACCAACAAACAAAGCTTTTATTACGTCAAGTTAATGGCACGGTACACGTTTGGTGTTCTCACTTGGTGTATCCCAGCATATGCATAAAATAACAAGCCTGTGAAAATTTGGGCTCAATTGGTCATCGAAGTTGCAAGAAAGTGATGAAAAAAAACACCCTTGTGGTACAATTTTGTGTGCTTTAAGATAGGAATAAAAACTTCTGGCAAGAAGTATTTATTATTTTAGTGAGAAATTACCTCTTTCTCAAAAACTACGTTACTTCAGAGGAAGTCGTTTCTCACAATGTTTTATACTATCACCAGCTCTCCGTTGCTTGTTACCAAGTAAGTTGTTATGCTAAGTCATTGCCAAACGTGTACGATACCTTTAAACTTAGTTACAGTTTGGACTGCATGGCAATATATGTAAAAAAGAAACTGGTCACAAGCGATACATTTCGTATACAAGGTTATTGGAATTGGAGAAAAAAACAATCACTGTCCTTTAACGTGCCATTGATGTGATCAATAACTTTCATTTGTATTCGTGTTAGTTTTGTAATTATTATTGTTGTTGTTGTGCTGTTGTGTTTTGTTTTTCGTTTACTGAGTAAGAAAATGGCATTGATTTCCATGGAACAGGGTTTAAGAACGAATCATTTAAAACAATTATGACGTGTAGTTGGCATTATTGATCTCCGAGTCTGTGACATTTGTATTAATATTCTGCCAGATCATATAGTAAATGCCGACAAAATGCACAGTGCATGTCACAAAAAAAATACTGCATGGTGGTTTTTAAATAGGTCTTGGCTTTGTTGTAGGTCTGTGTTATGTAATTTAAACATTAATTGGTTGATTGTACAAACAAGGTCTTTTATTTCCAAAATGAATGCCGAAAAAAGACGCTATGCGTCCATTTTAGCCGAAACGGGAGTATAGAATAAACACTAACAAATAGTTAATCTCGGAATTTATCTTACTAGGTTGATCATCTCCAACAAAATGTAATAAACAATCAAATTAGAGGGCTGACCTAGGGAAGCCATGTTGCATTCATTACCATAATGACGTCACCACAAAGAACAAGGGCAAACAGTGTGGCACCTTTTACAGACAATTTGAACCAGTATCGATCACTGCTGCGGTAGACAGGGGACATGTCAAATAGTGTGGTTTAGACAACTGAAATTAAATTCACATTATCTGAATCTTGTTAACTATAGACGATGTAACCTCTGACGTCATTCGAAAATCATAACATGATGCGCGCGCATGTCGCCGGGCAAAACCTTTGTGTACTGACAGCCAGCTATAAAGGACACGCAGGGTTACCATGAGTACGCGTCTTCTTGCCCGGCGGAAACATGACTTTTGTCAACAGAGGGCGGTTTGAATGTAAACAGAGGTCACATCGTCTATTGTTCGAATCTAAACACTTGTAACGGAGATTTCAGCTGCATTTAAAATACCGGGATGGTATTGGAGAAAAATATAAACTAATCAGTACTTCTATAGCTTTCAATTATTTATTAAAAAGGAGTAGCACTCACAAATGTCAAAGTCTTGTTTTCCCTTCAAAATGTCTTCTGGTAATAGCTTAATGTATGAACTTGTAATTTTTTAGCATTAACTTAGTATAAGCTTTTTAATATTTAGAATTTATGAATAGGTATATATGCTCATTCACAAAGACACTTTTTAAACACGTTTTTATCTGTTCAATTGAAATGAAATAAACTTTCATTTTCTTCAATAACAATTCTGTCCACATTTCTGTGCAATGATAAATTTCCGGTAACACCATGTAAATGAAATATCTGTTGTGATGGTGCTGAAAAGAAAGGGCCAAATTTCATATAAAAACCTAGGCCAACAAATACTGCTTAAGAATTGTCTGCTCAGCAAAAAGCAAGTAGGACACCAGTCACAGATTGTACATGTGATATGGCATTTGGCTGGTAACCTTACTTTGGTAAGCTTAACTTTTGTTTTTCTAAGTTGCTTTCTGTGTTTAAGCAGCTCTATGAAATCGGGCCCTTGGTAATGAGCCAGCACAACTCATAAAAGAGATTTCATGTACAGGGTGTTACAGAACAACCTGCAAATTTCCATAGAATACAAAATGGTAACCAAATAGGCCTTTATCAAATTACAAAAATGTGAAGGATGAGGACATGACACGCAGGATTTAATCTATGTTCTTCCCCCTTTTCTTCTGTGCCTACATTCCCGTCTACAATGCTCAGGCAGCTCAATGTTGTTTAACCCCAACTAGAGCGCAAAGTACATGAGCAAAGAGATCCAACATTAATGGGTCCGGGGCGGGGCCCAACGACACGCATGCGCCTTGCTTTCGATTAGCTACGTAGACAAATGGTGTAGCAAGATTGTCAATCAAATGAGCCGGCAGAATCGTATAAAAGGTGTCGCATGTTACAACGCTAATAATCGTCCGATCTTGCGAATACTTGCGAAGGGCTCTCGGATTGTTGTCAAACATTTTAGAGCATTTTAGGCCTACTCCTTCTCAACAAGATGAACGACCCCAGCCCATCGCCAAGACCGACTCCTAGCCCCAATCCTAGCCCGAACGATCCCAACGTAAGTTTTTTAAATTTTGTTTTTAGAAGCATAATATATTTTACTGTGGAAAGTGTTCGCTCCGTCTGTCCCTTTGGATACGTGTAGTGTTAAACAGCATACTGCTTAGATTATTTTTTTAGATTTCAAGGAAAACGTGCAGAAATATCCCGATAAATGTATGAAGGGCTGTTCGTTTTATCGTGTCCCCGTTATATTGTAAAAATAACTTGCACGAGCGACTAAGATTTGCAAAAATTGTTTCCAGTCGGGTTATTTAGTTTTGGACGAAACGTTTGGCGAAAAGACCCCCAAAAAACTAGACTTATAGAACCCCCACAATAAAACTGATTGATCATCCATCTTTATGAAGTCTTTATTATTTAAATGCCCTAAAGAAATTAGTGTGTGTTGTAAAGTTTTTAGGGTGCGACACAAGCAGATTGTTAAATTGTTCCTTTTTTCTGTTTTATTTTTGTTGTAGCGTTCCGGTAAACCATTATGGTTCGGAGTTTGCCCAGTAATCGTCGTTGGCATAGGAGTAGCCATGGCACTGTTCGTAGCGCTCATAGCAGCGGGGAGAATCTAGATATGTATCCGGACAGCAAAGCACATCTTTGACTCCATATCAAACGTAGGCCGCCCTCAACGACCCAAACCATAGCTAAGTCAGGCAATTCTCAAATGGACTTGTAATATGGACTAGCAGAAATCAAGAAGCACGAATACATCACCCCTATCCTTAAAGAACTCCACTGGCTCCCGGTACCAAAACGAATTGACTACAAGGTCATCAGACTTCTGTTTAAAGCACTTCACGACTTTGCACCCACCAACATCAAAGATCTTCTTCAAATAAGGCACTGTCATTATCCTCCCCATTCTGCTGTCTCAACCCGACTCATTGTACCTAAAGCTCGTACCACGGACTATGGTGATCAAGCATTTTCTCCCATTCAGTCTCTTGGAACAAGCTACCCAGCGACATCAGAAACATTCACTCTATCAACACATTTCAAACTCATTTTGAGAAACTTCTGCTTACTGCAAGTTATTAACATTCCTGTTTTGTAGTATCTGCATGTTTTGTTTCGCCTAGAGTAAAATTTTATTAGAAAGATCGCTATATAAGTTTGTCTTAATATTATTAAGTAACACTTTATCATCATAACAGTACTCTAAACAACCAATAGTCGAACTGGAAAAGAAAGCACATTGACAAAATGGCGCACCTAAACCTTGTGGAAGATGGAGAGAACAAGAATACCAGAAATCATGTTCAAACTGTTTAGACTGTGTTTAAATTACATCGCATATGTCTCAGCTTTTCTATTATCCCCCCTCCCCATGAAGTGTGAATATTTATTTGTCCGTCCCTAAACTTCTCAGATCTATCCATTTTAGTTTGATAATTACATTTTATGATGGAGGGTAGAGGCGAGTTACTTGTTGTTAGTTTATCAGCAAATATCGATAATTCAACAGTATAGCAACACCTACAATTAGAAAATTAAAACACAAAAAGACTCCAGCATGTAGAACTCGTGTATATTGCCATCATACCGGTCTGCCCTTGCTAAGCTTTATCAGCATTAACTAACAAGCACGATGACTGAAGAAAAATATAGTGTTTAAATTGCCGTATAGTCGATGCTCCCTGTCTACATCACTACATCGTTTGTGTACAAACACATATATAGGCCTACACGTAGATATAAACCATGGCAAGTAAATAAAGCATAATAGTTTTTTTAAATGCCAAATGTGATGAAAACTTTCTTTGATTTATTTTAAAACAATTAACAAACTCAAACTACAAAGCAATTGACAACATCTTAGAAATTGGTAATTGACTCTGATTCAGACGAGGAAGATATGGACAATGTGACTATATTTACCCTTTACTTTAACGTGTCACATTAGTAATATTGTCAAAGACCAGTACCCACACTTGATGTGACCCAACATATACATGACATAATAAACCTGTGAAAGTTTTAGCTCAATCGGTCATTGGAGTCACGATAAAAAAGTGGGAACAAAACCTTAAATGTTTTCACTGTTTTCAAACATTAAATTTTTGACTCGCGAGATCAAAACTAATTGTTTCACTCATTTCTCAAAAACTATTGCATTTGAAGCACAAATATTTCAAAGGGAGTTTCCCACCATGACCATCTTTATACCATGTAAGTTATGCGTGAATCTGTTAACATGTATATTTTTACTATTAATAATGTTATGCACACCCTTTAATTAAAAGTACTGTTCAGTACGTTGATTAGTGATTTAAACTTCTTAAAGTATGTAACTCATGTTGCGGGGGGGGGGGTTGTCTGTTTTCAAATTACTTGAACAATACAAATGACCTGATGTATAAAAGCAAAATGAACAGGACCAGCATTTCGAGGCTTGGTATATGTTTTTGTTAAGGCACACAAAAGGGTATTTAATTTTATTTTTAGCCAAAACGGAAAAATCATCATAACTTAATATATAATAAACACTAACAAAATAGATAAACACGGAATTTATCGTACTTGGTTGATATTTTCCAGCAAAATGGTTAAATATTTTTGTAATAAACAATCAAAATAGAGGGCTGACCTAGGGAAGCCATCTTGTATTTTATTATCATAATGACGTCACCACAGAGAACCAGGGCAAACAGTTTGGCACCTTTTACGGACAATTTGAACCAGTGTTGATCACTGCTGCGGCAGACAGGGGACATGTCCAATAGTGTGTTTCAGACAATTGAAATTGAATTCACATTTTCTGAATCTTGTTAATTGTTATTCGACTCTCAATACTTGTTCCAGAGTTACATAGTTTCAGCTGCATTTTAAATACCGGGTAGACACTAATCGGTACTTCGATGTAGCTTGCAATTATTTGTTGAAAAAGAGTAACACTCAAGTATGCCGAAGTCTAGTTTTCCCTTCAAAATATCGTCTGGGGTTATTGTTTTACCTTCTCATTGTTTTAGCTTTTAATATTTAGAATTTGTGAATAAGGAGATGCTCATTCACATTATTTGTATCTATTCAATAGAAATTAAATAAACTTTCCTTTTTGTCAGCAATAATTCTGTCCACATTTTTGTTTTCAATTCAATTCAACATTGGTTTATTTAAACAAATACATCACCAAATAAACAGTCACAGACTAAGAGAATTTGGTTTACAAAATTACATTAAAAATACATGTACATGTATAATATATATCTACATGTATAATAAATATGTACATGTACATTTCCGTTTAATGTTAGATTTCTGATAACACCATGTACATGAAATCTTTGTTACGAGTTGTGGTGGTGCTGAAAAGAACGGGGCCAAATTTAATAGAGCAACTTAAGCCAAAAAATACTGCTTAAGAATTGTCTGCTCAGCTAAAAGGAAGGAAGGTACCAGTCACAGATTGTACATGTGATATGGCATTTTGGCTGGTAACCTTACTTTGGTAAGCTTAACTTTTATTGTTCTTAGCTGCATTCTGTGCTTTAATAGCTCGATGAAACTGGGCCCTTGGTGGTGAGCCAGCCCAACTCATAATAAGAGAGCCTTCATGTACATGATGTTACAGAAAATCTTAAAAGGTCCTAAGAACACTAAATGATCACTAAATAGGCTTTTGTTAAAATGAATAAATGTGTAGAATTAGAACATGACACGCAGGATTCGATTCTTGTTTTGCCCCTTTTCTCCTGCGCCTACAATCCCGTCCACAATGCTCAGGCAGCTCAATGTCATTACGCAATGAGAACCAACATTGAAGGGTCCAGGGGCGGGGCCAAAATACACGCATGCGCTATTCTTGATTAGAGATGTAGAAATATAAAAATGTGAATATGCAAATGGACCAGATCTCACAAAAAGGTTTTGCATTTTACGGCGCCAGCACTAGTCTGATATTGCGAATACTTGCAAAGAGCTCTAGGATTTATGTCAAAATGGACGATTCCGGCCCCAAGCCACGGCCAACTCCTGATCCGCATCCGGACGGAAATGATCCTAATGTAAGTTCGTTCTTTTCTTGTTTTTGAGTAGCATAATATATTTTACAGTGGAAAGTATTCGCTCCCTCTGTCCTTTAGGATATGTTCAGTGTTAGTAAGTATTTGGTTTTGAATTAATGTTTAGATTTGTGAAAGGAACCTCCTTCAAGTGTTCCCCAAAATGTTCTCTTTCCAAAGAAAATATGTAGAAACATCCCAATTAAAGTATGAAAAGGCTGTACATTATATGATTTCCCCGCTATATTGCGATCTGCTCGAGATAACTGACTTCTCATCATCCGACATACTCGTACATTATCTGGTAACCGTGGTTTCTATGTTGCTGTGCGAACTATGTGGAACAAGTTACCCTATAACATTCGCCATGCTCCATCACTGGCAGCCTTTGGAAAAGCTCTTAAGACCCAATTATTTGACTCATTTTTTGTTCTTTTCTTACTGTCCTGCTTATTAAGTTGTAAGATTGAACCTGCATAAGATTTTGGCTTTTTCTGTCTAATTTTACACAAAATGATCCCACAGAAACCATATGTTTACGGATGCACTTGATGTTGTTAATCTGGGGTTTTTTATCCTAGAGATGGTGTCGCAACAACTGCAGCTGTTGTTGCTGTGCAGGAGGGGTGTGCGTGAGCATCGCCATTATTATGTTTGTCTTCATGTATGGAATGAAACATATTGAGGCTGCCTCTGCGGTCTGAAACAATGAGGAAACGCAGCTTCAACCCCGTTCCCTCCCTCAAATGCATCCCATTCTTCATCTTCAAGAGCTGTCCCATCCAGCTCAAGCAAAGGAAAGTGACAACGTACACCCAGAAACAAACAGGATTTGACATGCATGACAGGGGGATTGGAAACTGTAGAATCATGACGAGTACTGCAGATATAACCACTGACTACCCGGGAAATACCCACGAATAACACGGGAATTACCCGGGAATTACCCAGGAATTACCTATGACTTAATCCATTGGACTTTGAGGACTATCCCGACTGTTTCCACGAGTCGTGAACATTTCTGATTCCATTTAGATAGTATTCCCATGGGAACAAATTTAACTTTAAATTCACATTTTTCAAGTCGGTTATTGAATGTATGTTTCATTTTTAGAAAAATTCATAATAAGCAACCCTTTTTGAAGAGAATAACATTTTCCATTGGTTGGAATAAGAGTCGACCTTGATGATGCAAAACAACATCTGTGTTCAAAGTTCAATACAATGGAAACAGTATGTTTGTTATTGAGCAGTAATTACACCAAATGCTATTGTTATTTCCCAAGCACGTTCAACAAAATACCCTGCAGAGGGTTTTTTACATTTTAAGAGGCTGGGTTGTGTTTAAATTCATGTATTAGCAAAGACTTTACACCTAATCACGCAAATCATCTTTCTTTAAGATTACAACTACATCAGATTAGTTGAAATTGTTCTTATTCTTAATATAAACGAAATAGAAACTAAAATCAAGTGGGAGTATAATCCATCAAAAAGCATTAGAGTTAGTTGAGTAAAAAAGAATGTGAGCCAAGCCCCTTGTCCCGATCATGCATTCCTTTTTAGTAAGTACATTCGAAGTGATGCTCATTCAGTGTACCGATTGTTTTCGAGAAGATATATTATGGACCAAGACAAGAGAATGCCAATCCCAATCCCAAACACAGGATGGATAAAAAGATGTATCAATTTTCAAAAGAAAACGGATGAATGAACGGGCGAGCGGGTTGAAAGTCACCAACTGAAAAGGAGAGGGAGGGGAGGGAAAAGGTAAAGAGAAAAAAACTGTTATGGGGGAAACTGTTATGATAACAGTTTACAGTTATAATAGGTCGAACTGCAAATAGAGCAAATTCATCCCCTTTTATTTGAGGGTTTTTCAAGAAAATCCCGAAAAGGATGCAGTGCGTCTCTAATAAGGACATTTCACACGAGGCAATTTACAGGCAACCAATTCCAGGCAATCTCCAAGAAGAAAATTCATTCACGTTTTTGTTTTCGCATTATTTTCTTTTGGATAGTGAGTTGCAACTAGAAGAATGTATCTTGTGCTTCCGAAGTGTCCCTGCATGCGGTGCAGTTGGTTGCCTCAAAATTGCCTTTAAAAATTGCCCTGTGTGACATGGCCTTAAAGGCACTGAACACGTTTGGTAATTGTCAAAGACCAGTGTTCTCACTTGGTGTATCCCAACATATGCATAAAATAACAAACCTGTAAAAATTTGGGCTCAATTGGTCATCGAAGTTGCAAGAAAATGATGAAAGAAAAAACACCCTTGTTGTACAATTGTGTGCTTTCAGATAGGAATAAAAACTTCTTGCAAGAAGTTTTTATTATTTTAGTGAGAAACTACCTCTTTCTCAAAAACTACGTTACTTCAGAGGGAGTCGTTTCCTACAATGTTTTATACTATCAACAGCTCTCTGTTGCTTGTTACCAAGTAAGTTTGTATGCTAATATTTGTTATGAGTCATTACCAAACGTGTACGAAACCTTTAAGACTATTTTATTTAACCCTTTCCCTCCCTAAACCTTCTATGTCCTCTTTGATGGATTTTGGGAATCTAGAAGGACTGAGGGTTGTAGGCCCAAATAACGGTTGCTTATCAGTGGGTCGGGTATTCTAATCTCATCATAATCTTAACACTTTGGTTTGGAGTATTATAGGAGAGGCGGATTATGGGGACTGAGGTCACCTGTGAGCAAAAATGCCAGAATAAATATTGTTTCAGTTGATTTCTTTTTCGTGCACACTGTTTCTGCTTTATTCAACTTTATAATTCCTTGGTATGTGAGCCAACTGGTAGCCAGGACTTCTTAGTACGTTATGAACATTAGATAATATGTATAAACTCTCTCCTGGCAATTAATTGCAGTAATTAATAACAAATGCCGAAAAAATGCTCGGGATGTCCTTGTTTTCCATTTGTAATTTAATACATAGCAAAATCAACGTTAAAGGGTCTGTATACCTTCGGTAATTACTCTGAAAATTAATGGCAGTAAAAACATACTTGGTAAGAAGTACAGCAGCTTCTGATAGTATAAACCATTCTGAGACACTTTTCACTTCAAAGTACTGAGGATATGGAACAAATATCACTTTTTATCCCAAAAATTGAATCTGAGAAGCGTTACTACAATGACGTTTCTCAGATTGTGTATTCCAAATGCAGATTATTCTTCCTGCGTGGCCATAACCGCTCCAGATTTTCGGCAATATCTCAAAAACGCTTCTACCTTTTGAAATGAAATTTTCGCAGGTTAGTTTTATGGTATAATATCTACAACTGTATAGGATTGAAACAAACAGTGGGTTCCAACTACCAAACGTATACAATCCCTTTAATGCATATTTATATTTAAATGGGTAACGGAAACAGTTCGGTGCACTGTCCAACTGATTGTAAATTACAGCGGCATCAGAAAGTGACAACGAGGTTGAAAATGATTCCGATTGACTCCATGTTGGAGAGCTCAGTGCTGTGCTGATCACAGTTTGGTTTGCGGTTAAAGTCAAATCACCTGATAGCAAACATGACGTCATTCATGCATATTCAAATGGGGATATGGGAACCTCCTAGCGACATTTTTAAGCCGATCACAAAACACAAAGGTAACGAAAACTTTGGCAACAGAAAAAATGAGCCCTTCGAAAAGTGGGTCAAGAAGCTCAGCTTCAAGGAATATCTCCCGGACGAAGTCATCGGTTATACAACATAGTATATCGGTAAGTACATCTCAAAATGAAACCGGGGCCATTTTGGAAACTTAACCCTAGATTTGAAATGAAAACAGCTCTTCCTGTGGCACATAAATAAAGGAAGTATCCAAACTTGAATACTTGTGTTTCTTTCCAAGGTTTCAACATTTGTGTGTGTGGCTTATTATTTTACGAACTTCCTCCTTTGTTAGAAACCAAAACTGTCCAGTTTTGCGTCCAAAGAGCCTTGAAAATGTTGAATGTTGTTGACCCAAAAAATATGTTTTTACCAACAGGGTCATCTATCCCAAATTTCTAATGAAACTAGTAATTCCACGTTTACTATTAAAATTTGTTCTAAATAAAGGACAACTTTTCGTTCTTTCAGTGGATGAAATTGTTCCATTGAAATGAAACTGGTTTCAAAAAGAGTGCTTTATTCGTCTTTGCTGTAATTTTTTACAAATTCCATTCCACTGAGACTCTTACTCTGCTTTTCTATTCTTTGGCCAGAACAAGGTTTCATATTATTTGTTTTAAATTGTTACTTGACTTGGTTCACATTCCAGCACAAACGTCCAACATTCTTCATGTGTCGCAAATGTGGAAAGAAGTACGTCTACAAAATCTGGCTCGTACGACATGAGAGATCATGCAGAGTCTATTTTTAGCGGCTTTGCCATGTTACTCCTCCCTACAATCTTCAAAACAACATCAGGCAAGGGGGTATTCAAATAATTTATCCGTAGGCATACGTAAATTTTTGAAACTTAAAGGCAGAGTACACTTTTGGTAATTGTCAAAGACCAGAATCCTCACTTGTTGTATCCCAACGTATGCATAAAGTAACAAACCTGTGAAAGTTTGGGCTCAATTGGTCATCGAAGTTGCAAGAAAATAATGAAAGAAAAATACACCCTAGTTGCATGGAATTTTGTGCTTTCAGATGCCTGAGACAGGCTTCATGTCTGAAGCCTTCCTCAGATTCAAATTTTGGGGTGAAAAATTTACTCTTTCTTTAAAAATACATTTACTTTAAAGGGGATTGTTTCTAACAATGTGTTATAATATCAACAGCTCTCCGTTGCTCTTCCCCAGGTACGTTTTTATGGTCATTAATTTTTGGAGTAATTACCAAAGGTGTACCCTGCCTTTAATCTAAACTAAACAAAATTACAGTACAAAAATGGATACTAGAAGGAGTTAGTAGATTGTGTTTATTACAATTGTTTTCGAAGCGACCTGCGTTTTATCTATATAACGTACACATGAATGTAACTCACCCACCTTGGAATTCCCATCGAAACTTTTAATCAATTTAGAGAGTAGTCAAGTGTGATAGCTGTAAGGTCCTCGTGTACTAAGTATTTTGCTTTTACAAACTAGACGTTATTTTGGGTTTTATGTCATGGCGCCAGACTACAAAGGCCAGCAAAGCGGGAAAAATCAAGCCATCAAAATGGGCGGGAGGACCCTCACGCGGGAGCTGTCGATTAATATCGAGGCAAGTTCAGGGGTGAACATACAAACACCCCAACCTCGTCCCCAAGGTGTGTCGAGCAGTACCAGGTTTACCGCTCTCTCACCCTGGTATTGGATCATTTGCATATCCAATTTTGTTGGATACGTATGCAAATTAGAATAGTCTGGCTGTGAACATGGTAAATACTGAATGAGTACAACTTAACATGATTACGTTAGACTTGTACACCAATCGTTGTCCAATCAGGGTCCAAGTAAGGAGTTTCCCTCCCAGGGTTCACTGCTGTAAACATGGTTGGAAATAAAGTAAACCATGGGGACGAGGTTGACAAACACCCCTTTACAAAATCGAATATCCCGGAGTATACGTTGGTGTGGGTTTTTTTTTGCAGATACACATTTGATTATAGGTTACCATATCATTCAACGGATTAGTAGAAAAGCCAGCAGAAGTTGGTAGTATCGACCTATTCAAAACAAACATCAATTTCCAGCAGTCCTTAAGATGCCTAATAACGATCCTCAACTGTTACAGATTGCCAAATATTATTTGACAAACTCGTCGAATGCAAGTCCGAAACGAGTAAGTATTTCCAGCAATTGTTTCAACTGTCATCAACAGCACATTCGTCTCAACGTTGACATGTTTTTGAAAACAAACTAAATATATTCCATTTACTTTCAGGGCAGGTTCCAATGCCGTGTGTGCGAGATGAAGTACAAGAACCAACTCAGTTTTTTCAAGCACATATTGATATGTGGGCAATAACGCTCCAGGATCAAAACAAGGCAAGAACTACAGCACGTTTTCCCTTTCCGTGTTTCTATGACGAACACAAACTAAATTGACTTTAACAATCAAAAGCATACTTTGTTATTTTTTTTCAAAATGATTGGCTGTTCAATATTAATTTAGAATACAGATATTTTTTATAGTAATAAATTTGGGGTTGAACAAAAAATAGCTGACTGGAGTGAGATTTGAACCATCGACCACCGGCTTTCCAACTGAGCTATTCAGCCCTATGTCTGCCCTAATCCCGCTTTTCTAATTTTTCCTTTTTTTCAACCCGAATTTATTTAAATTTACCCAGTCAGATATCCTTGTGGTTCATTACTTGGTATTTATAGTACTTATTAATTATTATATGATTTGTGGTAAATTATTGTTTATCTCTTTTTTCTTAGAAAGGGAGTGTTAAGGGGACAACAATGGATTTCTGAAGGCAGATCTCAACTCAATCAGTCATTTTCTTTAAGTGGAACTTCGAGAGGACGTTAACATGAATTCTTGGTGTGGGGAACTAATTTGGAGTAAACAAAGTACAACAAGAAAGACTAAACTGAACAAATCAACACGAAATTGAACAAATTGTGACAAGCCCGACAAATCCAAGATCTAATGTACTGTTTCTTCCTAGAACAGTTTTAACTAAAAACCGAAAGATATTTTTGGTAAAGATGTTTGAATCAGAAAACGGGGAAAACCCGATGGGGGGACACCTTGTAGTGACATACCTAAGCCGATTATAAAATAAGGAGGTAGAGAAAACTCTGGCAACAAAACAAAATGGGTGGGAATATTCTGGTACACGATCAAGAGACAGATTCGTAATTATTAACCCAAAACAAAGTCCTTCAACTAGCAGTGTACTGATAAATATTTAAATTGATCCTCATTATATATTCACAGTGACAGGTGACGAGGTCAAATTGTGGCCAATCACCAAGAATTACTTCATTAAAAGATCCATTATTGAATGTTAGGCACAATACCAGATTATTGCACAGCTGGTACACCTTTACTCTCGGTACTTCAATCCCTAAAATCTGAGCACTAAGTCCACAGTAGTTGTAAAACCATCATGTTTGACCCCCTTTGGCATACAAAAACCACGAAAACTTTGATAAGCAAGAAATAGTTTTGTATTATCTTGAAGTGTTTTGTTCTCGTTGCTTTAGAGACTTGGAATTATATTGTTACAAATTATATTGTTGGAGAATAGCAGATTTTGTTCAAATATCAAAGTTTCAACATTTTCGAAGTTTCCCAATGTTAAGGTTTTTGGGGGTATTATTAGCATACATGTAGCATGTGACAAGTTTTGCAGACAACTTGGAGGTAACCAACTGCCCTGTATGCAAAAACCTACACATTTTCCAACAGTGTTTAATAGGTTTTCCCGGCCAACTTTATAATCGGCTCATTCAATTTCGTTTGAAAATGAATGCTCTGTTGGATCAGCATTCAAAAGTCACAAGGAGTAAATCAATCTGATCATTTTAGCATTCACTGATCAAATAAGACCGTTCAAATTCATTTGGTCGCAAAGATCATTCAATTATTTTGTTGAATTGGTTTTACTTTCATATTGTTTATCACTTACATTCCAAAAATCATATATAATGTTCATGGCCATGAACTACATTAAACTAAAATAATTTACGGAACAAAATCCCGTTCACGTAAAACTCCATGTGGTTGGGATCACAATGGTCCAGGAAGTTTGAATAATTATGCGTCAGACTTGCACGGTCAAAAATAATAATGATGATAATACAGCGTTTGTAAGGCGCACTGTCCTGTAAAACATGTTGTGTGTGATCAACAGTATACATACAATTACAAACCTGTGAAAACCTGGGCTAAATACGTTGTGTGAGTCAAATAGTGAAAAACCATGTATATTTTCAGCATGTAAACACATTGTCCTTAATTTTGGTTGTCACAACAAATTTTCAGATACAGTTTTCTCAAAAATGACTTCATTTCAAAGGAAAATATTTCACAGAAAAAAATGGTTCTAGTATGAACTTCATAATCAGAAAGCTTTCCGACTAAAATTAATCAATGATGTTATTTATCCCTACCAATACCTTTAAGAGCTAAATTGTATATATAGCAGACATTCAAAAAGTGGTAACGCCCAAAAGAGGAAAGTCCATTAGATAATCTAGAGACAACTTCCAACACATTGAAAATTGAACCTAAAGAAATGTTCACTATTTACATGTTAGATGTTTAGACAATGTATTTCCTAATGTAGTTTACCCGTTACTAGTCTTTAATTCAATCCACGTAAAACTCCATGTGGTTGGGACCACAATTTAATTCAATTAATTTAATTAAATTGGGTTTATTATTCTTCTCAGAATTACACGTCAGTAGTTAAAAGGACTAACTTTAGCATGTTTGCCTTTTTAAGGATAACAGTATGTAAAGGAAAGAAAAAACAAATTGCAAAGCGACAAAGTCCATAATAAACAAACAAACATAATTAGGGTCAAAAACAGTGAAACTGGAAAGCAAAAAAGCATCGTTCAAAAACATCGCTGACCGAGTAATAAGACAATATTAAGGTAAACCAAAGAATTGAATAAATTGGGCCTCAAAGAATTAATTGGTTGAGTACCAGCCACACCCACTGCTTTAACAGTTAAAAAGGTAAACAATTAGAAATGCACACCGTAAAGATATTGATACACTGTCCTGCACTTAAAAAGAGTGGGGTAGATAAAAACTGGCAGAATTGTAAGAGCTACAAGTAACCCCTCTACCCACCAAAATATTATATGTTTTTAATAATGGCTTGCTGTTTTAGATGCTTACTGACAAAGTAAAGCCCCAATAAGTTACAGTTAATTATTAAACAGTCGCTTGGATACTATAGAACTCAAAGATATAAAATGTCTATAGACATTTTATATCTTTGAGTTCAAGTTTGTGGCAAGTGGATGTAGTGTGAATTTCTCAGTTCAGTACGAGAGAGTGTTTTGGGATTGGGAAGAACACATCTCGATGCCATGGAAGAAATTATAATCAATTTGGCAAATTCAGTTATTGACTGGACTACAACAAAATGTAGCTGTGATTCCTCACCTCATTTTATACCATGATTAGGCATTTTGTCCAAACAGTTCACAAAGGCATTTAGAGAAACTCAATAAAACAGAAGTTCTGACGAACTGAATTTATTTTCTTTATTCGCCTCTTTAAAATGTGAGTGTGTTGTGGCAATAAGGTGAACAAACTTATTTTTCTCGAAGATTCCTGAATACATTAAACGAAACAGCCAATCAGTAAAAGGCCAGATTGTCACGTGTTACCCAGGGTACAACTAGTTTTTTGTTAATACACATGTTGCCGCGTTTCATTTATTTACGCTTCTTGAACCGCCAGTGGAGCAATACGGTGTGTAGTATTGCAAACAACACTAACTTTGTGACCCTCACATAGTGTTTGTCGAGTCGACTCAACAACAACCTTTAAAATGGGAAACGAGCCGTCTAAAAGTCAACCCCTACAGGAAGGGACAAATCCCTCAGGTGCTGATCCAACTAGGGTAAGTATTTAGATCTTATTTATTACCATGAACAATGTACAATCCGATGTTTGAAATATTTTCGAAAACGAAGCCAAAACTAAATTAGACATCATTTAGAAACAAAAAGGAGACCATTGCAATGTTCTAAATATAAAATGTAAATTTCTACAATAAATTGTTACGTTGATATGTTTTCATTTCAGAGCAACGTTTATACCTGCCGTATCTGCAGAAAAACATACATACACAAAACCTGTCGTGACAAACATCAAGCCACTTGCAAAGGTTAGTGCCTTATTTCGGGAGGCGAGTTTCTCTGAAATTGGTCATCGTGAATGATGTCCGTCCTGCGTAGTTTTTCGATATTTGATTAATCGTTAGTGGTGGCTTGGACGTTTAAAATTCGACTATTTCCAGAATCTATGGATAACATGTTTTGAATAGTAAGTTTGTCAACGAAATTCTTCTATATTCACTTCCGCATTCAAGGAGTAGATTTAACAGTAACAAAATACCTGCAACGCCCCAAACAATCACAACTCTGAATGGTTGAAATGGCGGGAAAACCACCACGGGGAAGTTACATTTGCTGCACCTAATCTGTGACCACAACTGTGGTTGGGACTGACGGCTGCAGTGGCAACGTTCAAGAAATGTCAGACGAGTTCACCCAGCTTTAGCCAGAGCCGTTACTGTTACCGTAGCCGTAGCTGTAACCATAATCAAGCCGTCATGTATGACACAGTCGTGAACTATAATATACCCAGGGAAAGACGCTCGTAGCTGTAACCATAATCAAGCCGTCATGTATGACACAGTCGTGAACTATAATATACCCAGGGAAAGACGCTCAGGGTTTTCCAATAATAATTATGATGATAGTACTCGGCGTTTGTAAGGCAAACTTTCCTGGGAAACATTCAAAGGCAGTTAAGGTAAAGCATTATCAAATTGTTAGGAAAGCAAGCGTGAACAAGTGTGTCTTTTGTGTGTGCAGGAAGGGGGTGATACTGTGCATTTTTTTAGGTTTTATGAATTCTAAAGTCGCGGTGCTATGTTGGAAAATACCAAGACGATAACATAGTGTGACCTTATTTTCATAAACCATTTTCGCTTCAAAAAAATGAATGAATGCCGAAAAAAGACGCAAAGCGTCCTTCGAGATGTAAATGGTGAAGTACGTTGTACATTACAAACCCTTTTGTCACTGACCTTTGCCGTCAACGTTCAACACTAGAAAATACCAAAAAAATAAAACCTCTCTTGGTCACGCAAGTTTTCCTAGTACACATAAATCGTTTTCCTTTAAAATCGTTTTCATAACAAAATATTATTAGTCTAATTTCTAGCGGTAAAATTATTGTGAATAAGCATTAAAGGTTTCATACAGGATTGGTAGAGTTAACAAAATAATCGCAGACAGTGGTCATGATTTGTGTGATCAACCATATACATGAAATAACAAACCTGTAAAAAAAAGTCTTAATGCGTTGTGTGAGTCGGAAGAAAATAGTTAAAAACTACGCTGAATTTTTAGCATTTAAACACATTGTCCTTAATCTTGGTTGTCAAAACCAAGATCAGCTGTTGCGGGGTTTTTTTGTTGGATTTTTGTAATAGGTTTTCAGGTACAGTTTTCTCGAGTATGACTTCATGTTAGAGATAAATACTTCAAAGACAGTATGAACTTCATAATCAGTCAGCTTTCAGACTAAAATTAAAAATGTACAGCAGAAATCAAAAAGTGGTAATACCCAAAACATTCTTCAGCTAACCTTGTCACATGTTACCCGGGAACATTCCATTGTTACTCGGGGTACAACTGGTACTTTGTCAATACACATTATGCCGCGTTAAAATTTCCTAGCTTGGCAAGAGAGTTGGTAGGAATACTCTGTACACTCGCACCCCCCCCCCTCCTCCCGTAACAAAAAAATGGTCATGTGAAAAAATAAACCATTCAGTACTGAGTCCAAAGATAAGTATTTAGTCCAACCTTTCTTACGTGAATGTTGCACATCTCCAGATTGGACTTCTCTGTGTACGATTGTACGAGCAAAGGTTAATGTTAAAATGTTTAGACATGCTTTGTGTTATTTTAGTTCTTAATACATCATTTACTTTTAATTTTCATTGCTGTCATCAGTTTTTGTTATTTTTGTTTCAATCAAGTTTAGGGCCTCGTTTTAATTTAAAAACTTGTAGAATATTTTAAGCGCAACGGTGAAGGGGTGCAATAAAATAGAAAGAACCAAATTTTTGGTCACATCCTGTCAAAATATCATTGTCTTCGTGTCTGTCAATTAATCGCTAGTTATACGAGACAATAGAACCTCCCCTCCAAAAGAAAAGGAACATTCCTGAATATAAATGAGCTAACCAGGTATCATCCAATCAACAAATACCAAAAACAGGTGACGCGCTGGTATCTTGGCAACATCGGTACAGTTTTCGAAACCTCGACTTCAGGCTTTGGCTTTAGCTGATGACACGTCAGTTATTTTGAAAACATGCTCTTTCAGCATGGGCTTCAAACAGGCTGACGGAGCCCAAGCCGGTTTGGGGGGGGGCAGAAGTCAAGGTTTCGAAAAGAGAAGACTGTCACGTGACATACATACCATTGTGTTCTAATTGGACTTGTAGCATAGGTGTTTATAAGCTACGTCGTATCAGCAATTGTGGACAGAAATTAATGCGGTAACTGTCGCAAGAGTTTACAATCGACACCATTCTACAAAGACACGCTATTTAGAAGCTTTTCTGCTATTCTTGAAATTAAGAAGCTCATTGGCATTGAGCTGCTCTGACCATGTCAAACGATACTCAGATAACGCAAGACGACACCGATTCGGAAAGTACGAACTCGTCTAATGAAGATCCCACACGAGTGAGTGTTAGTTTATAAATCTTTAGAAGCTGAGCTCGGTTTTGACTAAAAGTAAAACTTTCAGAAATTACTTTGAGAAAGGATAGCATTTTGTGTAATTCAATTCAATCATTTCATTTTTGAAGATGTGAATTAGCGGTATGAACACCAGCGTGATTAAAATTTTGATTATCACCTCGGGATTATAGATTGTAAGCCAGGCGGGTATGCGAACGCTAGGCCCGTTTAATGGTACTATACAGGATTAGTAGAGCTGACAAAGTAGTCGCAGACAGTGTCTGGTGTTGTGTGATCAACCATGCACACGAAGAAAAAATAAACTGTGAACATTTGGGCTTAATCCATCGTATGAGTCAGAAGAAAATAGTGAAAAACCATGCCCATTTTTCAGCATGTAAACACATTGTCCTTAATTTTGGCTGTAAAAACCGAAATCAACTATTGCAGGTTTTGGTTTGGGTTTTTTTTTTCAGATACAGTTTTCTTGAATATGAATTCATTTTAATGAGAAATGTTTCCAGGAAAAATTAATTATGGTTTTTTTCCCTTACCAATCCCGTTTAATACCTTAAACTGCTTCATTGTTTCCCGATTACCTTTTTTTAAAAATTAATAACTGGGTTGGTTTTGTTTGTACAATTTTTGTGTTGCAATATTCTAAGTATAAGGTCGGGGTGTTATTTGTGTTTTTGCTTCATAGTCCAAGAGACGCTGGCGTCCCAAACCATGGTCACGTGATGGTCTGGTCATAGTGGCCACCTTCGTCATCGGATGCATTATTGACCCACTGGCTAACGGGATGATGGAGGGACAAATCGGCTAAGAGTCCACCCGAGTCAACAAGATACGTCTTGTCAAATCGAAGCCAGACGAAACGGAGCAGAACTTGATACTCAGAGCAACAAATATAGTAATAGAAAGTTAATGTTCAATGTTCTACATGTAAAAGATATAGACCTCGAAATTATCTACATTATGTTTCATTTTTGTGACTGGTGCAAATTTTCAAATGACACTACATTGTTGAATGATAGACAAAGTGTTTACTTTTTCAATAACGAGTTTAATTGGGACCTGTTGTCCTGTTAACCTCAAAATGACAAGAGCGAGTGATGCTTCACAGTTAGTACTAGTACTACGTTATCCTGTTTAGTATTGCCAAAAAAAACGCAGACGTCTTCGAAGAAAAATTAGGCCGTGTCCGAATTGGCGGTTAAAGCTACGACTGTTGCTAAGGGTGTTGCTAGAGCGTCCTATACTTCAACATATAATGACGCTGAAATCTAGCCGTAGCCGTAGCCGTAGCTGTAGCCGCAAATTCGAACACAGCCTTAAAGCCCCTCTACCGTAAACAGTTTTTAATTCACACCTAAGTACATGTACAAAGTTTCGGTATTGATGATGTACACACAGAAACTTTTACCCAACTGTTTCACGGAAACCTCCCGCGTACTTTCCCGGTGAAATACAAAGTTGCAACATCGAAGGACAACAAAGGTTAATTAAACCGAATCAAACAAAGTGGTTTGATATGAGCAAAGGTAGTTCTTTGTTTCTACTTTTATCCCCAACTGTTTAAAGAGAGTCTTCAGAGAATATTCTCCAGGTAAAACTCCAAGCCTCCTATCAAATTGATCAGGGAGAAAATGGCTCGGAGCAGAAAACTTTTATGAGCCAAATACATTTGCTCTTGATCGCAGCCTCTATGGAATAAACCCCTTTCGGGGAAAAAAACTAGATTCATCATAACTTTATAATCTATATTGGTATATGGCAAGTTATACACAACACATTATGGTGAAAGTATTGCGACATGTCTGAGAAAACATTGTGAATGCAAGTGAAGTTGGCTTATTGTCATATACAATGTTCATGGTCGTTAACTACGTTAAACTAAAACCATTGGCGAAACAAAATCTCGCCCACATAAAACTCCATATGATTGGGACCACGATGATCCCGGAAGTTCGGATATGCGCGAGACTTGCACAGTCTATAATAAAAATTATAATAATGCAGCGTTTGTTAGGCATATACTTTCCTGAAAAACATTCAACGGCAGTTAAGTTAAAGCATTATCAAATTGTGAGGAAAGCAAGCGTGAATTTGTGTGTTTTTGTGTCTACCGGAGGAGGGTGATGTTGTGCATTTGTCTGAGGTTTTCAGGAAGTGGGTTCCAAAGTCTCGGTGCTATGTTCGAAAAGGCCAAGACCAAAACATAGTGTGAACTTACCTTTAATAAACCCCTGTCGTTTGAAAAAAGGGAATGAATACCGAAAAAAGACGCACAGCTTCCTTCAAGAGGCAAATGGTAAAGTACGTTATACATTACGTACCCTTTTGTAACTGACCTTTGACATAAGCCTCCAGTAAGTACCAAATAATGAAAACATCTTACAGTCACGCAAGTTTCCCCAGTATACACAAATAAATTGTGCAATCGTTTACCTTTAAAATCTTGTTCATCACAAAATATTATAATTAGTCTAATTTCTAGATGTAATATTATAGTGAATAAGAATAAAAGTTATTATACAGGATTGGTAGACTTGATTAAATAGTCGCAGACAGTGGTCATGTTTTGTGTGATCAACGGTGTATGACAATTTTGGCTTAATCTGTTGCGTGAGTCGGGAGAAAATAGTTAAAATTCATGAGCATTTTTCAGCATGTAAACCCATTGTCCTTAATTTTGGTTATAACAACCGAGATCAGCTGTTGCGGGTATCTTTTAGGTTTTTAAATATACTTTTCTCAAATATGACTTCATTTCAGAGGGAAATATTTCACAGAAAAAAATAGTTATAGTATGAACTTCATAATCAGTAAGCTTTCCGACTAAAATTAAACATTGTTGTTATTTATCCTTACCAATCCTGCATAATACCTTTGCGATCTTAATTGTATGTATAACAGAATTCAGAAAATTGTAATGCCTAAAAGAGGAAAGTTCATAAAATTATCCCAAGACAACTCTCCCAAAAATTGAAATATTTACCTACGGAAATGTTCATTATTTACATGTTAGATATTTAGACAATGTATTTCCTAATACAGTTTACCGTTACTAGCCTTTAATTCAATCGAATTGATTTTGGCTTATTATTCGTATCAAAATTACACGTCAGTGGTTAAAGGCACTGTACACATTTGGTAATTACTCAAAATATATATTAGCATAAAAACTTACTTGGTAACGAGCAACGGAGAGCTGTTGATAGTATAAAACATTGTGAGAAACGACTCCCTCTGACGTGACGTACTTTTTGAGAAAGAGGTAATTTCTCACTAAAATAATAAAAGACTTCTTGCAAGCAGCCATTTATTCCTATCTGAAAGCACACAAATTTGTACAGCAAGGGTGTTTTTCTTTCATCATTTTCTTGCAACTTCAATGACCAATTGAGCCCACATTTTCACAGGCTTGTTATTTTATGCATAGGTTGGGACACACCAAGTGAGAATGCTGGTCTTTGACAATTACCAAACGTGTTCAGTGCCTTTAAAAGGACTAACACTAGCGTGTTTACTTTTTCGACAAAAGTATGTAAAGGAAACAAAGTAAGGGTCAAAAACAGTGAAACTATATAGCAAAAGAAATCGTTCAAAAACAATGCTGACGACTATTAGGACAACATTAAGGTAAACCACAAAATGGACTGGGCCTCGCAGCATTAATGGATTGAGTACCAACTTTAGATGCTTACTGACAAAGTCAAGCCTCAATAAGTTACGGTTAATTATTCAACAGTCGCACCAGTGTTTGGACACTAGACATTTTATATCTCTGAGTTCTCAATTGGGGCAAGTGGATGTGGTGTGAATTTTTTCAGTTCAGTACGAAAGAGAGTTTGGCGTTCGGGGGGGGGGCCAAATCTCGATGCCGGGGAGTAGTTATAATCAATTTAGCAAATTCAGTAATTAACTGGAATACGTCAAAATGTAGCTGTGATTCTAAACCTTATAGTTAATACCCTAATTTGACATTTATCCCAATTATTAGCACAGATGCACCCAGCAGGGTGGATATGTGCGCATTACAAGTCTTATTATTATTAGATGTTAAAAGAAACTCAATAAAACAGACATTCTGACGAATTTAAATGTCTGACTTTTTGTTTATTTCATTCGCCTCTGTGAGTCTGGTCTGGCAATAAGGTGAACGGACTTATTTTTCTCGAGTATTCCTGAATACATTAAACGAAACAGCCAATCACCTCATTACGTGTTTCACAGGAACATTCCATTGTTACCCGGGGTAGAACTAGTATTTTGTCAAAACACACTATGCTGCGTTTCGTTTGTTTCGGCTACGGTGTGTAGTTTTGCAAGCAACAACAATTTTGTGACCCTAACAGAAGTCGTTACAAATACACCACCCGATTTGTTTGTCTATTTTGACCTTCATACTATACAAATTGTAAATTTATTCAAAACTATCTCAAACCTTGTTTGTGGTTGGATTGTGGTGTCTGTAAAGTACCCATGAGATATTTGTAGAGTTTCGTGGCCGAGCGGTTAAGAGCATCGAATTCAAGTTGGTTAGTCATCAGGTTGTGGGTTCGAATCCCGGTCATGGCACTTGTGTCTTTGAGCAAGACACTGAACTATAATTGATTCTCTTCACCCAGGGGTATAAATGGGCATCTGCGAGGGTAGAGGTTGATACTGAAAAGGGGGGACAAAAGGATGGGAAGGGTCTACTTTTCCTTATAACAATGATTTACTTTCCTTGAAGATTCTGGCGAACTGAGTGTTTGCTTGATACGTTTGATCGGTTTTTCATGCAGGAATCTGAATGCTGTTCTTGTAGTCCTCCTTACTGGGTGTACTTTGTGATCGTGGGTTTTGTAATCATCACACTGGTCATCGTTTTCTCAGTGTTGGGAGCTTGTGGAGTATTCCAAGGGAATGAAATGGCAACGGTCTCCCCAACCCCACAAGTCAACCCGGCCGCATAAAAACCATGGAATTTGCAGTATGCGTGGAGCTAAAAGCGTTGAAATGTTTTCATTAAAACAAAAATTCAACACGGAATTAATAAATTATTCTTTCTAAGTATCTGTTGCAGTACTTCATCGTGCGACATGTGTCGCACTGCTGTTGCCCCTGTTGTCGAACGTGATTGTTTGTTCAGCCTCAATGCGCTTTTTTTTTCTTTTTCTTTTTTATCTGAGGGGTGGGGTATTTGTTGACAATTTTTGTGGTAGGACTAACTTGTAGAGGTGATGGTCACCTGTTCCTCCTTGCCACTCACTGGCTTGGTATTTTGTACAATTTTGAGTTTTTGAATTTGTTTTTTATTTTCTCAGTCATATATCTATTTTGTGGACTGTACCTTCTTATAACTGTTGTAAGTGTTTTGCCAATGTGAAGTGTACTAAAATAATTGAATTATACACATTAATGGGACGATCAACTGAATTTTATTGCTATTGCTGATAAGCAGGTTTTTTTTAATCAAGTAATAACCACAAGGGAAACTGACTGGGTAAATGTTTAATTCATTTTCGGTTTAAGAAAGGAGATTTGATTAGAGTAGGACTTGAACCTGTGACCTCCGGATTAACGTAACTATGCTCAACCAACTCGGCTATATCTAGCCCTATGTTGGCGGTCTCCATAGTTGTCAATAGGGCCTTTCTTTGTTTGGGGTGCCAGTCAGATTGCTTTTGTTACAATATTCACGGAAGCTGGTAACTATTGTATTCGACTTGAAATAGGTTGTAAAATACTTAAGCTTGTACAGAGATAACAAATAAATGATATTTATAATTGGGTAACAAGTAAGCTTTCCTAAAACACTCAAAAAACATGATGTAGGACCTTTTTGGAGAATAAAGATTCACTGATACTCTTTTACAAGTTTGCGATTGTATTTTTTACAAAATATTGTATGTTTCTACTGCTCTCATCCGTTTAATTAATATTGTTAATCTATATTGTAGTTAACGTCTATTTTTAATGTTTTCAATTATTTTGTATAAAAAATGTCTGGAGTGAAATTGCTGTCAATAAATTTGCTTAAGATTTCCGAGTTTTCCCTCGAAACAACTTTGTAATAAGCATTAGATAGGCCTAGTACAATGCATTTCTGAAGTTACGGTACGGCGCTGACAAACAGCGGCCGTCTGTCAACATGTGCACCGTGAACAAGGCGCTCTGCCCCCGCTGCTGTGTTCCCTCTACATACACGGCGTTTGTTTGCAGGCTCGGACGAGTCTCAAATTCATGGTTTGTTTTATTATTTTCAATTTGCCTACAGACTACCTAAACTACCGATTATTTTTCTGGTCAATTTGTGCCATATGATGATTCAACTAACGTAATTGAGGGTATTAACGATAAATTCCTTGTTTTTAATCACAAAATACCCAGTTTTTCTCCGTACAATTATTGATTACTACAAATAAAAAATACCTGTAAACATGTATATATTTTAGTGCAGTTTATAAGGGCAAATGCTTATTTAATCATCAAGCACAAGAATACCAAATGGAGAGCAAAATTAGTACTTTCATACCATGATTCTTTTCGGGGGTTTTCCAAATAAATACACGCTAGGCATCCCAGTATGCAAACTGCGGGATTGGCTTCAGAATGGCCGCTATCGTTCAAACTTCCATACCGTGTAACGGCGGTTTCAGACCCGGTACATAATGTGCCCGTCACGCTACATTTATTGACAGTTTACGTTCATACGCTATGAGCTTGTAATGGAAAATAAAACTTAAATTTCGTACTTCGTAATAGCGGGTATATGTTAATGATATTGTACTAGATTTACATCTGCATACCTTCTAATGGTATTCAGCTGTTGTTTGCTTATCCTGAAAATCACGTGGAAATTTGGTTGGTAATGCTTTTTTTTATCAAGGAAGAAATTTCATGCTAAGCAAATTGTTGTGCTTAGCAGCTCTATGAAGTTTGGCCCAGTCCGTAGCTCGATAGAGTAAAAGGGTGAAATTACAACAGAAAACCACAATCACAAAGAGGCTGCAGATGCCCTCTTCTAATTGGTTTACGAGTCACTATAGTAACAATGGGAGAGAAAAAATCGGAGTCAGAAGAGAGACTTACCTCGATTGTTGGATGGACTTGGGTTTTTCCCTCAGAGATTGCGACAGACCAAAAAAGCCACAGATTGCGACACACCACAGGTTCCACAGATAATAATGACGTCACACACCAGTATATAATCCCTGAGAATTCAAATCCGAATGAATCGATTACTTATAGACGAGTTTTATTTTAAAAATATCGATATTATGGCCTATTTGGAAATGAATAAGAAGATCGATTAGCTCTGTATTGACACAGAGTTGTTGTGACGCCTTGTTGTGGCTGTTGTTTTGCACACTGCACGATCGTACAGCCGCCATTTTGTGTTTCCTTTGTTTGTATTGAGGCGGCAACGCCCCAAAGGTCAAAGTGGTTTCAATTGGGGGCGCACTCTCGAAAAAAAAAACAGTTCATGGTTAAAACCAAATGCACTAAAAAAAAACAATTTAATTCTTCGAAACGAACCCCCAATCTATTGATACATAAATATTGATAAAATTAAGACCATAGCAGAAAACGTGAAATGTTATGTTAGTTGTTCAAATATTTCATAATGTTTGTGGTTCACAAACTGCGTCGCTTTCTTGGTGGATAGCCATGGGGGTACAACGGACGGGTAGTGTGTACACAGCCGCTGCGCGCGAGCAAGCATCGCACAGCATGGTCACAAGGTGGCGCTGTTGGTCTTTTACGGTCGTCGCTATATTCACTTATTGTGGTGCGGTATTGGTGCGGGTAATGACCTTTTCACTGCGGTCCGTGCGATCTAGGTTCTTGTGGACTATAATATTTACTTTGATGACTCCTTAATGTCACAGATGGGAATAAATATTTTACATTATTGGTTTATACACTCATAAGAGGATATGGCAGGCGAAACGGAAAAAAAAATACGATTATTACATATTTTTCTGTCATCAGAAGTAAAAAAAATTTATTTTTTTTTTAAATCATCTCAATAACTGAATGTTCGGGGAGGGTTGTTGTCCTCTTTCAGTCACACTTAATTCTTTTCAAAAAGAGACTGTAACTTTTGACATTGTATGAAGTTTTTTCTCGAAACGGGGAATTGTGTGGATATTTGTTGTTGTTTGGATGGGTTGTTTTCGAATAGCTAGTAAAACGAAGCTAGAGGGCAATGAGTCTGACACCTTTCGAATCAGAAGCCAGCATTGTTTATAATACCATGCACACGAGGAACATGACATGACACAGGTAAGACACAATGCAAGGAATATATATTACCATAAAATAATCTCCAAACTTACTCAGTTCAATGGAGAACTCAACGTCCAGGATAAAAACCAGATAATTAGATAATTTTCCCCGAATGTGTCTCAAAAGAGTCTGTGCTCTCCAGTGTAAAGCCCTTAGAGGATCCTCGTGCTTTTTTGTCATGACGTTTTTCCACACAGACATATACTTTCTCTCCAAGAATAGTTGCTTGCTAAACGATGCTGTTCCCTTTCCTTTCATGTTAAGCTCCTTTGAACCGATCCTTATTACGTAATCATCTGACAAATAACTTGCATTTCTGGATTATTTTACCCGCTACGATAATCTTTTGCTTTATTCTACAAAGAAAGGAAATGCACGCAGGTTCACGTAGTTCTTCTTGACTGTATAAACGATTACGATTTGATGAATCAAGGGTTTTGACTTCGTGCAAATTCGTACCAACTAAACACTTAACATCCAATCAACTTCTGAAGAGATTGTTTACGTTTAGAAATCTCAAAGTCAGACGGAATAGTAAAGTGGAGGAGGAAAAGGGAATAATATGGTCCTTGGAAAAAAGTAGGAACATTATTTCGTGTACAAGGGCTGACCTAAATAATTAACCAACAATTTTCTGATTTTTCCCCCCGAGGGCAAAAAAACGGAAATCAGACTATTAGGAAGAATATCAGGCCTGTATGATTTTTTTCTCTTCCTTTTATCTTTTTCTATTTTATACGAAAATTATGTGACAAATCCCCCCCCCCAACTCCAGAGAAAATAAGTGATGTTTGAAGCGTTACATGGTGTGGAAAATAAGAAGTAACTATAACTAGGCACAACCATGTGTAATTCTCTTAGGGAGGAGTGTTGGCTCTGAAAAGAGCCGGTGTGTAGTCTCGACGTTTCGAACAGTAAACTGTGCTTGTCTTCAGGAGGAGAATGTTCCAGAGAAAATGTTGACACATTGGTTGATTTCAAATGTAGTTTTTATTACGATATCGATGATACTCATGTACATACAATTATATACATTAAAAGACGCATATTATGCATACATTATCCAAGGTTATTGGGGACTATGTCCTTCACCAACAAAATAATAATAATTATGAGATTTTTACGCTTTCAATTTTAAAGGAACGTTACAGAACTGGTAATTAAAATTTTCTTTAAGATCACAGATTTACATAAAACTTACACGCACGGTCTAATGATGATGATAGTAGAAAACATCCCTATAAATATTTCTGTCTGAAATGCCATATTTGATGAGAAATAAATAAAACTACTTTCCGATTGGAGTTTATCGCTCATGAGCGTTTTATTCATGCATTGTATAACACATGAAAATGTGTCATCGGTTTTTCACTATTTTCTCGTGACCCAGATGGCCGATCGATCTCATACTTCTACAGGTTTGTCAGTTTATGTATATGGTGGATTATATAAAGTGCTTACACTGCCAGCAACTGTTTTGTTAGCAAAAACCAATTCTGTAATGTTCCTTTAAGAGAAACAACTACAAGAAGAAAGCAATCAGGCAAATAGTCAGAATTGTAGCAGATGAACTACAACACAAATCTCTTTAAGATGAAGAAAGGCTTTGGAACAAAAAATCGCACAACAATTAATTGTCTTTTTTATAGCTGATAAACAAAACAACCCTTGCACATGACGTCATAAGCTCAAACAGCGCCCTCGCTGGGGTCAAAGGAAGACCAATGATTGGCTGATAGTTGTGTGTCGCGCTTACACACGTGGACGTTTTCATGATTATTTTTGTTTGACCTCAGCAATGGCGGACTATGCACGTGATCGTTATTCTTCTCAGCTTGATAATTGTTTGGGGAAGAACACGAGGTTAGTTTATAAAATAAAATAAAATGAAATAGTACATCTTCATAAGTTCAAATGGAAATTGAAGCTCCAGTTCTTGAGGAAAATTGCGTAAGAACGTTGAATGTTCTTTTCACGATTTAGTACATAATGCTTACATCTCTTGCCTTGCAAAGGAATCGAAACAATTTTGTTGTTTTATAATCAGGAAAATCATGATTAGTTCGTTAAGGAATTGGAGAATGGATACACATCTGACGAGGTTTGTGCCACAATCTAATGGTTTTCAGTGATAACTGAAATTCAATGTGAACACGTGCAAGTAACTTCACAGGTTTCAAATAGGGAAAATGCAACCTCGTTCCCATCTGATGTAGGATCAACCAAGCCGACCATCTTGTTTTAGCATGCCTCATTCGATGAGGGGACCGATACATAAAAACGAGTCTGGGAAAACACAACTTAAGAATGCAGATGAGTTATTAGGATAAAATACATAATTCTCAATCTAAGTCATATTCCAGTAAAGTATACACAATATTGTAAAGACACCAAACAAGTCAAATATGAAGCAACACTTCTCTGTCGAATACATTGAAAGACAGATCTATAAACGCTAAATAGGACAAGCTATGGTACGTGCCACTTCATTAAAAATTCCATGGAATCTGTAAGGCTGATGGGGGAGGAGAAAACAGATAAATTACATCATGTATAAATGAACCCGGATTTGAAGCTTTTCATGGTGGAGAGACCTTTTTCATGACGAGGCCATCTTGATTTTGTTTGTCATTACACACACTGTAACCAAACCGAGGCTGGAAGGTAAATAATAGTCTGGGACATTACAATGTAATTTTATCATTGTCATTTGGGTTAAACAGAGCAACTGACAATAACTGAGCATTTGGCAATACCTTTTGATTATACAATGTATTCGAAAAAGAAAAATCTGCACCATGACAAAGACCAGTAGTTGCAACTAAACCACAGACGTTACTGCCAAAACAAATATTCAATTCAGGTAAAGATCATTCTTAAAAATTGATTCCTAATAATTGGAGAAACAAAGTAAATATCATACAAAAATATAAGTAGGTAGATATGAGCGTGTTAAGAAGGGTTTAGATCAATGATAGTTTAGAGACGATATGAAGTCATTAGAGTACATTAATGTTTAGTTTTAGTCATTTACCCTTTGGAGACCAACAAGTATTACATTAGTTACAAAACTAAACTTACAAATAAACAAATAATGGCAAATGTTGAAGAAACACTTCAATTGACGCTATGGCCATCAGGCCTGTAAATTCATCTTTGAAAACGGCAAGGCCATTTTCATTTTGCAAAGGGCACTTCCATTGTAAAATCTGAAAGTCTATGGGACACTTTTGAAGGGGCACCAAGGACAAGACCATGGGCAATGGAGGCCATGGTCTCCGTGTAACTCCAGGCCTGTGCCATGTGTGCAGGCTTTGGACATTGCACGCTGGCATAGTTTATCTTTCATTAAAAACCTCAGCCGGCGATATTATAATATGGTCAGACAGTAGGAGTGTTGACTCTGTAAACGCATTCACATATCATAGTGCAGGCTTGCGTAGATTATCTATCATTCAAAACCATAGTGGGTGACATTGAATGGTCAAACAGTGCGAGGGTTGACTGTGTACTGTGTAGATGCATTCACCACATGATATCATATTGCAGGCTGGCATAGTTTATCTATCATTCAAAACAACAGTTGATGATATTAAATGGTCAGACAGTAAGAGGGTTGGGAAATTCCTGTGTTAAAGCCCAACTCAGAAACAGCAGAAATTACATGACGATATAACCTGCTTCATGTACAATTAAACTTCCATATGGCGAGGAAAAACATTCTTGATGTAGCTTTATGCGATAACTCTCAGTCAACACTGTTCTGGTTTTATCAACAAATATTTCCTCTTAAAAACCAGCAACAGACACATTCTAATCGCTTTTTTCTTCATCTTCTTTTTTTGTAATTCCAGCAAAACCTTGAACCATTTTTTGATCTTTTGATAACTAAAACAAAGTCAGCTCATGAATACAAATTCTCAAAAATACATTTGTGATTGTTGATCCGAAAACCAGGCACTACCTGCTAAAACTCAAAACTTAGTTTATTTGCTCATCAAACAGATGAGAAAAAGAGTTTTTAAATAGCACCTAACTGGGGCCAAGTTTGCGCAAGGACCATCGTTGACCATAGTTCGACTAAGTTAGCCCGAACTCTATCTAGTCGATGATAGTTGGACTACGCCAGTCGACTATTTTTAACCAGCCTACTGGGAAGTTTGCATAGCTGGTTATCAATAGCCGCTTTCATAGCACAGTGCAGAGTGGACAAGTTATCAGAAAATGATAACGTACGTTGAGCGCCGGTTGCGTTGGCATGACATGACTAGAGTCATTTGCACTGTAAATTCTGTGCGCATGCCCTACGTATGTCACTAAACAACCACTAGTTAACCATTGGTCCTTTGCGCGAACTTGACCTCCAGGACTACAAGGCGAGTATTTATCAACATATCGCAGAGAAAGTTTAAGACATCACATGGCACTGATATCAATACTGATGTTTCAATTTGTCTTCGCTTTTAGTGCTGTTTCACTATTTTCGAGATCTCCCTGATTTTTGCGGTAGGGGAGTAAAATCACAGTAATCCTTTTCCCATAAAGATAATAAATAAACACAACTGAGAGATACTGGAATACTTCCGCATAATTTGAAGAAAAAAAATTGCTTTGTTAAAGAGACAAACATCACACCCTACACTATAGAGACTTATAAAAGTGTAAACAAACACTTTCAACAAAACACCAAGAAAACACCCATTGAACATAAACAACAAATACAAATGTCACGGCCAAGATGTAAAACAAGTTCTACACCTACACATGTACATTGAAATTTAAGAATTGACCATTACCAACTTTTGGTCATCCTGGTAGTATTCCCGTACTCATTTAATGTACATGTAGCACTAATAATAAACAGGGCCAGACTATATCTGCATCCAGCCTCACTTTGGCTGTAATAGTTTTGTGTAGAAAAAAAAACCAAGATGGCTTCCTTATGATAAAGGTCTGGGGCTATTTAAATATAGACACTGTGTAATCTAAAAAGTATCCTCTCATATTGTACAGTCTCAAATCTTAGCGATAAAAACTTTTGCAACGGAGCGGAGACGAGTTCTCATACATCCTGAGTGACATACTCTACCAGATCCGTCACACCTAACAAATCATCTTCATCCTCACCCGTAGTAGTACCGCCTCCGTTACCGCCGGAGGAGGGATTCCCATTGACGATGGCTCCACTACCATTCACGGTGGCCCCGTTACTGACCGGTGGCGAAACGGAGGACTTTGTTGCGTAATCGTCTGTCTTCTTCACAGAATCCTTGGCTTTTAAGTCCCTCATAGACGGCTGTGGCGCTTGCTCGTTCTCCTTATTCGAGTCCTGCTCAATGTCCGGGTAAGTTGTTTTTTTCTCCGTCCGTGAACTGTCGTCTTTCTTGATTTCTTTTTGCAGTTCGTCGCTCTGCTTCTCGTCTCCATCTTCCTTGTCCTCTTTCCTGTTTTCCTTTTTGTCTTCCTTCTCATCGTCCATCTCCTCATCCTCTTCTTCTTCCTCCTCCTCCTCCTCTTCTTCGGATTCTTCAGAGTTACTCTCCGCAGCCATTTTCCGGTAATCAACTCGTTTGGCGGACACTCTCGTGGTTTTCAGTCCTTCATTCGCACTATAATCGCTGTCATCAAGTACCTTTTTCGGCTTACGTCGCACCACCGCTGTCGGTTTTTTGCGTACAACCGGTCCACTTTCCTCCTCAGAAGTAGCGTTTTTCCTACTCACACGTTCCTCACGATCATCAACCTCCTCATCATCATCGCTCTCCAATCGGAATTTTCGTTTGCGTACATATCCAGTGTCCTCTGACGAATCCGAATCGGACATGACTTTGCCCCTGTGTCTTGGCTTACGTTTTGTTCCCCCTGATTGGTCTGATTGATCGCTGCCCTCTGAGTGGTCGTCGTAAGAATCACGTCCACGATGCTTGGCTGTTTTCCGTTTTTTCGTCTTTGGTTCGCTGTCGTCACTGTATTCACTGTACTGTTCACTTTCTGGAAATTTAAAGAGTTAGAAAGCCATGGTAGAGCATTGGTTAACAACAGGATTTCAATTTTATGGCTAGATGCCGAGACAAATTACCCTCAATAATTCCTATGAAAATGTTCTTAGCAATATATATTTGAATGCCAACCTGGGCGGGCAAGGCACTTGTGTTGTGTCCCTGACCAAGACATTTTAGTCACCAATATTGCTTTATTCTCTGGATAAAAGACATTCATCTATTGGTCCTGTTTCAGTTGTCATAGACCTAAAAAAAACGAAGACGACTTACATAAAAAGAGGAGGGGGCTTGCACCAGTGTTTCTTGCAAAATGTTGGCACCAAACTACAACCTATCTTTTTGTAAACCTTTCTAAGTCTCTAATTACAAGGAAGACTCCTATAAAAAATCTTTAACAAAGAGGAACTCCAGGATAAAATTCAGTTTTGTGCTCCACTCATTTTCCAACAGATGTAGTCCTTATGAAGATGAAATCAAAATCACAAAGCTCTAACCTCACATAAAAACGGTGTGTAAAATTGCCACACTGTGTGATACCCTTAACCAAGTTTCATTTTTGTCAAAATCAAAAACCGTTCGTTCAAAAATATGGTCTTTACGATTTTTGTGATGAGAATTTTAAGTTCATTCGTGAATTTTGATGATATTCAACCAAAATTGCATTGAATTTGAACTTTTGACTGGCACAAAAATTCCACTTTATAATAATATTGACCTTTTGTGTTTGATGTCCGATGAAGTCACGTTTCAAATTTCTTTATGAAAGAGTATCATCAAATAAAATGGCATTTTACACCATTTTAATGTGAGTTTAGAGACTTGTTTCACCCACTTTCCTGAGGACTTTATCAATTAGAAAATTAGTACATCACAAAACTGAATTTGACCTTGGAGCCCCTCTTTAATCAAAATGTCAAAAGTAACTTAGGTACCAATGGCATCGGCTTTTCATGGACAAAAGCTCTTTACTTATGATTTGACTTGTTCACTTACCTGAATCAAATTCTTCATCCTCTGATATGTCTCTATAGCGTACATGTTTCAGCCGTCGCTGGCTCCGTCGTTTGGGGAGACTGTTCCACTTGGAGTAGCGTTTAGATTTCTTCCTCCTTGGTCCGTCTGACTCGCTTTCTTCACTGATGTAGCTATCATCGTCAACCTCTTCATCTCCCTCAATCTCCTCGTAGTCTTGGTCACTCCCCAATTCACTGAGGAAGTAATTATCATAGAAAACAATTTTTTATTTTTTCTAGTGTTATTTTAAATCTTCTGGTTATGAAACCAAGGGATCCTGTAACCAATTACTATTATTGTTACACATTTCTGGTAATGAAACCAAGGATGCCTCCGAAAGTGAACTTAATCACTGTAGCTCGCAAGCTTGAGGAAACCTGTAAACAAGGGTGTTTTCTATGTGAAACACCAGGGTTAAACCCCTACTCTTCCACGATAAGTGTTCAGGGTTCTTTTACGTGCACTACCAGTCCTAGTACACAGTAACTACGGTTAATACCCCATCCGAAGGACAAAACGATTATGGTATAGCATCTCCTCAAGGACACAAATGACACGACTGGGACTTGAACCCAACCTCTGCTGATCAGAAACACCAGAGCTTGAGTCCGGTGCTCTTAACCACTCAGCCACGACATACCACTGCCATAGGATGCCAGAAGATGGATAAGATGATGAAGAGATGTGCAGTTTGGAGGAAAACTCCTGACAGAGAAAACCCACATAAGCCCCCAAAAAATATTTTTTGTTTGTCCGTAGAGGGTCCTCAAAAGGTAGGGTCGGTAGGTTGATTTTGTTTAATTTGTTTTAATGGATATTGTACTTGGGAATATACCAATCGCACTGTAAATAGTTAGCCTCCATCTTTGTGCATGGTTCTATTGGGCTGTATATACACTATGTAAAAGCAATTAAACATTTGGGAGTGTGCTGCGTATCGCCAGTTCAGATGGTGTCGAACACGAGGGTCGAAAATTTGACATCAGAGAATTGTGTTAAGACTACCTGTCCTGGATTATTTTGACAGGACCCCTTATCTATCATTCAAAATGGTCGGACAGTAGGAGAGTTGACTGTGTACAGAGTAAAGATGCATCCAACACATAAATTAATATAAGAGGCTGATAGCTCATCATTCAAAACCACAGTGGATGATATTGAATGGTCAGACAGTCAGGGGATTGACTTTGTACTGTGTAGTATGCATTCGCCACATGATATCGTATAGCAGGTTGGTGTAGTGCATCTATCATTCAAAACCACAGATTATACTGATTGGTCAGACAGTAGGAGGGTTGACTTTGTACTGTGTAGTATGCATTCGCCACATGATATCATACAGCAGTTTGGTATTGTGCATATTATCATTCAAAACCACAGATTATACTGATTGGTCAGACAGTAGGAGGGTTGACTTTGTACTGTGTATATGCATTCACCACATGATATCAGATTGCAGGCTGGCCTTGTGAACCTATCATTCATAACCACAGTGGATGATATTGATTGGTCAGACAGTAGGAGGGTTGACTGTGTACAGTGTAGATGCATTTACCACACAATATCATATTGCGGGCTTGAATAGTTTATCTGTCATTTAAAACCACATTGGTCAGACAGTAGGAGGGTTGATTATCTTACAAACCTTTCCATGTTGTAATCCTCACTCTTCTCGTCCTCTTCCTCCTCGCTGGTCGTATCGAGATCACCGAGACGTCTCCTATTCTTTCGTTTCTTCTTCTCCTCCTCCTTGATTTCTTCCTCGCTGCTCTCCTTCATTCCCTCGATGGTGGAGATGTCTTTACCCCGACTGATCGGCCGAGTCCCTTGATATTCCTTGTAGGCTGAACAACAAAGAACAACGAAATGAAACACATCGTCTCCCCTCAAACAAATTCTTAAAACTGTGATTGTCATCAACAGTCTGTAGATGATTCACAGAGTTCTCACTCAAAGAATACGTCTCCAAAAGATTAGTCTATCAAATCACACAATAAAACTTTTACTATCCTCACACTTTCCTTGAATAGTTCAAAGAGAACAAGAAGGATTACGGGTAGTTCCACATTTCACAGGGGTACAGAGAATAGGCTCTTTCAGAACCACCATAATTCATGATAGAGAATTCATGTACATGGTGTTACCGCAAACCTGACTAGATTGTATCTCCACCATGCAAAGTTTCAAATCCTACTCATGTAGATGGTGTTACTGCAGACCTTACTAGATTGTATCTCCACCATGCAACGTTTCATATCCTACTCATGTACATGGTGTTACTGCAAACCTTATTAGATTGTATCTCCACCATGCAAAGTTTCAAATTCTACTCATGTACATGGCGTTACTGCAAACCTTACTAGATCGTATCTCCACCATGCAAAGTTTCAAATCCTACTCATGCACATGGTGTTACCGCAAACCTTACTAGATTGTATCTCCACCATGCAACGTTTCATATCCTACTCATGTACATGGTGTTACTGCAAACCTTATTAGATTGTATCTCCACCATGCAAAGTTTCAAATTCTACTCATGTACATGGCGTTACTGCAAACCTTACTAGATCGTATCTCCACCATGCAAAGTTTCAAATCCTACTCATGCACATGGTGTTACCGCAAACCTTACTAGATTGTATCTCCACCATGCAACGTTTCATATCCTACTCATGTACATGGTGTTACTGCAAACCTTATTAGATTGTATCTCCACCATGCAAAGTTTCAAATTCTACTCATGTACATGGCGTTACTGCAAACCTTACTAGATCGTATCTCCACCATGCAAAGTTTCAAATTCTACTCATGTACATGGCGTTACTGCAAACCTTACTAGATCGTATCTCCACCATGCAAAGTTTCAAATCCTACTCATGCACATGGTGTTACCGCAAACCTTACTAGATTGTATCTCCACCATGCAACGTTTCATATCCTACTCATGTACATGGTGTTACTGCAAACCTTATTAGATTGTATCTCCACCATGCAAAGTTTCAAATTCTACTCATGTACATGGCGTTACTGCAAACCTTACTAGATCGTATCTCCACCATGCAAAGTTTCAAATTCTACTCATGTACATGGCGTTACTGCAAACCTTACTAGATCGTATCTCCACCATGCAAAGTTTCAAATCCTACTCATGCACATGGTGTTACCGCAAACCTTACTAGATTGTATCTCCACCATGCAACGTTTCATATCCTACTCATGTACATGGTGTTACTGCAAACCTTATTAGATTGTATCTCCACCATGCAAAGTTTCAAATCCTACTCATGCACATGGTGTTCCTGCAAACCTCACTAGATTGTATCTCCACCATGCAAAGTTTCAAATCCTACAAATGTACATGGTGTTACTGCAAACCTTATTAGATTGTATCTCCACCATGCAAAGTATCAAATCCTACTCATGTGCATGGTGTTCCTGCAAACCTCACTAGATTGTATCTCCACCATGCAAAGTTTCAAATCCTACAAATGTACATGGTGTTACTGCAAACCTTACTAGATTGTATCTCCACCATGCAAAGTTTCAAATCCTACTCATGAACATGGTGTTCCCGCAAACCTTACAAGATTGTATTTCCACCATGCAAAGTTTCAGCTACTACAATTTCAAACTATTCAAAAGGTGTTATCTGGAAGAAATCCACAAGACATAAGAGTTGGACTTAACCTTTCTGGTCTAGTGGTAAGACACCTGTTCTAGAATTGCTAAGGTCAGGTGTTCAAATCCCACCCGAGTCATATGTAATATACCTGTGGGGTTTTTTTCACAGGAATCGGGAAAGTACTGAGTACACAGTGCTTAACATACCTACGGTGTATGGGTAAAAACTAAATAATAACCTTTCTTGTGTTCCACAACTTCTTCTTGGATAGCAGAGTTAATGGCTGTATCAAAATCTTCAAACTTATAATTAATCTCCTTCCTGTTCCGCCTGGACCGCCTCTGAACCATCTCAAAATCGCCCTCCTCGTCTTCGTCCTCTTCTTCATCTTCATTGTCGTTGATGAACCTCCTCTCTCGTAGTCCCCTCAGTCGTCGCCTTTCACTCTCCCTCTCAGCATCTCGGCGGGACTGGTGCCGTCGGCGTTGCCTGGACCGGGCGTCATCATCACGCCGGTGGGACAATCTCTTCTTTCGTCGGAAGCCTGAGGAATGACAGACCGCGACAGCCCGCCGTTCCTTCTTCACTTTCACCATCTCCTGATTAAGATGGAATTATGTTAAAACAATGAGAATACAAATAATCTGAAAGGTAGGGTAAGAGATTGGTAATTACTCCAAAAATGTATGACCAAAAAAACTTACTTGGTGAGAAGCACTGCAGCTGTTGATAGTATAAACTATTTTGAGAAAGGATTCCCTTCGACGTGATATGGTTTGAATCATTTTTCACCCAAAAACATTTGAATCGGAGAAACGATTCTGCATGAATCATTTCTCAGATTTCTGAGTGTTGGTGCTCGTTTGTGAATGCTGCGAATTTTTTGAGCTTGCACGCACAAGAAAGCGTCGGATTGCGGCCGTGCCCGTGACATAATTTATCCATGGTCCCTTACAGCTCGATAGCACAGTGCATCTATTGTCACAAACAATGTGGATGATACTGAATGGTCAGACAGCAGAAGGATTCAACATCATACAAAGTACTATTTAACCCCGGGAACTAGACTACTTACCCCGGGTAGGATGTTGTTCATACAAATATCAGTCCGAGCCCAGAGGCCTACTTTGTCTCTGCGTTTGCGTTTCCGCTCTTTCTTCTTCAAGGTGACGTCAACTTCTTCAAGAGTGTCCACCAACCTGGCAATGAGTTTTTCCTGAAAGTAGGAATAAAAAAATGACAAAGATTACCAATCCTCCTCGGTGCAATTAAGCATTGTCATCTGAAACATTACCGGGGCCCAAATTCATAGAGCTGCTTAAGGACAAACAGTAGCTAAGCACAACAAAATAATGCTTAGAAACCATGGATAAATTAGGATTGCGTTTGCACGCATGCCGACGCGTGCCTGCACGGAGTCGTCCCAATATTGTCAAGGCCCTGGGCAACCATTGGATTTGCGCTCCTGTGATGATTAGGTTCCCTCATTATCAAACTCTATTGTTGGTGCCTTTTGTTGGTTGGATTACACGGACAAGGCAGCTCGAAAGTGGCCCACAAAGGAGTGAAGGATTAGTGTTTGCGGTCTAGCTCAGGTAGGTATACCGGACAATGGTTTATCTAGTGAGACGATTATAAGTACAAAGTGATATTTGGCTTAAGCTGGCCAAGAGCATTGTTCTTTTGCTATACAGTGAGTCTCCCTCAAGACCAGACCAGTGCAGAAGAACGCGTTCGTATAAGTGACACTGGGTGGGTTTTCTTTTGTTTAAGCTTGCACGCACAGGAACGCGTCGGATTGCGACTGTGCCCATGCCATAAATTATCCATCTGTCCATGGTCCCTTACCAGAATAAGGTTACCAGCCAAAATACCATTCCACATGTATCATCTGTGACTGGTATCCTGCTCATTTTGGCTTAGCAGAAAATTGTTAAGCACTAATTGCTGCTTAAGCAGCTCTATGAAATTGGGCCCTGACCTGATACTTCACGGAGGCAATTGCCTCCGTTCCCCTGTTCAATACCTTGGTGCCACTTGAAAAGTTCTCCAATAGAAAGTTACAGTTTCCTCAAAGAGGGAGAAAATGCCATGGTTTCCTTGCCCGTTTCAGGCCTGTATTACATGAAAGCAAGATCAGGGCTCAAAATAACTAACTGGCCCACTGGCCACGGTCCAGTCATTTTAGCATTGGCCCAGTTACCCCACAACTGTGGCGTGTCATGGCCGAGCGGATAAGAACACCGAACTCAAGCTCTGGTGTTTCTGATCAGCAGAGTGTGGGTTCGAATCCCAGTCGTGACACTTGTGTCCTTAAGTAAGACACTTAACCACATGCTTTGTCCTTCGGATGGGACGTTAAGCCATAGGTCCCGTGTGTTGTGTAATGCACGTAAAAGAACCCAGTGCACTTATCGAAAAGAGAAGGGGTTCGCCCCGGTGTTCCTGGTTTGATTGGCAGCATATTGCGCCACAGCACCTTGTAAACCATTACATGGTGCTATGTAAATGACTTGGTCTCATACTTCAAAAACGTAGCTCCACAATACCTTGCAGGAAAATAATGAACATTAAAAGCGCCTTGAGCGTCACTGAGTGACGGATATGTGCGCTACATAAGAAGCCACTATTATTATATTATTATTATTAACTGAACAAGTCCTGCAGTTTGTTATTTTTCCAAACACACACTTCCGAAGATTTGACCTTAAGGTAGGGTCACAGATTGGTAAATACTCCAAAAATGAATGGCCATAAAAACTTCTTTGGTTAGAAGCACTGCAGCTGTTGATAGTATAAACTATTCTGAGAATGGATTCCCTTTGAATTAATATGATTTGGAAGATATTTCACTCAAAAAAATTTGAATCTGAGAAACGATTCATGCATGAATCGTTTCTCAGTTTTCTGAGGGTTGGTGTCCATTCGCAAATGCTGCAGCCAGAGATGCGGTTGGTACCCGCTGTCACCTTGCTAAAAATGGATGGATTTGACATTCTTGATGAAAATACTGTGACAATTTGTTGCTGTTTTCTCCACAAGTAAACACTGTGTTCAGCTGAAACTTTCACATGTGAGTTTTATCGTATATTTCTTGAAACTTTTGCCTTTATATCAGAATTACGTTGACAGAACCAATCTATAACCCTACCTTTAAGCTTTCAATTCCAATTTCAAAACAAGTATAAAAAGAGATATTTTAGGCCCTTTTAAAAAAACATTTCTAGTCCATTGAAAGTTCCGAGCTACAACACCTGTGATCTAGTTGAGAATTTCTTGAGATTCGAGCCCCGAAGTTGGTGCTTTACATCCTGAGACAAAGTCCCGACAGATATTCCGTATCTGAAGATGGGATTGTTTAAGAGGAAGAGAAATGACCAATTCAATTTTGTGATGTACTCATTTTCCAATAGATAGAGTCCTCATATGAGTCGGGAAAAAATTACAAGTCTCTAACCTCACGTTAAAATGGTGTAAATTGCCCTTGTATTTGATACCCTTCCAGTGCAACATTTGTCATCATCCATCTGATAACATCATTCTGAGACAAATTGGTCTGAACATTTTTTCTTACAGGGATGTTTTCGTTCATAACTGATTTTTTTCAGAGCAAAATTTGAAACATGACGTCATTGGCTTTTAACAACTAATGGATCTTTACATTCCAAGGAGGTATTTTTCGTCAATCTAACGGTCAAATTCAAGGCTGTTTTGAATAAACATTATCAAAAGTCGGGAACAAATTACAACATCCCCATACAAAAATGTAGAGACCCATTTTTCTCAAAATGATGTCATCAGATGTTTTGGATGTTGACAAATTCGGCACTAGAAGGGTATCAAATACAAATGGCAATTTACACCATTTTAACATGAAGTTAGAGACATGTAATTTCTTCCCAACTGATATGAGGACTCTATCTATTTAAAAATGAGTACATCACAAAATTGAATTGGTCTTTTCCCTTCCTCTTTAAGAATATGGCTCAGCTCAGCGAGTGACTTACGTGTTCACAGTTTGGACAGTACCAGTTGCCATCAGGGATGATCATGAGCGGAGGACGTAGACATGCTGTATGGTACCCTGAGTCACACTTGTCACAAAGTAAAATCTGTGAGAATCAAACAAAAAACAGCATTACTCAAAGTTACTCATATCCTTAGAACACTTATAATAATAGCTAGTTTTTTTTATAGCGCTTTATCTGCGGGCGTCTCAAAGCGCTAATTATTATTTTTTAAACAGGGTTTTTGAAATTGTTGAAATATAGGACCTATTTATTACTTTAATATGAGAGTTTTTACAAACCTCTTCTCTTAGCAATAAGGCCTAAAAAGAAAATTGTCACTCATTTTCCCCTAAAAATCCTTTTCTTTATATTTTAATGTCAGCCCCAGACACTCTCCAGCCCTGGGAAAATGAGTGACAATCCTATTGAGATCCAATTACGTCTTATCTTTATCCTCTGCAGTTTGTTATACTTTGTTTCAGTCTGTAAGACTCTTGCTTCAATCAAACCATAAGACGCGCGCTATGTCTCTGTGGTTTTATGACCTGGTTCTGTGACCCTTAAGAGTGGGTATAGTATTCAATTTAACCTGGAGTGTGTTGACATTCGCTGGCTTTAAGTTTTGATTTGAACGGTAGAAACAGGTAAACAGTTAACTGGAATTCACAAGTTTCGTTTAACTGTTATGGAGAAAAAAAAAAGAAAAAAACAACAACAACAACAATCCCGACCTACATGTACCTACCCTATTTTTTCTGGCCCGTTACACCAACATAATTTTTTTTTTTTTTTTTTTTAGGCCCAAGTGTAACTGGGTTCTTTTACGTGAATTACACAACACACGGAACCAATGGCTGTACATCCCATCTGAAGGATGAAGCAATAATGGTCAGTTGTCTTGCTAAAGGACACAAGTATCACGACCGGGACTCAAACCCACACTCTGCCGATTAAGTCCAGTGCGCTTGGGCATGATACGCCATGCCACGCCACGCCACAAGTTTATGTTGATGATACAAAAAATGTTTGCAATTACAAAAGGAGAATTTACCCATTCTGGATGGTTGTACATTCCACATTTACAGCATGGGCTGTCATCATCTCCTTGCGGCCGAGTGCCATCCTCTTCTTCTTCTTCTTGCGCCTCTTCTTCTACTTCTTCTTCTTCTTCATCCTTCATCTCTTCCTCAATCTTCGCGGCGGCTTTTCTAGAGGCATTCCTCCTTGGGGTGAAGCGGCTCTTGGCACCTTTTTTCCTTCTTTTCTTTTGGATCTTCTTGGGTTTGACTTGTTGCTCATTTTCATCCTCCTCCTCGTCCGGCTCGTCCTCTTTTTCCTCCTTGTCCTCGTTTCCCTCCTTGTCTGCATCCTCATCTTGGGACGATGGTTTCTTTTTGACATCTGGATCGACAGCTATTTCTTCTTCATCATTTGTTTTAGTATCCTTCTTTTGCTTTTTATTGTCCTCAGGATCCTTTTCCTCAGTTTTCTCTTCCTTCCTTTCGATGCTTTTACTCTTGTCCTCACTGCCTCCACACTTCTTCTTGTCACTGTCAGTGTTTTCCTTTATCTCATCTTTCTGCATCTTATCACTCACCGGTACGTCCGACAGTCCTTTTGTTTTCTCATCCTCAAACTTCACCTCGTCTTTTGTAGAGCTTTTCTTCTGATTTTTGTGTTCATCCCCAATGACTTCATCTTTCTCTTGAGTCTTCAACTCTTTGCCATCTTTGTTCTGGCTGCCTCCTTCTTTGTCTTTGCTTTCAGTCGTCTCGTCCTCTGGGACCGCCTCAATGAGTTCTTTCTTCAAGTCACACTTCACCTTGATTTCAGTTTTGGTACTAGTTCCATCTTTTTCATCACTAATGTCTTTTTTGACCTCTTCCTTCACATCATCTTCTTTGTCTGGAATCCTCTCGTCTCCTTTCTCCAAGACTGCTTTCTTTTCATCTTCTGTCTTGGTCTCTGCATCTGCCTTTCCTTTGCACTCCTTTCCTGGTGTTTCTGGGCTAGGTACTGTACTTGATTCTGTTTAAAGAAAGACAAGCAAGGATCAATAACATACGAATCTTCACGATATTATTCAAAAAAAATTGTTCGAAATGCAGAGTTGTTTTTTTGTTTTTTTGTTTTTACATGAACTGAAGCTCCCTCGGTGCTCTGGACAGAAGTTGTCAAAAGCCATCAAAATTTCATTTCATTTCATTTATTAATTCTGGTTGTGAAGACAAGGACTCTCAGAAAAGTGAACTGAATCACTACACTAGCCAAGAACCCCATGGAGAGAAGGAAGGAAGGTTCAGTTTTAGATGTGGGAGGAAATCCCCAGACCATTGTTCCAGGGAAAACACACGCAGTCAGGTAGGGACTGAAAACCCAGTCCACATAGTGCCCCGGCGGGATTCGAAACGGGGTCCCAGAAGTGGAAGGTGAGGAAAGATACAACTATGCCAACCCAAATGCCCAAAATATGGTGAGATCAACACCCAAATGTGTGGAGTCTGATACAGTTAGTGTAGTGCTAAAGAAAGGTGAGAAGCATGGAGGTACTGTACCAACTCCATTAAAGTCAAGCTGGTGAGGATTTGGGACGGTTAGCGTTAAGGGCAGGGTACACCTTTGGTAATTGTCAAAGACCAGTATCCTCATTGGTGTATTCCAGCATATGCATAAAATAACAAACCTGTGAAAATTTGGGCTCACAGAAGTTATAAGAAAATAATGAAAGAAAAAAGCATCCTTGTTGCATAGAATTGTGTGCTTTTAGATGTCCGAGAAAGGCTTCTTGCCTAAAGCCTTTCTCAGATTAAAATGTTGGGGTGAAAATTACCTCTTTCTCTAAAACTACACACTACTTCAAAGGGAGTCGTTTGTCACACTGTTTTATAATATCATCAGCTCTTCGGTGCTCCTTACACCAAGTAAGTATTTATGGTCATTAACTTGTAGAGTAATTACCAAAAGTAAACCCTGCCTTTAAAGGCCCTGTACACTATTGGTAAGATCGAAAAACACAAATGTTCACAGATTCACACAAAACTTACATGATTTAAAGTAAGTAATGTAGAAAGGGTTCCTTAAAATATTTCTGCCTAAAATGCTATAGTTTCTGAGTAATGAGTAAAACAATAGTTTTTATCACGCGCGATATTTTGAGAAAACAGAAAACACATTAAGGTCTCTTTTCACTACTTTCTCGTGATCTCGATGACCAATTGAGCTCAAACTTTCACAGGTTTGTTTGTTCATGCATATCTTGAATCACACAAAATGTGGACACTGATTTTGAGCTGTTACCAAAAGTGTACAATACCTTTAAACCAAGTTTTTATCTAAGAAATCAGTATATTGAACCTATAATACACCTAAGATATATTTGTCCATTGCTTCTCCAAACCTTCCCCCCAAAAACCATCAAGATTAATTAAATCTACCTTTATTGTTGTCCAGCTGCCCATCCTCACCAGTCAGCCCCGTCTTGGAGGAGCTGTTACTTGAGCTGGTTGATTCAGCATCTTCATCTTTACCCTGGCCAGCCACAACATTAGTGCCACTCTTTAGCGCTGTGATCAGGTTTTCCATTTGATCACGATCACTGCAAGAAATAATAATAAAATAAAAGTAAAGTGCAAAACAGACAACATGTTAAAATAACAAAATTATCTGGCGTATCAAAATGAGGGGTGGCCCCCACCACCCTACTTTCATCAACTTCCTTGCAAATATTTTGCCTATAAAACATGGATATAATAATAAGGTAAAAACAAATATGAAAATCTGTCATAGTAATAAAATACTAATATTAGTGGCTTCTTATTTTGCGCCCAAATCCGTCACTCAGTGATGCTCTTGGCGCTCCAACATTATTACCCCTGGTCACTGGGCAATTTATTTCATTCCTTAATAATAATAAAAACAAAATTTATAATGCGCACATATCCACCCCAAGGGATGCTCAAGGCGCCTAACAATCTCAGCTCCCTTGGGAGTATACAGCCTGTGCTGCCAAATGTGTAGCACACCAAACCAAGTCAATAACATGAACCATCTCTGCCCTCACAGGTACCCATTTACCCCTAGAATTCGAACCCACATCCTGATGACTTGACCTTCAAAACTTGAGTACGATGCACTAAAACGCTTAGCCACAATATGCCACATGTATGCATTTTCTTTTTGACATCAACGCTGACCTGATACTTCATGGAGGCAATTGCCTCCATGCCCCTGGTCCTTGCCTCAGTGCTCATTGAAATGTTCCAGTACACATTTAAATTCCTTTATTCGGGTGCCCTTTACAAAGGAAAAACTAACTTGCCCTTACAAGAATGAAGTATCATGCCCATCTATGTACCCATAATTTTGTTTTAATTGATTCATATGCAAAGAGCATTTTCAAAGTACTGCATTCAAGTCCAGCAAAAAAATTGGTCCAAGCATCAATTTTATTTCTACCACCTACATACGTTCAGCTTGGATCCTACATGTCAAGCATCACCAATTCCTCTTATCACTTCGTTTTTTCTCTTAGTTTGTTCAAATTGAAGAGTTTACTTACCAGGAGATGACCTCCCACGTTGAGCTCTCTGGGTCGTCTTGCTCCTCCCGATATATCCGGATATTCGTGTCTTCATCCTTAAAGAGATAACAGAAGATGCAGGCGTTACCAAGATCTTACATAATTGTTAAGAAAAATTGCAATCAGATGCTAGTGTTGCATTATTCGGGGTAAATCTGGGAGTTTACATGTATGTTGGATCCCTACTGCCCCAATCCTTCAAAACCAACCAATATGAGTTTATGTAGGGTGCCTGCTGCTTCAAATCCTCCAAAATCAACCAATATGAGTTTATGTAGGATCCCTACAGCCTCAGTCCTCCGAAATCAACTGATTTAAGTTCATGTAGGATCCCTGGTGTCTCAATCCACCCAAATCAACCGATACATTGTGTTCAATCCCCTGTACCTTTACAAAACAGGGTTCGACCATAGCGGTGGGCGAGTCAAAACCCTTCCTTTACTAGTCCGCTGCGCGAGTCAAAATATTGTTCCTTTTCACAATAAATGAGGGATACGATGGTTAAATTCCAAAGAGAGATTATTTTTGAGTTCGTAAAATAATTTAACAAGTCTTAATATTTGCTTGATTTAATGTGGCTGCGATCGCGTTCATTTCAGTATACTGAGTAGTGCTGAGTATCCACCCGCACCACAACGATCGGTCGCCCGCCGGTCGTCCATGCACACACAACACATGGTCAGGGTTCTGCCCAGGATTTTTTTAGTGGCGGAAATTTTTTTTCCCTCTAGTACGGTCAAGTCAATTTCCTTACGATCGTGCCGTGAATTTACATGTAGGCCTCCACAGTGCGCGCACGCCTTTACCGCCATGGGAAAACAATTTACAGCATAACATCATGGTGCCTTACTCTGTAGTTCATTTTACGTTGTATTCAATGCCGTGGAATAGGATACGCAACACGTACACGATGAAACTGGTATCATGTTATTCCCAGCGTAAAGCTACAGTCAGGGTGACTGGGAACCATTGTAAAATCAATGCAGGTTTTCGTTGGATCATTGGATGTGCATCGTACGTACAGGCGGGACAGATGCTCGATCCTGGATCATTAAAAATAATAGACTCAAACCAAAGAAGTAGGCTACTCGAAACTTTGGATGAAATTTTTACTGGTAAATAATTTATTTTAACATGTTGTTAAAAATGTTTTGAAGGAAGTGGGCAAAAAAAGGGGGAAATGTGTGGTGGTCGGAAAAAGAGAAAAATCCGCCAGTGGTGGTCGGGGAATCACAAGTGCCGGGCGGGTTTTCCGGCACCGACCACCGTGGGCAGAACCCTGCACATGGTGTATTGTGCAGAATCCATTAAAATGGTTGTTGATGAAAAAAGAATTATTAAGGGCAGAAATTAGGGTCTTAGATTGTCCAAAAACACAATTTTGCGAACTTCACTTCCGTGGTTTTGGGGTGTTTTTTTTTGTTACGCTTCAAAAATTGTGTGCATTAAACCCCTGCAAAAGGAAATGTCAAATGTGTCTTAATGCTCAAAATACATCCAAATCCTCCCAGTATATTTTAAAGGACTCAGGAAAGTTATGGAAGTGGAAACAACTTTCCACTTCAATTTTACAAGCACAGCTAGTTGATCTACTATTAAGCAGGCAATCCAATGATCGACAACAATGAGATTGGACATGTACCTTCTGGAACCAGTAGACAAGACCCATCTTGTCTCGACCCAAGGGTTCTTGTCTCATCTTTTCAGGGTCCTCTTCGTTCACGATGGCCTTGAACTTAAAGTTTTCATCAAATTGGCTCTCACAGAGAAACTGAAGAATAAAAAAGACACAGATACGTTAGAAATACACTTAGTCCTTGTATTACGGGTAAGGCAGGGGTTTTTTAAAGGTTTTTTTTAATGTAAGTTTGCCCCAAACATGGCTTAAAGGGTGTGTACAACATTGGTAATTGCCAAAGACCTGTATCCAAACTCGATGTGACCCAATATATACATGAAATAACAAACCTGTGAAAGTTTAAGCTAAATCGGTCTTCGGAGTCACGAGAAAACAGTGAAAAAAAAACTTATGTGTTTTACCTTTTTTTTCAAACATCGGAATTTATCCTGCAGGAAAATACTATTATTTTAATCATTTCGTAAAAACTATGGCATTTCAAGCAAAACTATTTCAAAGGAAGTTTTCTATCATGACCATCTTTATACCATGTAAGTTATGTGCAAATCTGTGAGCATTTATATTTTCATTCTTACCAATGTTGTACACACCCTTTAAAGCCACTCTTAGTAAGGGGCTACAAGAAGACAAACATTAAAGATGAAAATAACCCAGGGGAGCTGAAGGTAGGAATTGACATTCCTCTTAAAGCAGTCTAGATTGTACGCTGGAGGGAAACATGCACCAGGCAAGGAGTTCCAACAGGCATGTGAGCGGGTCATGGAAAAAAAAGAGGACAAATTATTTTTTCAGTGTCCGGATTTTGGGCCAGCGCTATTTGTACGTGTCCGAATTTTGGGCCAGCACTACAGTCAGGTATAAGAGATCAATGGGTACATGTACCACACACACATGAAAAACCGTGTGCGCCTAGTCTTGGCTCAAGGTGTTGGCTTTCTAATACATTTTTTAGTAATGCGCCCTCTCTTGGTGGAACGGGACGACGACATGGGTAAGTATAATGGGACATCGTGCTTAACGAAAAATGAACAACAACGACTGTAATCACATGAATCAAAGACTAACGCGAAGCATGCACGGAGCATTTTACCGGGTCTAGCCACCGACTCACTTGTCTAAATCAAATAGCATTTTAAGTGCTTCCCGATGCCAGGTTCCCCTTCTCTGTGTGAGTGTTGTGCAGTTAAATTACTTGCTGCTCGATAATGGAGGTAAACAAAAATTTTAAAAAGCGGGCCGGCCACTCACGGCGGAGACGGGAAAAAAGCGGAACCCGCAATAAAAACGCGGATTGGGCACATAAAAAACGCGGATTTCCGCTTAACAGCGGAGGTCTCACATGCCTGTAAAAAAGAGATGCAGTACGTGGAATAGATCATTGATCATTGATGAAATTGGACAGTAGACAAGACAACACCCATCAAAGATCATTCCACATCATTTTGTTTTGTAAAGGGCACCTCAGGGCGAAATATAAATTTGTACTGGAACATTTCAAAGGGCACCAATGCATGCAAGCAACTGCTTCTGTTGCATCCATGAAGTAAGAGGCCTGTATGTGGGTACATGTATCACAACAACCTACAATTCCACTTAAAGGCACTGAACACGTTTGGTAATTGTCAAAGACCAGTGTTCTCACTTGGTGTATCCCAACATATGCATAAAATAACAAGCCTGTGAAAATTTGGGCTCAATTGGTCATCGAAGATGCAAGAAAATGTTGAAGAAAAAAAAACCTCCTTGTTGTAGAAATTTGTGTGCTTTCAGATAGGAATAAAAGGCTTCTTGCAAGAAGTCTTTTATTATTTTAGTGAGAAATTACCTCTTTCTCAAAAACTACGTTACTTCAGAGGGAGTCGTTTCTCACAATGTTTTATACTATCAACAGCTCGCCGTTGCTCGTTATCAAGTTTTGAGTAATTACCTAACGTGTACAGTGCCTTTAAGCCCAATATCATAAAGTCTGCTTTTATAATTGTCCCAATTTTGTTGTAATAATGTTGGAAGATGACAACAGATCGCCTCCAAAGAAGACGAATCTATTACCGCGGTATAACAAAACAATTGTTGCATGCTCTATGATGGGGTCTATGGTGTTTTGTACACCCTCGGGGGCAAAATGGCACCTTCCGCTTTGCCTCGGGTGACATTCGCCCTCTTGGGTGTACAAAACACCAGGACCCCGTCACAGCGTGCAACAATTGTATAGTGTTATCAGTGCTCACTTAAGGGATTTAAAAAGATTGTATACGTTTGGCAATTGGAACCCACTGTTTTTTTCAATCCTATATAGTTGTAGATACCATAAAACTAACCTGTGAAAATTTCATTTCAAAAGGTGGTGGCGATTTTGAGATATTGCCTAAAAATCTGGAGCGGTTATGTCCATGCAGGAAGAATAATCTGCAATTGGATACACAATCTGAGAAACATTTTGGGGGATAAAAAGGGATATCTTTTTTCCATAACCGCAGATTTTCGAAGTGAACAGTTTCTCAAAATGCATTACACTATCCAAAGCTGCTGTACTTCTTACCAAGTAGGTTTTTATTGCCATTGATTTTCAGAGTCATTACCAAACGTATACAGACCCTTTAAGGGTTTTAATTGACTTAAGTACTCACCCTGATGATTGAGATTTTAATCTCTCTCTTACTGGCGGCAAAGCCAAATCGCTCCACTTCCCATGCAGCTACTTCCGAGAACCGCTCTCGGCACATCTAAAAAATAAAAAAAAGTATTAAAAACCAACATCTTAAACCCAGAGATGGTGTCGACTGTAGTGTCAGGAATGAAGGTTTAAAGGTATTATACAGGATTGTTAAAGATACAAAACATCTTTGTTTAATTTTAGTCTGAAAACTTACTGATATATATGAAGTTCATACTAGAACCTTTTTTTCTGTGGAATATTTCCGTCTGAAATGAAGTCATATTTGAGATAACCGTAACTAAAAACCATAAAACAACACAATAGCTGATTTTGGTCGTTACAACCAAAAATAAGGACAATGTGTTTACATGCTGGAAATTGTGCATGGTTTTTCACTACTTTCTCTGGACTCACACAACGGACTTAGCCCAAATTTTTCAGAGGTTTGTTATTTCATGTATATGGTTGATCACACAAAACATGAACACTGTCTGCGACTATTTTTGTCAGCTCTACCAATCCTGTATAATACCTTTAAAACGAATTGACCCAATAAATTACAGTTTAAAGCATGGTGTTGAGCAGGCTCTGAGAATTCATAAATGGAAAAATAATTGTCGTATAATTTAACACTCACTTACAATATTTGAACATATGTACAAAAAAATCAGCTTTACAATAAAACAAAAACTACAATATATGTTAAACAATTATTTCTTGGTTTTTAGAACAAATCAGTTCTCGGTTTAAAACTATTGCTTTCATTTCTTTAATTTTGGGTTGAACAAAGAATTATTTACTACAGTGGGATTCGATCCTGCAACCTCTGGATTAACATGCCAACGCTCCACCAACTGAGCTCTAGCCCTTATGTCGGCGGTCTCCCTATTTTGTCAATATCTTTGTTCGGGGGTGCCAGTCAGAGGCTATTCAAACCTGTGACTATTTCATTTCTTTAAAATACAACCAAATTACAAGTCTGGGTGATAATTGTTTTCATTTGTTTACCTTTGCGAGATATTTCTGCCATTTCTCAAGATGAAATGACTTCCTGGCTTTTTTCATCAATTTGATGATAAGATCCTGTAACAGAGGAGGGACTGAAAAAAAAAGGAAATTAAATTTCTGAAATTAATATTAAAATAAACTAGAAAAGATAAGTAGACATGTCACTTTGTTATTAGTTATATATCTTTCTAGTAATGAAACCAAGGGAACCTAAAAAGCGACTAGCACTGTGACCTGTAGGCCTGAAGATACCTGTGTACAGAAGACGATGAAGAAATGTACTAGATGTGTGAGGAAAACCCCAATTAGGGAAACCCATGGAATAGGGTAGGGACTGAAAACCCAATCTTAATGCAAAGTTCCTGTCCTAGGTTCGACCCAGGGTCCACAGAGGTGAAAGGCAGTGGGGACAAACCACTGAGCCAACCTGAATGTTATTGTTACTGATCCGTCCCAACTGTAGAATTGTCCCATCTATATTTGGGACCGTCCCAACTCGAGTGTTTACGGACTACTCTGTTGTTACAGTTGGGAATGCCCACCTGTAACTTGGATGTCTGATTGATGTGATTGTGGAGTCCACAGTGTCATAATAATATATCAGTCGGTGCATAGAGTGAGAACGACAGTGGACCTTGGTAATTTTTGTCTCCTCTCAAGTTTCTCTTCTTGACTTAGAACGGGGCTCGCTGTACGTGATATTCGGTAATTATCATGGAAAAACTCCAGATCAAAATTGGTGATGACTCCATTACTCCTTCCTTGTCAATGCTCAATCACGCCACCTGCCAGCAGAAGCAGCCTAGTGTTGCGACCACCCATGGGCCAATGTTCCGCTGGTGGTCAAATGCCCTTCTGCACACGTATTCACCTGTATTCACCTGTGTTGTCGGGCTCCAAAATAAGACTAAAAAGCCTTTTAATGCCCACCCTAAGACATATCAAAATACATGTACCACTGCACAATATACAAAATTCATGTAATTATTATTTGGCAAACCTACTGTAGATAGAAAGGCTCAAGTTAAAGGCAATAGCACTGCAGAAAAAAAAAACGAAAAAAAAAAACCCAGACTGCTGATTATCCTCTACATGCCGTATGTGAACTTGACAGTGAATGAACACTAGCCGTAGATTCCAGCTGTATTCCAAAGTCGACAATCGATTTTGTTGACTTGAGTTGAAGTTGGTCTTGAACAATTTGTTTAAATACCCTCCCGTGTCCGGTTTTCGATGTACTATGCCTTTTTCTTTGAATTGAAAACAAAATAATGATGCCATATATCAACTGATGCCCTAATTACCTTCCTTTGTTTATAAGAAGTATGTAAAAATATATTAAAACTTGATAGACGTTGAAACTTTCACACCACGCACCGATCTTCGATGACTTCAATAGCGTCCCCGTGTTTTGAGTTTGACCTGTTTTCGAGGCAAACAAGAAAGTATGGTGTCCTGGTGAAGCCATACACAGAAGAAACATCTGCAGTGACTTCAAGTGTTCTGTGAGACGTTGTGTATGACTCTATAGCCAGCAGTTTTCTTCATTTTATTCAAAATATTTTTTATTTAATTTTAAAAATTACGATGGTAATTTGCAAAAACTATAAAAAAAAAAACTATAAAAAAAAATTGTCAATAAGTCTTGGCTTTCAAATCTGATTTTTTTAAAAGTTTTGAATCTTTTTATGTTTCTTAACATTCATAATAAAGCATATCAATAAACAGTGATATTTGAATCACCAAGCCAATGTTTAAATTTTAATGTTATTAATAATAAATGATATGAGGGTTTAAAAAAAAAATCTCCAGACTGTTAGAAAATGATATAAGGCACATGGCTTCTTTAAGCCTCTGTATTTTTTTCCCCAGAATGCTCAGCAGAATTTTAAGTCACATGATTTTATCATCGTGAATTGTGAATTGAAAATATTGTTCGATGAAACTTTTTCGGCGGGCAAATTTGTTTTTATGGCCCCGACAGTATGACATATTTTTGTACCTTGTAGAAATGCCTAAAATACCACAAATTTTTGCAATACAAGTGCAACTTGCCAGTGGAGCCTCACATAATTCTAAGTTTTGGTCAAAGGAGAGGAAACTCTTTGCTTGGCAAGTCAAACCACAAAAATTGTATCTAGGGACTGTTTACATCGCGCGCAGAGAGGTAAAAGATTTGCATCGATTTCAGGGACGCCCTGAAAACAGGACCTCCTACGATACAAAATGCCAAAATTAAATTGGATCATCATATTAATGTGAACAGGAAAGAAACCTAGCATTTTTCCCTCGAAGAAACATACTCCTTGATAATATAGGATCTACAATACGTAAACTAAACAAAGAAATTACAATGTATTCAAAGAGAAACGACACCGAAACACCGGGGCACACTGAGCACACAAGCACCAAGTTGAAGGCAATGTCGTGTGTTTAAATTAATAGTACAGCATGCAGCCATACACACACACGGGACAAACGTAAAACAGCGCAGTGGTTAAAAAAAGGTCACATGTAATCCAAATTCCTCTCTGAAAAACCACACAAATGTCTCTTACCACAGTGGGCATAGCTAATAGCAGTCTCAAAGTCAGTTATGGTGATCTCGGGCAGCTGCAAATGTTCGCCATAACGCTCTAAAAACGAGCAAACAACGGCGAAATCTGGACATGTATTTACGGACGCCATTTCTCTTTATAATGAACTTAATGGCTCAAATTATCCAACACTGTCGATGAGGGCGCTATTCAAAGACAATGTAAATAATGCGACAATGTGCAAGCGTAGTGTGCAAGCTTTGTTTTCTTTTTCCATTGTTTGTATTATATTTTGGTACATCATTGTACGAAATAATTTCTGTCAAAATCGTTTATTATGTTCCTTTTTATTCATAGTCCGTCGTTCATGAAACTGAAGAATAAAACAGAGCGGCTTCTTTGGGAACAAAGGTTTGATTGACGATGGAGGATTAGACCATGGATTCCTGCCTCCATGATTAGGCAGGATGAAGCATGTTACCCCCTCCCCCCTTCTTCTATCCATCCCGCCCCTTCCAACTTCATTTCACAAGACTGTCGCAACAAACAAAATAATAGTGGAAAATATATCCATGGGCGTGGCCTTCAAGCAGATCATAATCCGGGGGGGTAGAAGCCTACACAATACACCCCGCATCCCCACTAGAACCTACTCCCGTGGAAAAAAACACACTTTTCTTCCGTTAGTTTACGGTAAAAACCACCGTGGGTAATGTAAAACACTACGAGCCACGAAGGTGCTCAGGCCGTAGGCACTTATTTATATTTTTGTTAATTACAACGGCTTTTTTTTCTTTCGATTTCGCAGAAATTAATGTTCATCCAACTCCCTGAACAGTCCTTAAAAGAGTGGCTGAACCGATTTTGCCCTAGAGGTCATTCACCGGGTAGGCCAGTCACAAAATGTGGGTCTGAGCAAAGATTATAGAGCGCCGAAGGCGCTCTATAATCTGTGGTCTGAGCCAAGGCGGCAATTAAGCAGTACCAAACTTTCCGCCTCTCAGTGTATCAACAAGCTGTCTGTCATCTGTCTGTCATCGATCTACCTCTCCATGCATCAATGAACCAACGTGTCAATTGCCAGAATGTTAAAATCTTTAGTGTGTGTGTTCAGTGAACTTAGATTCATCTGTTCAGACCATTAGAACACGATTTGTGTCCCAAACACAGTTATTACACCCCAACCCTGAGCACCTTCGGGCACAAGCGTTAATACAACGGTGGCTCGCAGGTTTTACAGGATTGGTAAGGATAATTATTTGATCCCTCTCCAGTGCCGCATCCCTGGCTATACGTACGGCAGTTTTGAATCGCTTCTGACTTGCACCCCAAGGAGATATTGACAAATTAATTAAAATGGAGGACTGTCAACATTGATCTAGATAGCTCTGTTTCTAGCTAGAGGGGGGGGGGGGGGGGGGGTGCCATGGAAGGCGCTTCACGGACCTTTTGCATGTCCCTCCCCCACACAAAATTCTACAAAGAAAAAAACTATGCATAATGTTTGAAGACCATTCTACAAAAAGACCCTGAATGTTTGTAGCTAGAGTTGGCACATTAATATTGTACAATAATTCGGAGGTCGCAGATTCAAATCCCGCTCTATGTTTATTGTAAACATGCATCGTATGTTGGAGGATGCCATGCACGGAAGGCGCTTCGAACCCTCCCCCCCCAAGACCTTTTGCATGTCCCTCCCCCACACAAAATTTTACAAAGAAAACACAATGCACGTTTGAAGTCCATTTTGTCTACAAAAAGACCCCTGAACTGCAAAAATGGACCCCAACCCCCATCAGATACAGGGCACCCACCAAACTAGCGCCGTGCAAAAGAGTGCTGTTCATGCGGCATCCACTTTTGTACAGTATTAATGTGCCAACTCTAGCTACAAACATTCAGGGTCTTTTTGTAGAATGGTCTTCAAACATTATGCATAGTTTTTTCTTTGTAGAATTTTGTGTGGGGGAGGGACACGCAAAAGGTCCGGGAAGCGCCTTCGAACCCAACCCCCCCCCCCCCGACCTTTTTATCGAGCCCTCTCGCGACCACATTCAACAATGGCGGCCGCCAACACACACGAAGGGATGTTTCCCTGGCTTGTTATGCTACTTTTACCAGAAGAATGCTACGTGGAATTCTTCGAAAAGTTCAACTTTCTTGATGGTAAGGAACTGAAGCAAAGACTGTGACCTCGAGTAGAGAGGTTGTAAAAATTATTCTTGAAATTACACTTGTTTTGTTGGACTGTCAATCATTGGCAACATGAGGGGAGGCCGGTTCATCATCACTGACATCAGCTGCTGATGATCAGCTGTGGCTTACTGGGCCCAATTTCATAGAGCTGAAGCACAAAATTTTGCTTAGCATGAAATTTCTTCCTTGATAAAAACAGGATTACCAACCAAATTTCCACGTGATTTTCAGGATAAGCAAACAACAGCTGAATACCAGTAACAAGCAATATGCAACACATGGAAATTTGGATGGTAGGCCTAATCCTGTTTTTATCAAGGAAGAAATTTCATGCTAAGCAAACCGTTGTGCTTAGCAGCTCTATGAAATTGGGCCCTGGTGGTCAGGAAGACAGGAGGGTCTGGGTCAGTAGCTCTATTTATGGGGTTGGAACCATGCTTGAACCATGGAGGTAGAAAATAAAGGTTGATTGGGCTCATGATCTGTATGATATGAGTGACAACGCGGTTGGAAGAATGGTGATCACCTAGCCCAGGTTGGACTCCTCCATTACATCAACGCGACGGAGTCCAGGGTATAAAGGTCCCGTAGCATTGCGACATAATTTACACTTCAAACTTTTCATATTTTTACCTTATTGAGGAAGCTGAACTTTTACTCACATGTTCCTTGTAGCCGGAACTCCATGGAGGCCGGTTTGAAAATTGTTGAATTTTCTCCTTTGATATTATTATTTGTGAAAATATATTGACATTTACGGCTCCATCACTGCACGTCATAAACCAAGAGCTTGTAAAGGCTAACGCGCATGTGCAAGTTTTGTATACGCATAGCAACCAGGATTGGCCGAAAACCGCTGTACACACGCACGTGTATATCCGATTAAGCAAGCACCATGCGTACCTGTATGACGAGAATGAAAACAAACACGCCCACAAATGAAACGCCCATGTCGGGTTGTTATGCATTTCACACATGCGCATATGATTTTACACGGTCGAGCGGTACACATGTACATGATGGTTAAAATAACAGTGCAGAATTCAGACATATTTTTGGAAATAATCTCACCCATGGATATATTTGTTAGTTGTGAACTCATCCAAAGTGTAGTAAATGTCACCAAGAATATATGAGCGAAATTCCAGCTTCTCGAATAAGGTATAAATAGGAAAATATTGTGGTCAAATTTGTGTTCGCATTGTAAAGAAGCTTTATACCCAGGACGTCAGTGCAGTGGCACTGACTGACGTCCTACCAGGGCTAGTGATCACCAAGGTATTAGTACTGTAGTATTGTTTAGTTGTAGAGTAGCTTGTGTCCTTGAGAAGTTAAGCAAGACACTTGTTGTTATGTTAATGTTATGTTAATAAATTGTTCCTTGGGCTCGGCATACTTTTAACTTGATGTCCCAACTTATGGATCCTGCCGAGTAACAAAGTAGTAGAAGTACTGGGGGTTACTACCTCAATCAAGTAGTATTTTTAGTATAACTACTACTAGCTAGTCACTATGACACTACATGTACATGTAGTATTTTTTTTAAGTTGAAAAATAATTAGTATATTATTTTAATATAATTAGCACTGTAGTATAATGCCACACACCTACATAGCTGGGACCCTAACTTATAACATCGCTCTGTTATTTCATATTTGGTCATAATTTCCTGTTGACTAAAATTAAATGTAAAAAAAATAAAATAAAAAAATAAAATAAAAGAGCGATAACATGTTAGAATCCAGTATTCTTGGACTACAACAATACTTATGCCAGTCACCTAACAAAATGTAATCGATTTCCTTTTAAATTTTGGGTTGAACAGGCATGATATTCTTCCTACTTTAGTCTGATTTCCGATTTTTCGGCCCTCAGGAAAAATTTTAAAACATTGTGATTAAATAGCCTGAAAAGTCTTCCACTAAGATTCATGTGCATACAAGCGATTCTAAAACATCATCTAAAACACAATTTTACCTCAAATAAATAATTTAATAAACATATTCTTTCCCAAAACATGTGTACGTAATTAAATTTTCTTACTTTCTTCCCATGGACCAAATACACTGTATCATGCCTGGGTTGAACAAAGAAGAATATGACTAGACATGCTAGAAGGGGATTTGAACCTGCAACCTTCGGATTAACGGGCCATCGCTCTATCAACTGAGCTGTCTAGCCCTAATGTTTGTTTCAGCAAAAAAAACAGGCAGGAAAATAATTATTTCATTGGTTTGATTGCATTTTTTTTTTCCATTATCACCTCAAGGAAGGTCAAATGTCTGATGAATAACAAAATAATTTTGTATAGAAACAAATTTACTATCAATAAATAATAATTTAAGCTTCTTTGTTTCACAGGACCATGTCTGAAGATCGCACTGAGCAAAGGCTTGGGCGTTGGTATCATTGTTGGATCGGTCATAGGTAAGTTCGTGTTTAATAGGGATGCTTTATGTACTTGTATTTTGTAAACAAACCAGGCGCCGATTTCACAAAGCACTAAGATTAATCTTTTAGATGAGTTGTTATTATAACCATAGTGATTTGTATTGTGACATCACACCTACATAGCTGGGACGCTAACTTATAACATCGCCCTGGTCTCGATTTCTCAAAGGGCTGAGATTGATCTTAACTGCAAATCAGTCTTAATTGCTAAGCAATGTGTGATGTAACAATACAAATCACTATGGTAATACTGACAACTCATCTTAAAGGGTGTGTACAACATTTGTAAGGTTGAGAACATAAATGTTCACAGATTTGCACATAACTTGCATGGTATAAAGATGGTCATGGTCAGGAAAACTTACCTTGAAATAGTTTTGCTTGAAATGCTATAGTTTTTAGGAAATGAGTAAAACAATTAGTCTTTATCACTGGTGATAAAATCAGATGTTTGAAAACAGTGAAAATATATAATGGGGTTTTTCACTGTTTTCTCATGACTCCGATGACCGATTTAGCTTAAATTTTCACAGGTTTGTTATTTCATGTATGTTGGGTCACATCAAAGTGTGGAAACTGGTCTTTGACAAGTAGCCCTGCCATTGTTGTACATTTGCTTTAAATTGTATTTTAGTGCTTTTGTGAATCGACCCCTAAGATTCATCTTAAGATGAGTTGTTGATATTACCATAACTCTTTGTTGAGTCGTCCCCAGACCCATGGTTACACCATGGTTACACCTGAATTTGTTTTGATTCAGTACTCAAAAGCTTTAAAAACATACCCTGGCATTGGAAAAGACAAACCAATTTTATCAGAGTACAAAGGTTTGGATTTTGTGTATCTATTTTGCTTTTGGAATTGGGTCATAAACGTTTACTCCTTGCTATTGTACCGAGGAGGATTAGACAGGCCTGTGAAATCTCCGCTTTAAAGCGGATATCCGCTTCTTTTTTTTTTTGTCGATTTTTATTTCCGTTTTTGTTTTTTTTCTTCACTTTTTGGCCTTATATATGCTTGGCAACAGTAATGTACAACTACAATAATGTGGAATAAGCCTAGTTACTGGATCAATGGGGTGCCCCAATTTGACCAACGTAAATGCGTGACGCGCGCTCATTTGACGTTCCACGATCATTCTTACATCATGTAGTGTTTCAGCTCTTTTTTTAAGGGTCCACTCACAGGCCTGATTAGAATAAATTACTAAAGTGTAATACCTTGCATACTTACAGTGAAACTGCCACAGATCATCAAGATACTGATGTCTAAGAGTGGTGCTGGCATCAATGTGACAGCTGTGACCTTTGAACTGATGGCAATCTCGTTCACCTGGGCCTATGCAGTAGCTAACTCCTTCCCCTTCTCGTAAGTTACCCGCACCAGGACTTGAATTTTACACTGGACTGCAGGCCTGAAGCCAGTGATTAATAGTGTTGGGCCAGTAAACTCACAACTGGCGATCTTGTGTTGTTCAATTGAGTGAGAATACCCCACTGTGTAATATCTTGAATAGTAACAAAATATGGAAAGGTTTGCGGAAACACCATGTAATATCTCTCTATAAATGAGTTGGGGTGGTTCTGAAAAGAACCGTTGGTTTCAACTCGACGTTTCGATCAGTATGCTCTGATCGTCTTCTGGAGAAAGCTGTCTCCAGAAGACGCTTTCTCCAGAAGACGATCAGAGAATACTGATCGAAACGTCGAGTTGAAACCAACGGTTCTTTTCAGAACCACCCCCAACTCATTTATAGAGAGATATTACATGGTGTTTCCGCAAACCTTTCCATATCGTATTTCCACCATGCAAAGTTCCAAATCCTACTTAAGTAACAAAATAATTATGTTCAAATGTTGACTTTGAGTCTGATATACCTTTTAATTCTGTTGAGTAATGAAGTATTAATGTAAAAAAAAGTTCAAATAAAGACAGTTAAACGCATGTTCAACTAATCGTACTCATTTTGATTCTGGTCTTGGACAAACAATTTTGATCCAGTACACCTTTGAGCTACAAACCCAGGCAGCAGTCTTATGGATTTTTCCCCTCAAATTCAAGCCCTGCCAAAGCAACCCCCATCCCATCTGTTATTGGCTGAGGACTCCACAAATGCTAAGAACATTCAGTAGTGATCCTAGGTTCAAATCTTCACAAACACAAGTACATCCTTGTATTGGGTTCAAAACCACAAAAACACCATCACAAAAGAACTGTAAAATGTTGAAGAACTAACTTTTTTTTAAATTACAATTCGCTTTGTGTGAACCAACCTTGCATAAATATGCACTCTCAGTTTTCCTACTCTGTGGTTTCTCTTCTAATAGATGGTACCCAAGGCTAACCTATAACTGTAGAGGCACAGGAAGGAGGCGGGCTCTCTAATTAAAAAAAACGAGCATTCACTAAAATACTACAGCAAAATCCATATGATGACGTCTAAAATATAAAATAATCTCCTGCACTTGAATTGATTTTAATTCTCCAGTCCATCACACAATACAATTAGCACAACACAGTCACTTGTACTGTGAAATGCAAAAGGTCAACACGAGGCTGGCTACATACAAGTTTACAATATCCGATTCAACTAGCCCTAAAAATTACAATATTTCTCTGATAAAAAGATGATTTAAACACAAAACAATACTTACAGAGAGCTCTAGGACATTATTCCTCCAGGACATTATCCCTCCAAGGTAAACAGTATTCAGAGCATGGCTCTCCTAAAAAATAGAGAGAAAGTAAACGTGCTATCTCTTGCTCATAACAATCAAGCTCCTCTATCTAATGTCAATTTGCTTTTCTAAACAGAGCGTGGGGCGAGGCCTTGTTTCTTGCCATTCAGACGTCATGCATCGCCGCTCTCTGCTTCTACTTTAAGGAAGAAATGCTTCAGACGATCTTGTATGTCGTAGGTTATGTCGCAGTCATGTGGGCTCTACTATCAGGGTTGGTTCCCATCAACATACTGGCCATGTTGCAGGGTACCAACATAGCATCTACAATTCTCAGTAAGGTAGGTATGGGGAGCCATCGTTGACTCATGGCAAGATAAACTGAATCTGAATTATATTATCGGCAAAGCATCCTAATGGGAACATCACGCCTTCTTTCTTTTTGAAGAAGACGATGAAGACATTTCAGTTTTAGATGGAGGGAAACCCTCAATAGCAAGTAGCACTCTAACCCGTAGGCCTGACGATACCTGTGTAGAGAAGATGATGAAGAAATGTCAGTTTTAAATTTAGATGTTGGAGGAAAACCCCAAATAAGGTAAAATCGAGTCAGTGAGGTAGGGACTGAAAACCTAATCCACATGCAGGGCTCCGGTCCGGGAATCAAACTGGGGTCCACAGAGGTGAAAGGCAGGCAGAGAAGAAACCACTGAGCCATTCTGAATGCCTAGCAGGCTTTGCTTCACCAGAGGGCTAGTCTTGGCCCAAGACGTCAGTGATCGATAGCGGATAGTGTACTGCGCTTGTTGTAAATCATTATAGCGCGCCCTCTTACGGCAGGATTTACCCAACTTGCTGAGAGCCAGTCAAGGTGGGTAATTCAAGCCACAAGAGGGCGCGCTATAACGAGTTGTAACCGAGCGCAGTACACTATCCGCTATCAATCACTGACGTCTTGGGCCAAGACTACCCGAGGGCCTTCAAAGAGTTTTCCCAACTTTAGCAGCGTTCTCCCTTAACAGTGGTCCGCTGGCCAAATGCCAGTTAAAACACCCGAGGACCAGTCAAAAAATAAGTGGTCTGGCTGGCTAGATCAATATTGAAAAGCATCCCTGTTCAATATGAAATATGGACTAGTGAAAAAGGTAACGGACTAGTGAACTGAAAAGCTAACTGGTCCTGCTGGCTAGTCACTGACGAAGTTAAGGGCAAACCCTGAATAGAATACATAAGTTTAGAAGATTGGTGACTGGAACTCATTGTCTTCCTTTAGGAGTATTGAATCAGTGTTTATACTTTTCACCAAATGTGAACATGGCTTTTAAATGACACTTCCTGTTTGTTTCCCTGTACTAGTTGATGCAAGCCACGACAAACTTCAACAACGGCCACACTGGTCAACTATCAGCGGTCACTGTCTTCCTTTTGTTCCTGGGTAGTATTGCGAGGATATTTACCACTGTACAAGAGACTGGGGACACCATGATGATGTTGAGTTACGTCGCTGCCACGGCAGGGAACGGTCTTGTCGCTTTCCAGGTGCTCTGGTACTGGAAACGGACGGAAGAATTTGTCCGGCGCCAAGGGAAGAAGAAAGAATAGATTTATTCTGTTTTATAATTCAAGCTTGCAGTTTTATCTTTGAGAGGGCAAGGCCATTTTCATTTTGCAAAGGGCACTTCCATTGGAAAATCTTAAAGTCTATGGGAAGTTTTCTGAAGGGGCACCAAGGCCAAGACCAGGGGCAACAGAGGCCATGGCCTCCGTTGGCCTCCATGCAATTCCAGGCCTGTTACTGGGTTGAGCTTCCAACCAAAGGTAATACCTCTTATGACAGTAATTAGCATAAAGAATACATAATAAATAATATTTGCAATTTTTTTATATTTTGACGAGAGTTTTTTATATAATGTTACCTTCATGGTGCGAGCCGGTGATTCCAAGTGGTTGGAAGTAGAATCACTGCAGTCATGCATAGACGCTTTGATAAGTGGATAAAATTTGTTAAATCTTCGCCAAAATATGAAAAGAAAAGTTCAAAAGTTTGAATGGACAATCAGGCAAAGTTATGGTTTTAAAAATTCTGCTGTGATAACGAATCATAATTGTTTAAGTGATTTTGGCAAAAGAAAAATTGATGTATAATTTGATACAAATTTCAGTTAAAATGTTTGTTTCCTTGATGCCACAGCGTACCTTACGTTAGATTATATACTTTATTGAAACTACTAATATCCTTTGTTTGAGATGCTAAAGTGTTTCTTGACTGTGAATAAACCAGTTTAAATTTATTTGAAATGATTGAATTAATTCAGTAGTTACATTTTGTTTAACTTGTTTCTTACCCCCTGTTGTAAATCAATAGACATTTTTATGTCCACTTATTGTTAATACCGGTAATAATTATAATAATAAAACAGCATTTTTATAGCGCATTCTTAATCACATATCCCTCGATGCACTTTACAATAATAAAAAGGTTATAATTATTACAAAAGTACACTATAGACAATATATTAGACCAGTTGTAAACAAAGATTAAAAAGGTACAAACACAAAACAAAAAATGCTGGCCCAAAGTTCTAAAATGTACTGATATTATGACTATTATGTTGAAGTATTTGTGTTTTGTCTTTGTTTATTTCTTCTTTTTCAACTTGCGGGGAACATCTGCTGCATTATACAAAAAGTTAATTAGAAATAAACTTTTCATTCAAAAGGCAAGGTGTAAAGTTAATTTAATTCCAGTTTTTAACACTTGCAAAATTTTGGGTCAACAAAATAGTATTTGTTGCCTGGCCTTAAATTATTATGAGGACCCGGTCCGAAATGATAAGGAGGAAAAACTGCAAGAGGAAATCGTTGGCATTTGCAAGTGCGCCCTCTGTTGGCGATCTTGATCTCCTCCGCCCTGTCGATAAAGCATGAAAAGTAACTGTTTGCCTATTCGGCGCCCCATCATAAGCAAGCGCACACAACCTGCACACCCGGCTTTCTTTCATGTCTTTTTGGATTAATTATTTTGTTATTGGTCGTCAGACTCTCACGGTGTGTGGAGATCGCGAGGATCTGTAAAATCCAGGTTGTGAAGTCTGCATTCCCCTTGCCATATGACGTTCTGTATCTAGTCTCCATGTCATAACAGAGCAAAGGTAAGAATTATGGTATTATTGAGATGTCGGCATGAGTCTCTATGTATTCTTTCTAGTTTTCATCCCCTGTGATGTGTGGTTGTACTGTGTAGTACAGTACCTCCATGGAGGAAGGAAAAGTACGGTGTGGCTAACCGGCTCTTCCTCTAGTGCCAAGCAATAATGTTGTGACAATAATGTTGTGAGTCGGTCATGTTGGTTGACCTCGGCATAAATGACACGAGTGAATGACCAATGTTCTTATTGTTTTCCTCTACGATCTGACTGTTTGCATAAAATATCTGTCATGGTCATGTGTCATACTTGGCCATTTTTATTTAAGGGACCCTAATTATTTTTTAGAAGATTTGATTTGGAAAAAGTCTCTCTAGTACTCTGACTTTACTGTCATGTCCTAGCTAAATAAGGAGATATTCAGCCCCCCCCCCCCCCCCCCGGACTGGATCACTTGTTGTAGCCCTGTACTTTCAGTTCACTCGGGTTAGCTTCATTGTTTTAGTCCGGGTGTTACTGATTAATTAACCTGATGCCGGTCCTTTTTAATGGCCCTTTACTGCCAGTGCCAAGCTAGCCCTAAGTTGTTGGGGGGGGGGCGTAACAAGGAAATGTGGCGCCCCCTCTCCCCCCCTTTGATGTCCATGCGGCTGGCTCGCGGCTCCCCCCCCCCATTTGAATACAGACTTTCGAGATTAAAAATCACCAGAATAAAATAATGTAACATTTTTTTTAGATATTTAATGTATAATGTCAATGATAATTTTGATAACTCTTTTTCTATATGACAATGTTATTATTTGTCAATGTATTTTTTTTTACATTCAGGTCAGATTTTCGTATAAAACATTGTGATAATTGGTGAAACAAGAGTGCTGAAGAAAGGGCTTGCTTTTAAAAGAAAAATGCAAACAGACAGTTTTATGTAGGCCTAATTGTTTAGAAAAAAAATGACACGCCCCCCTTGGGCCCCCTGACTCCCTTAAATTACCCTAGTTTTGTTGATGAGGGAGGCGATGGGGATCATAGTACGCCATTTAAGAAGCAAGCATGGATCTTCCACTGCCCCTGCTGGATAGTGTTTGCCTTGATGCCCCTTGAAATTTCCCAGCAGAGTTTTACATTTCCCTCCTAGTCTGTCCTACATGTATAACATCTAGGTAGATCATGCTGCTAATGTATATGTAGTGCTACCATCTTGGTCAGGTTCCCTTTATCCAATAGCAGCAATGAATGCTAATTGAAAAAGGAACCAGACTATTTTTTCTTCCAGCCTCAGTTTGGTTACATTGGTTCAGATTGGAGAAAATCAAGATGGCCACACCATGATAAAGTTGAAGCTGCCCTCTACCATGTAGTTCCTCTACCATCATGACCATGGAAAAAATTCATGCCTAGCCTTTACCCGAGTAGTAAACTCTCCTTACAATTTATACTGCACATCAGTAGCCAAGAAAACACACACAGACCCTTCACCAAGAACTGGTTCAGCTCTCTGGCACAATCAACAAGGTGCTCTTAGATGTCAAATTGTGTTAAAGGAGTTGAGAAGTAATGACAGAGAATCAAAATAGTTTAGAATGTAAACAATCTTCCACAATGGTAGTGCGCATGTTGGACCAGGGTGCAATTACATCACAGCCTGCCCACTCCAGTTCTGATTTATCTTAACTCACATACTCACTCTACCGCAAAGACATCTGGGGTCCATTCTCCTATGTAGATCTTAACTGGTTAGAGTACAATGCCAGCATTCTCTTGGTGAATCTGCTGCATGAGTAAACTTGCCTCAATGGATGCATTGGAATGAGGAGGTAGTTAAAAAGTTTTTAAAAGCATGGACTCTGAACCCACAAGAGTTCTATGACAAGTGTTGCAACTCAACTTATAGTGGAAAATCAACCGACTAGTAGCATGTAAATGTCCAATGGACCCAACAAAGCTCAGCCCAGAGCTGTTTAAACTTATAAAACAAAAGTATTGCTTAATATACATACTAAACCGGTCTTAAATTTCAAGAAACTCTCTCAGTAGATCACAGGTCTTGCAAAAACTCAAAACTTTCACTGAACCAGAAGTATTTAAACAAAAACACTGCTTTCTCTTATGATACTGGTTTCACATTAAGAAGGGTGGTTTGGAATTGAAAAGCTCTTGTTGTCTATTAGTAGGCTACTCGTGTACAATGCAAAACACAAGACTGTGGCTGACATATTTAGTTAAAGGGTGTGTACAACATTGGTAATTGCCAAAAACTTGTATCCAAACTCGATGTGGCCCAACATATACATGAAGTAACAAACCTGTGAAAGTTTAAGCTAAATCGGTCTTCGGAGTCATGAGAAAACAGTGAAAAAAAACCTTGTGTTTTAACTTTTTTCAAACATCGGAATTTATCCTGCAGGATAAATACTTTTATTTTACTCATTTCGTAAAAAATGGGGCATTTCAAGCAAAACAATTTCACGGGAAGTTTTCTACCATGACCATCTTTGTACCATGTGAGTTATGTGCAAATCTGTGAGCATTTATATTTTCATTCTTACCAATGTTGTACACACCCTTTAAGGGACCAGGGTTACTGGCCCTAATGCTAAGAATACTGGACTCTGGCCAGAGGACCAATTGGCAATTTTTTAAGCCCTGTACACAAAGTAATTAATTTAAACGTTCACCGTGTGTAATGATTGTGCAGTAACAACGTTCAAAGTTTGACAAGTGCAAAGTGTACACAGGTCCAAGCTTTGTATGTATTTCATGCAGGGATTTACAATGATATGGCAAATGTGCAATTATCTTGTCAAGCGCAATGTGGCATGTCATGGCCAAGCGGTCAGGCGCACCAGACTAAAGCTTTGGTGTTTCGTAGGCAGAGTGTGGGTTCGAGTCCTGGTCTTGCCGCTTGTGTCCTTTGAAAGTAAAGCCGTTTTGTTTATTTACAGTGGAGGTCTCGTCCCCTTGTGTTGTGTCAATGCAAGTAAAAGAACCCAGTACACTTGTCATTAAGGGGTTTGCCCTCGGTGTTACTGTTTTCTGGTATGGTTGGCTGAAGATTCCCCTATGCAGCACCTTGTAAATTCCCCGTATTTTTGACCGCGTGAGGGCGCATGTGGACCAATTTTTGCGTAATGAAAAACAAGTAAACAAACATTTTTTGGTTTTTTTTGTAATTATTATATTTATGTATTTTGTCATAAATGCAAGAAAACTACATACAGGCAATTAAAATAAGATGAAACTGTAATTTTGATGCAAGACATTCTCGAAGAAAGCGCCCTCATGCGGTCAAAAATATGATCAATTACAGGGTGCTATGTGCAATGAATGGGTCCTATTTTTCGACCATAGCTCTGCATGTACCTTTTTGAAAAAATAATGAGCACTTTGAGACGCCCTCGGGTTTGATAAAGTGCTATAGCTATGCAATTGATGCTCAAAAGTGAAATTCAATCTGTTATTAATCATCTTTACTGACAAATTTTATCACTTTGTTCTAAAATGTCAGCCACTGTTTTTTTTTTTTTAAATACTTTTTTTGACCAATATGCCTAGTATGCAGAATTTGGCTCGTGTCCAGAGCTTGAAATTTACAGAGGGCCATAGGCAGGCAGGGCAGTGATTTTAGCATTTAGACAGTAAATCTATGACCAGACTATTCTGGCAGTCTTGTGTTTTATAAAATACTGTACACTGTGCTAGTATTACATAACTTATTTGAAAAAAAAGGTAGAATGTTAGCTAAGTCTGATGTTGTTCAATACTGTTGAGTATCAATAGTGATGAGATAAACTCTTAGTGTTTGTTCAAATAAAACAGTATTTTTAATCTGGTCAATAGACTGCGCAGGCCTCGCGCATATATTTGAACTTCCGGGACCATTGTGGTCCCAACCATTCTGGAGTTTTACGTGGGCGGGTTTTTGTTTTGTCTATTATTTTAGTTTATGGCTATGAAAATAATATTTGTTGTTGGGAATGTAATACTAAGTGATTAACAATATGAAAGTAAAATCAATTCAAGAAAACCTGAGAATAAGACTTGACCTCTGCCCAACTGACAGTCGTTTTGTCATTTAAAAAGCTACATTAGAGGCACACATTAGGGCGTAATTGGCAAATGGGGTTTCTAACACCAACAATGAACTTGTCCCAAGTTTTTATTGTGTTTCAATGTTAATTTGAACAAATTAGTTGTGTTATAAATACAAACATTGAAAATTTATTTATAACTTGCTACGGGTATTTTTATTTTCTATAAATAGAATTTAAAAAGAAGAATTGACTTCGTAGTAAAAGGTAGTCTTCGTTTGACTTTTTCTCTTTTCTGATATATTATGCGCGAGACTTTCACAGTCACTCTGTCATGTCTGTTGTGAAAAAATTCTGGTCCAGTAAAAAATATTAGCTAAGTAACTGCAGTCTTGTAGATTTTCTTCTCAAATTCAAGCCCTTGTGTCTCGACAGCTACATGTTCCATTAGACAGTTTTGCACAAAGATATTACCTGCCTAATAATTTATTTATCTAGATCACTCGGCTTAGTAGCGAACTGAAGTTTCTAACCCACTCTGTCAGTTGTTATTACGGTCGGCTTAATTCACACGAGCGCACTTTAGACAAAGTGGACGTCTTGGCGTCCACAATGGTTAAAGTGGGTTGATCATGTTGTAAATCTCACAGAAATTTCACTTAGGCTGTGCCTCACACATGATACAGTGCATTAAAACTTACATTGAGAGCTACATCATAACTAGTGGTGAACGTGAAGGCACAAATCACCAGGGGCGATGTTAACACTTGATGTTCTCACGTCTCTGGCTAGTGACGACTGATTAAAAAACCCTTGCAGCCCCAATTCCTTCTAATCCATTTTCCAAAGTGAAGGATTCAGAAGGACTGGGGCCAGTAGCAGGGCTCAAATTTAGGGGGGATGGGGAAATCTCAAGACTACAGGGCTTTTAGCTCAATGATCAATTAGTACGTGATCAAGAGTTAATGAGCACCGTAGTCATGGTTGAGGTAAATCTATTCACAAAATTGAAACTAAATCTTGGAATAAACATCAAAGACAAGTTAATTTTATCACTTTGTCCTTTGTGTGTTGTAGACCTTCCACTGTTTTTGTATACTTTTGTTACACAAAGTTGCAGAATTTTGCCTTTTTCTAGAGAGTTGATGTAAACGGTAGAGGTAGCTCTGATATGGATTACTAAATTATGGTGTCCAGATTTGCAGAAATTTCAAGTACACATTGTAGGCTGTCCAAATTGCCTATTTAAAAAAAGTGTCATTATTGACAGTCTGTACTACATCATGTGCACAGCAAAATAAAAAATAAATTAAAAAAATCAAAAAAAAATCACACAATTCCTCTGGTGAACTAAAAATCCTGGCAAGATTTTCTATGAAGTTTTGTCCTATGATTTTTTTAAACAGCCCTTTCTGTAAAAACTTTGTAAATTAATAACATACATGTAGGCCTATTGCTTAAGAAGGACAGGCCCACGAGAGTGGGGGGTGCTGTGGGTGCTGCAGCGCCCCCAACTTTGTGGATGGGGGTGCTGGAATATACCAAAGCACCCCCTACTTTTAGTAAACATATTTCATAAATTCACCCTTACATGAACGGAAAACTTTGAAAAGTTTAACGTGTAGCATTTCATATTTAAAATGAAAAATAAAAAATTATAGGGGCTCTGATTGCACGACAGAGCATCTAGGACCCACACAAAAGCTTCCGGGGCTCTTAAGTGGGCCCCATGCTGTAAATGCCTTGCACTTCGCGCTCGCCAATTGTCTTTGAAAAAACCAGCACCCCCTTGCAAAATGTGTTCTCATGGGCCTGAAGAAGGATGTTTAAAATTTTAGAGACAAGGTGTCCAAAAGACAGACACCAACAACTGAACAAGGCTCTCTTCTGGATGTCTGGCTATAAATTAGGAAGGATTCTGGATTCGGTCTGGTGTGTAGGAAGGTCCCATGTCAAAATGAAATGCCTTGAATTGAGATTAAATGACTTAAAGGTACACAAAATGTAGACAGAAACTACATGTATAAGACAGCCGGACTTGTTTGGTCCTTAGTTTACTGGCCCGATGCTAAAATCACTGGCCTCGGGCCTGCAGTCCACTGTAAAATTGGAGCCCTGCTTTTATGAAGAACACTCGGACAATTAAAAAAGACAAAAATGTTCTCAAATCTGTTCTGCCCATTGCAGGGCAGGAGTGCAACTTATCAGCTGATCAGCAAGGCCCAATTTCATAAAGCATGTACGTAAGCATAAAAACTTGCTAAGCACAGAAAAATCCTACTTAGCAGAACCAGGTTACCAGTCAAAATGCCATCGTTCACATTATTGCAACTGGTACCCAACTCATTTTTTGCTTAGTGAACAAATTTTCTAAGCAGTATTTTATGAAATTGGACCCCGATTTCCAGGGGGGGGGGGGCGGACACGATATTGCGCAATTCTTTCCCCGATGCTGTGTGAACGTATACTATTAAAAAATAGGGGTGTTTAATTTTTACACTAACGCGAATGGATTAAATTAGATAAAAGTAAGGCAGTATTTTACCAATTATATATAGTTTATTTGTCAGGTTTTTGGAGTGGAATATTTGCAAATATTTGACAAATATCTAGACAAGACTATTTTGAAAATGCATTCGTCACTCCAACATCAGGCGCATGGCCAGGCAACAGCACCATACCGTTAATCAATAATATTGCTTTGAACGAAAATTTTGACACCCCTAGAACTGTGTCACAAAACGCGACAAAAGTGAAAAATTGAACCATTCTACCCCCTGAGATTTTTCAAGTTCTTGTTTAAATAGTTTTCTAACGATGTGAAATTTAAAAAAAAAATCCACCCATTCTACCCAATTGATTTTTACGTTTTTCAAAATGTAACGTTCGAATTAAATAGTAACTTCCGTTATCGGTTTCATGTGTGGACCAGTCGGCGGTCCGGAGTTTGTGTGTGTTGGTATGGTATACCGAGCAGTCAGGGTGACAAACCGTGTACATGTAGGAGGCCGGCGCCGGGGCGATGCAGAACAACAACCCATGCAAACCAGGGTGCTGCGCTGCATGAATAGAGATCAATGACTGCATGCATGTAAGGCATGCTCATGAATGAGACGAGTATCAACGTTGATGGCGCCTTTTTCTTTTTCTGTGTCCGCCCCCCCCCCCTGCTGATTTCCTTGTTTTTGTTTTCTTGGCTCTGCCATTGAACATTGAAAAACACAGTCATGACAGTACAAAGTCTTCCTGCGTCTGGCACTTTTTTTTCTTTTTCTTTTTGAGAAGCTGCAGATTGCATGACTGACAGGGTTTGCCTTTATCGTTTTCAGTGACCAGTTAGCTTGTCTTTTTGCTCTAGTCCTTCAGCTTTTTTTCACTACACGATACTTTTCAACACTGAAGTAGCCAGCTGGACAAGTTGGAGAAAACTTTGACCGGTCTTTAGTTGGCCACCAGACCACTGAGGGAGAACGCTGCAGCGCGCTGCATAGTTATCATATCTGCTCTACTACTGCAGGTCAAAACAGAAGGTCATATTAAATTGGCACTTTCCAAGCTCTCTAGTCTAAACTTTATACTTTCATCTCATCATTTCTACTCTCCACTAATTAAGAACCCCCAGGCACAGACCTGTGGCCTTGATATTTTTCTCTGTTCTATTGAGCAATTACTCCATAGAAGAAAATAACCCTCCCCCTTGTGTGCGGATAATGTATGCAGCTGAAATACATAATAAATCAAAATAACGGAGCACTTACAAATTTTATTCTCGAGGTGTGCTTGCCTCTCTGGCTTGGGCGTGGGCATGGACATGTACTTTCAACATACTTATTCAGTTGTGCAACAAGCGCTGTGATGATAGCAAGAACATATTGCCATAGGTATTTTTGTCTTTGTGTGTCAGATTACGTACTATGTACTTTGTGTTATAACACTTTTTACAATTTTCTGTAACAAATTTTCTGTTCACATCAGTAATGTTCTGTTCTTCAAAATGGTCCAAACTACGTATTTAGTGGTTAATGTTTTCATCTACTTTCCAGCATGTCTGCTAGTGAGGAACCATGCCAGCCATGGAGCCTGGAGGCAAGGAGACACACAGTGTCCCTACCCTGTGACCAGCCATCATGGAGCAACGTCAAAACCTCCCTGAAGCATCTCTCCAAGGTCCTGAACACCGAGGCCCTCCTGCCGGCTCTCGGGAACGTGTACCGTGCGGCTCACCCTAGTCAGTTCAACTGGCACACGGATGAGCCCCTTGTGGAGACAAGTCACCCTTTTGTTGGGCTCGGGCACTTTCTTGAGCATGTTGCTTCGGAGACGGAGAGGGGCGTCTTCTTCAGGAGAGTGCTGCCGACGATAGCAAGGCTGGCCGAGGACATGGAGAGATGGTGCCCACAAGAAGGAGTGCAGTATTCACTACATCAGGAAGGTACATGTACGAAAGTCGTGATATGAAACCTCCTGGGTTTTTGTACAAAATTGGATTTGTGTATTTCTTTCAGCAAATTGCTTGTCTTTCATGGTTTTAAATGGCTAACTTCACCTGGAAATGCACATCAAAGGACATATTTCCTGTACGTTTTTTTAAAACCTTTTAGAAGTTACTATATATTTGGTTTGCAATAACACCATATCTATACTTGCTACATGTCTGTAGATTTGGTTTTTTGAGAACTTGTCATTGCTTTTTATTCTACTGCCGCAGAGTAGAATATTCGGAATTCGGGAGACTTCTCAGTTCTGAAAAGAACTGTCCCGCTTATTAACTACTACCTGTGCGGCAGGTAGGAAATCGGCCGGGACTACTACTTTCACTTAGTGGATCGGGGGGACTTCTCGTTAATAACTACACTGCTGCAGAGTGAGCTCTTAATAGGTCTCAACGTTTCGACTAGCTTGCTCTAGTCATCGTTAGAAGTTCTTACTAATCTGAACCCAAAATATTCATTGTTTTAATGTTCTAAAATGAATGTGTCAGTGTTCAATGTGAATGTCTCAAACAAATATCTGTATTATTCATAATTTCTGATTCCAGTCATTAAAATGTTCGTCCCCCTTACTGTTCACATCCATTTACAGTATCTGTACCCAAGGCAAAAACTATTGTACAATATGTACAGGTCTGTCTGACTTCTTCTTGCGCGCTACGATGATTAGTACATAAAATGTACTCACTTTACCCATTTCCTGTTTTCCTCTTAATACAATATTTAAAGGTACTGAACACATTTGGAAATTGTCAAAGACCAGTGTTCTCACTTGGTGTATCCCAACATTTGTATATGCTTAAAATAACAAGCCTGTGAAAATTTGGGCTCAATTGGTCATCGGAGTTGCAAGAAAATGATGAAAGAAAAAACACCCTTGTTGTACAAATTTGTGTGCATTCAGATAGGAATAAAAACTTCTTGCTTCAAGTTTTTATTATTTTATTGAGAAATTACCTCTTTCTCAAAAACTACGTTACTTAAGAGGGAGTCATTTCCTACAATGTTTTATACTATCAACAGCTCTCCATTGCTTGTTACCAAGTAAGTTTTTATGCTAATATTTGTTTTGAGTCATTACCAAACGTGTACGATACCTTTAAGCAGTTTTCTTTTTTTCCCCCTCCACCCCAGCCCTCCTACTCCCCACTTTTTTAGCCCTCACCTTAAGAAGCCTGTGGACCTTGTGATGGGCAACTTTGAAACAAATTCAATGCTACAGGTTTTGTTCAGACCGATACAACCTAATGTAGCTTCGCTAATTATTCCAGAATTACTTGTTTGTGCCAAAGGTTGGCATTATCGTTATTGAGGCTGTCCCTGCCGACTAGGGAAGATTAATTGTGTCTAGAAAAACAAACAGTCCGATAATAATTGGCTTCTACGGACCCAGCTGTTGACGTGATAGGGTTTTCCTTTTAACCAGTTAGTGACGCTGCAAAATGTGCAGTCGGGAGCCATACATCACGTAGCAATCAGTAATTTGTTCTTTTGGGTTATTTGGCTGCTTGGCATACATACTGTACACTACTGCTTGGCATACATGTACACTACATTCATCCATCTCACGGAAATGATTTCAACCAGCAAGTTTGCTTTAAAAATATTTAGATTGAGAGTGTTTGTGTGCACACTGAACGTTTGTGAGTACATGTACAACAAATGATTATTTTTTGTGTGGAGCATTTTTGCTATGCAAGTAAAAGGAAAAACACTCACATATATATGTACTTCACACACTGTACATGTTTACAACTGAAATATTTATTACATTATTCAGTAATAAACCACAAGGGAAACTGATTGGGCAACTCTTAAGCAATTTTTGGTTAAACAAAGACAAGTTGACTTAAGCGGGACATGAACTTTTGACCTCTGGATTAATGTGCCAACGCTCTACCAACTGAGCTACATGTATCTAGCCCTAAATGTTGATTGTCTCATTGACAGTTTCAACTGAGGAGGTAAAATCGCTGAATACACTTGACATGTACATTTGGGGTGTTTCAAAATAATGTGAAATATGTGTCAACCAAAGTGTCAAAAATTTGAGTATGCTAAAAAAAGCTTTCGACAACATATTTTTTATAGCCAGGTGTTATGTTTATTGAAACCAAGAGGAAATTCTAATGCTCCCTCTATTTAACTATTGGCGAGACCTTGAAAATAGCAACCCCACTGCTGTTATGCATGGGACAATGGCAATTGTTGCCCTACAGAAAGTTTTTAAAAAGCATTATAAACCTAATTTAAAAGCTTAGTTTAATTAGGAATACATACACCTGGGGAAAAAAACAAAAACAAAATCTAAGTAAACACTGGCTGGATTCATCTACACCACAGTTAGACATACAGCATGGTGCTACGAAAGAATCACTCTAGTGACCAATCACTACAAAATAAACAAAAATCTAATTATCTAAATAAATCCTACGTAAATCATAGACACCATTAGGAATTACACATAAATACATGACATGATTGAAGTTTGTATTTGATTTCAACTTCACACTGTGCAGATGAACAACTTAAGAGATCGCAATTGCATAGCGTTATGCATGGGACAGCCCTGTTACGCATGGAACAATGTCAAGAACAATTCATTTCTATGCTGATGATTTTTTTTTTGGATGGTCTATTGTCAGTCATCCATAAACAATATATCCTTCAGGGTTTAACCATATAAAAACATTTATCTGGTTTATCCACACACCAATCATAAGTTTAGCATGTACATAACATGTAGTGCTACAAAAGGATCTCTTCGGTGAACAATCACTACAGAAAGAACAGAAGGCTAACTACATATATCAAGTCCTACCTACTACAAGTAGACATCATAAGAATGTAAGAGTAACACACAAATAGCACAAGTACTACATGACTAAATCTTTTCTGTGTATAAAATGAAAAAACACAAGACATTGCATAGCAATATTCATGGGAGAAACAAGTTCAGCATGGGAAAAATGTCAGGAAGTATCCATTGCTACATGTAATGTACATCGGCTATCAAGATTTGGGTGCTGGTAAGTTGTTTTGTTTGGTTGGCTTTGGTCATCGTACCCTTTGGGGAAATGTATAGCTGCAGAATGTTAAAAATATTCTGTTCTAGGTTTAAATACCATGATGAAAGTGAGAACATCGAAATGCTTGCAGCTAACCTTAAAATGCTCAGAAACTTACAATTAAAGTAGGTATTCAAAATTATCTGTTTCGCAATAAAAGATAGGTTTAAAAACGCTCTACGTTTAGAAATCTTTTTCCCAAAGTGTTAAGCCTGTCCAGGTAGGATTGTTCCATATTAATAACCCACTACATTAGTCTTTTCCCCAGGAGCATCCACAGGGAATAATGGCGGGCCCTTTTATTGGATCGCTTTACCCCTGGTCTACCCTAGCAATTGGGCATACCCGGGGAATAGCCACCACTGCTCTGGACTGGAGTGAGCAGTAAAACCCTTTGGTGCTGCTGTTGGCAAACAAAAGCACGTTTTGATTACCCCAGTTCATGTGGCGGACAGTGAAACATCAGAGTGCAAAAGATTAACAGCCGAAGCCAGGAAATGCAAGCTAAAAAATTTGGTCTGTTGATTTGTTCTAAAAGTTTGCATTAGGGCTTATTTTAGTAGACCTGTGTTTTATAGAAATTAATAGTGAAATTTTGAATTGTTCTGGACAAGGTAAAAATCTTAAAACCCGTCTCACTGAACTTTAAAAACGTACTAGTCTAGCCTACATGTAGGTTGTCAAGATCATGTCACTATACTCCCTTCCCTTGAGGCAGTGGGGTACAATGTAGTACTGTACATGTACCTCAGAGCCAATAGCCAATCAGACGAGACTCCCCTTTCAGTCTTTTAATTCTTCAAGTCTTGCCAAAAAATTCCTTTTTTCTGATTTCTTCTAATAATTCTGCACCAATCATTTTTGTTATACAGTATGAAGAAGAGTTCAAAAGGATGTTTTCAACTATTTTTACACTAAAGACATACTGTACATGTAACATTGGACCAAAGACTAGACTAAATCCTAGCTTTTTAAAGTTATATTCCAGATGTAACTCTGAAGGCTTAAAGCGTTATGCATGGGACACCAGTTTTTAATCATGCTCCACAAACAAGCTGTAATGGTATCAAACCATGATATTATTTCTTTACTATTCCTAATATCATACCACTACACCAAAAACAAGACTGAAATTCAAGGTTTTAAAAATTTTGTCCCATACATAATGTTAAGGCTAAAAGCGTTATGCGTGGGACACCACTTTTGAATCATGCCTCACAAACAAGCTGAATGGTATCAAACCAAGTTAGTAATTGTTTTCTATTTCTATACCTTAGTGCTACATAACAGCATGATCAAATTTTATCTGGAAGATCCTACCTACATGTACATGAAGATAGCGTTATGCATGGGACAAATCAATTTTTCCTAAAATAGGGCTTTACACTTAAGGCAACTTGTGATTCCAGTGTAAATCAAACAAGAAATGCCTATTAAAATAAAGTATCTAGGTAACCAGCTCTGGTTAGAACTGGTTACATTCTTATTAACTCTTAGAATGATGTCAAAATTGTGTGCCATGTGTAAATTTCTGGCGTTACGCATGGGACAAACAGGACCAGGTTAACAGATGGTCTCAGTAGAAGACCACAAGTGTCGACCAGCACCCCCGAATGGCTTTATATGGATGGGGGAATACAAAGCAATGTTGCAAAGTGTATTTTAGCAATTAACTACAAATAGTTCAGGCAGTAATATAAACACGTAAAAACAGCTAAATTTGCATTACGCATCCATGGGACATGTACCAAGGCAAACTTTACTTGACGACTGCTGGCAATTAGTGATATGCTCACCCATACATTGTACATCATTTTGTATCAAAGTAGCAGTTTGTAACAGTCTCCAAAACATTTTAATCCAGCTCTATCTGTTTATCAACACACCTTAATTGGAACCATGAAAAAGTTGTAGAAAAGGCAAGAAAAGTGTTACGAAGACACTCAAAGTTCACTCTCTCCCCAAAATCTAACTAAAGACACAATAACCAAAAGCCGGCCACTGACATGAATTTGGAACCTATTTCTGAAGAAATAAATTAGAAACACCTTTGTTTCCTATAGTTTACAAATTCTCTGTTGAAATCATGGTACTCTTCCTGGTTGACATAAAAAAGGCAAAAAAGCATTATGTATGGGACACATTTGGGCAAATTTTGAGAAACTGTCCATTCTGAGATGAAATTCTGAAGTGCGCACAACCTAGACATTGCCTAAGAAGGAAGAAAATGCATACAACAACTAGGTAGTCACAGTTAGTCGGGGGCTACCTGTTACGAGGCCTTTTGTCAACATTTCACGTTATTTTGAAACACCCCATTTATGAAAGTGAAATAGGCTGCTTTTTTGCAGAAAATGAGTTGGAAAACCTACATTTTCATTAACATATAACATTATTATTGTCTAGAATTACTTTATTATTATTTATAATTTTTTTTAAAGGAATATAAAGTCAGCTGATTCCCTGTAGAGGGTTAAAGGGAAGGTTCTACCTTAGAAAAAGGTGACCCAATATTTTATTGACATATGTATTGTAACACAGGGCTTGAATTTTACACTGGACCACAGGCCCGAGGCCAGTGATATTAGCATGGGGCCAGTAAACTCAAGACCAAACAAGTCCGGCTGTCCTGTGTTTTTCAGTTGAATAACAATACCTGCACTGTGTAATAAAAAAACAAATTACGTTCAAATGTTGACTTTGGGTCTGATAAATACCTTTCAATTCTGTTGAGTAACAAAGTATGACAGACAAATGAGATCTAGGCCTAAATCTTCTCTTACATGTCTTAGTATTTATTCAAATAAAACAGTTGAATGCAATATGCATGTCATAAGGGACCATTGTCTACAAGCTTTGCTTCTTAAATGGATCCCTCCGCAGTGTCAACATTGTTTTGCATCTATTTCTTCAAACCTATGTTGTGAAACAAATTTTTTTCATTGTTGTAATGATTTCTTTTGACTGCTGTTTGATATTGTCTTTTTGATTTTTGATACTGTGGAAATAAACTGAACCTTGAACCTTGAAGCAAGCTGAATACTGTGTCAGCAAGTTTTTTTTCTCATTTGGAATCTGGTCTTGTAAAACAAATTCTGGTCCAGTAAATATTTTGAGCTACATGTACATTGTACAAGCCCTGCGGTCATTTGGATTTTCCACCAAAAGAGCCCTGTAACAAACAATAGTCACAGTTTTCAAGTACAATTCCACATCATCAACTTCCTCAAAGTATTTTTTTGTACCTTACAATTACAGTGAATTGTTCGCCGGGATCACTATTCACTAGTACACAATAAAGCTCTCTTTTTTTCAATACAATCTTCACGGGTGTTAAACAATTTATGTGCAACTCGGGTTGCATAGTACATGCTGGCGCCAATATAATCTGAAAAGACCAAAGGTACATTCCATATCGGGCTGTTATTATCAGTTGAAAAGCTGCAGTTCATTCTAATAGAATTAAGGGTATTTAGTACAATGTGTGCAAAACTGCATGAAGGATTTGAAAAAGCCAACAATTTCCAAGGTTTTTAGGAGGCGGTTTCGCATGTTTTGGGTTTGGATTTTTTGTGTATATTGTAGCGTAGCAGTTCATAATTAATTACATATGTACAGACTTCATTCAGCCATGTGACATGTCAGGATTTTTCACTCATCAATCTCCTTGCACCTTTAGATTTTCTTGAAAGAGGCAAACTCGCTATCACAATGAAATACGTCCGCAGGATGCTTACTTTCATCCATTACCATCTTTATAACAAGTTAAGCTTTAAAGGCACCTGGCAGTGGTATTTTGTCAAAATAAAGCTTTTGTCGTTAAATACATTTTTATGAGTGGAATGTGAATAAACACTTAAAGGCACCTGGCAGTGGTATTTTGTCAAAATAAAGCTTTTGTTGTTAATATATACATTGTTATGAGTGGAATGTGAATAAACAATTAACTAAGGTTTAAAAATTGTGGGTTTTTTTTTATTACAAATTTAAAAATAGGCCCCGTTTACATGGCGCTGTTCGTGACATCAATCGAGGCGCGGGATATTGGAAGAGAAAATGTGTAGTCTGGCCCTGTACATTACGTCTGGATCAGTATGATGCGTTTTCGTATTCGGACGTCCTAGGACAGTGTACAGTCGACGTTTATACGAGGTTTTTCACCGGTTCCGAACTGTCCCATGCGCGTTTCTATGTCTTAAAAAACGGAAGATACGAGCACGGTCATAACGAGAACACGGATAATGCGAGTTATTTTAACGGCCCGTGATGCAAATCGGATCGGCGTGCCGCGACGCGGCATACAACTCAAGTCGATCCGAACACCAGAAACATGTTCGCTGCAGCTCTGAAAACGACATCGGACCGGACCACTTTGCCCTCGTTAGCCTGACTTTCGATATATTTGGGATCTGCTGGGAAAAAAAATGCTAGCTGACCCCATCTTTAGTCGTTTTGCTGCATCCAGCAGCAATACACCTGATCGGCATTGCCGGAAAAATGCACGAAAAATCCTTTTTTCGGGATAACCAAACAAAACGTACAAGCTCACTGCTTGTACGTAAATGCAGGCAAGTTCGAGGGGGGTCGATCTTCGATCGCGGCGAAGTCTGCCTCGATTGACGTCACAAAAAGGGATGGGCGGAGTCACCTCCAAACAACTTTATCCTTTGTTTTTTTTTAACATAAATTGTGACAAACAATTACTCAAAAAATTGTTTTATTGTTAATATACATACTCAGATTATGTAAAAAAAAATATATATATATTTCCAGGTGACTTTAATAACACAATTTTTGGGGTCAGTATGACCCTACCTTTAAAACATATTTTCATTACAGTTTTGTAACAATCTTCCATCTCATTCTCAAATTTCACGTGCTCCTCATCCAAAAACTTGATTTTAATAATTAAGGCTATAATCTACATGCATGATTAAATATTCCTCCAAAAACACACACATGCCAGTATTTTTTTACAAAATAAAATGTCAAAATTGATTGTCAGTGTAAATTCTCATTTCCATAAACAGCCGGAGTGTAACTGCTAAAATAAATACGGCCAAAACTAGAGCAACAAACAACTAGTGTTGAACGGCACGGTGGAAATGCCAAGTTGTTACAGTACAGTCAAGCAGAGAAACTGTATTGATTTGGGGTTCTCCCTGACCAAGTGAAATTCCACTGAAACTAAACACGGTAGTCCTAAACACAGCGAGGACGATGTAGGTAGACACATCAGTATTATTTTAAGTTGAAATTCATGATTGATTGGGATGTGTGTACGTTAGGCCAAGTGAAAACTTTAATTGGTTAGTGTCCCTTCCCCTTTGTCAAAAATTATAAGGCCTAATTTTTTTCCTTCGTTATTATGAAATGTATGTCCGGTGACTTCACCCCCCTCCCCCCATAAAGGGGAGGAGTGGAAGATTTTGTGAACACAGTCTATTTAAGATGCACCCTGTAGTAAAAGAGACACAACAATATTGTGTATTTCGTTTGTTGTTATGCAAACTTGGTTATAAAATCATTCAACAAACTTTCAGTTTATTTAAAGGGTGTGCATACTGTACATTGTAACATTGAAGATTTTAAATTAGATAAATGTTTTTTAGATTTACACGACAGTGTATACATGTTACTTACATGGTAAGCCTATAAAAATTGGTCCTGTTGGGAATGTGACTTCAATGCTATAATTTTTTGCGAAATGAGTAACAAGAAATTAATATTATCTCCCGTTGACTTGATCTGAAAATCGAGGCGTGGAAAGCCTCGTTTGAAAACAATTAAAACTGATGTGTTTTTTTCACAAATCTCTTGTGAATTCTCTCGTAAATTTTTCTTTTTTCAACCCAAAATTGACCTTTACCTAGGGAAAATTTATGTCAAGTTTCCTTTGTGGTTTATAACTTGAATTCTCTTGTGACTCTGATGACCAATTGAGCTTAAACTTTCAGTACTGTAGGTAATTTCCAGTTGTTAATAAATTGTTTCAGAGATTTTATTTTAATCCGCTGTTAATTTTAAGGAGTGCTTTTTTGCAGTCCTCAGACAAGGTTAAGTAAAGAGTTCAGAGGAGAGTGATTGCACTACATGTATCTTTCCTTAACAATGAAGGTCGGTGCTAATTTCATAGAGCTGCTGAACAAATTTCTGCTGGGCAAGAATTTGCAAGAAACCAGTCACAAATGGTACATGTGACATGGCATTTTGGCTGGTAACTCGTCCTGCTAAGCAAAATATTGGTCTGTGCTTAGTTACATTTTGTCCTTACAGGGATGGTATACCTTTGGTAATTACTCAAAAAATTAATGAACATAAAAACTTACTTAGTAAGAAGCACAGTTGCTGATGACAATGTACATGTATAACATTTTGAGAAACAATTCTCTTCAAAGAAATGTTGTATCGGTGAGAGTGGATTCAAAAACATTTCAATCTGAGAAATGTTTCTGCATGAAACGTTTCTCAGATTGTGTATTCCATTTACGGATTATTGTTCCTCGTGTGGACATAACCGCTCCTGTTATTTGGCGATATCTCAAAAAACGATACACTTTTTGAATTGAATTTTCACAGGCTAGTTTTATTGTATATTATATCTACATTTACATGGGATAAGAACAATCGAACGGTTCCAAAAACCAAAGGTATACTTTGCCTTTATAAGCAGCTCTATGAAATTGAGCCCAGCTGGTAATTTACACAACTCAGTTTTCGCTAAGCAGATACTACACTTTCCCTTTAAAAAGAGACAGCTGTTACATCTCTGTGTGGTTTCATCTATCAGTTAGCTGCAGAGATTATTGCGTTACGCTAACATCATAATGGAAAATGGATCACGGTCGCATTTGAGTCTCTCGCCTTAATCAAGAGAAATCCAAGTAAGGTTTGTCCATCGAAATTCAATCTGCCCCGGCAAAATCTTCCCTGCAGGAGATGGTTAATACCATGACATATTAAATCCATAAATTAAATTCTCTAGATATGTGGCTCGGGAAGAAAACAAAATATATATATATTTAGCTGTAGGGCTGGAGGGAGATTGGAGAAATTTGATTGTCAAAATAAATTGTCAGTGCCGAGACCTACATGTTCACATGTTGGCGTATGATGATAGGAGTTGTAATGAGAAAATTCACATATCTTGATATTTGATCATATTTTGGTTCATTTCCATGTCAACAAACTGCCGTGACTTATTTTTATTTAGTGCTTGATCTTGATTGTTTATTTAATGCTCAAGTCGGTTTCAATGATTTTGTTCATAGTGGATGGGATCTTGATTTAAAATCTGCCTGCTATTTGTGATGTTTGAACTTGTTGTTCCAAAGTCAACGGCCTGGCCTCGGGATAGTTTTGTGTGAATGAGGACTTTGTGGCAGCGTGTAGCAAAATTAACGGAAAAATTTGTTGTATGTGTGAACTGACATATACAAGATTTCCAAATTGTTCATTTGCATTAACCTCTGAAAGGTAGGGTCATAGATTGGTAAATACCACACAAAATAATGACCATAAAAACTTAGCCTTATTGGTGAAAAGCACTGAAGCTGTTGATAGTATGAACTATTTTGAGAAAGGATTCCCTTCAAAGTAATATGGTTAGGATAAATTTTTACCTAAAAACATTTGAATCTGAATAAACGATTTATGCATAAATGCAGAATGCAATCTCTTCCTCAAAATAACCAGAAAAATCAATCTCTTCGTCACCTAAAAATTACAAAAAATTATGGTCTCTTTGTCACTTCAAAATGACCAGAATAACGGTCTCTCATTGCTTCAAAATGACCAGAATAATGGTCCCTTTGTCACTTCAAAATTACCAGAATGAAAGTCTCTTTTTTATTTAAAAATGACCAAAATAATGGTCTCTTCATCGCTTCAATTCAAAATTACAAAAATGAACGGTCTCTTCATCACTTCAAAATGACCAGAATTAATGTCTCTTTGTCACTACAAAATGACCGGAATAACGGTCTCTTTCTCACAACAAAATGACCGGAATAACGGTCTCTTTCTCACTTCAAAATGACCAGAATAACGGTCTCGTCGTCACTTCAAAATTACCAGAATAACAGTCTGGCCAGAACACATTAAAACTTATGTAGCATTTGAATAACCAGCCATCTGTTTATGATTTTTGTATTTTTGTTTGTCCGTGAATTGTAATGTGCATGCAGTTCTTTTAGCCATTAAATCATGTATACTAGAATATAAATAAGGAATTACGACGATGAGCCGGCTGACGACAAAGCGTACTTGATAATGTCATGGACTATCTTCTTACTCCATTCTGTGCGATGTGATGCAGGACATTATATTGACTTCTGTTTTTACAATGCTCTATGTAGGCACTCCACTTTGGAAAAATAAGACGTCCCTGGCATCCATTCTGCTGTGTATTTAATCATACAATCTGAACACAGTGCACGTTTTCATGAAAATAAAAACATATCCTGTTATATTTTAGAGGTTTTTTTTTATCACATCATGTTGATCCGGGAAGCACCCACTCATTGACAATGGTGTAAATGTTATTTGAAGTTAAGTTTGCATGAGGCAAAACACAGTTTTTTTGTACCGTAGCAGGGTTCTCCCAGTGCACAAGCTAGCGTACCGAGTCGATACGCCTGATTTGCGTGCAGATACGCACAAATTTCAGCCAATACGCAAACAAAATATTTTATTTTTATTTTTTTTTCACAAAAAACATCAAGAGAAAACCATAGAATGCGCCAGATTGCACAGTAGGGCTTTTAAAATCAAGATAAACACTAAGTAGAAAAAAGTTATGAAGACCTTGTTTCAATTCAGCTTGCTTCAGCCAAACATTCTACAATGTGGGTCCAGAATGCCCCACAGTTCTGAAAAAACCTAGGGAGAACCCTTTGTAGTACAAAACTATACCATTTTCCATGTTTAGATTTTTTCTTCAACCTTGACTCTGCTCTGATTTCTGATTATTTATTAAATGAAATAAACCACAAAATGCTCTTCCTCACCTTCTTCCCTTTATTTCATTTGTATATCTGCAGAATCGGTTCAGAGTCTTGACAGGCGGTTTATTGCTACGATGATTGCCAATGCGTTCCTCTGCACGTTCCCCAAGCAGCAGGGTGTCACCATGAATGGAATCAATTTTGATGAGTTCTTTCAGTTCCTTATTTGGTATGTGTATATCTGTGCATTGTACTTGAAGGATCACTGGGTTTTTTTAATGAAACCTCAACCAGAATAGGATGATGCATACAGTTTGTAAACGTCTGAATTGAGTGTGTCATAGCTGCCATGGCTGTGGTTAACTAGCTACTGGCTGTGGCTACTGGATGTGGCTATGGGCTGTAGCTACTGGCTGTGGCTAATTAAGCCTTGTGGCAAGGTTGAATTTATTGGCTGTGGCTACTTGCTAGGGCTACTGTCTGTGGCTACTGGCTGTGGCTATTGGTTGTAACTACTGGCTGTGGCTATTCGTCGTATCTATTGGCTGTGGCTAATGGCTGTGGCTATGGGTTGTAGCTACTGGCTGTGGCTATTGGTTGTATTTATTGGCTGTGGCTACTGGCTGTGGCTATGGGTTGTAGCTACTGGCTGTGGCTACTTGTTAAGGCGACTGGCTTTGGGTGGGGGTGACATTCCCCTCACAAATTTGCAGAGTATCAAGGTGCTCCCCTCCCAAAGAAAATAAGAAGAAACAAATGATAGTGACCCCTCCCAAAAAAATAATAAACTCAAAAACAGTTTTTAAAAGGCCATGCTGATTCAGGCTGTGAGTTGTTTGCCTTCATATACAATACTATTAAAATAACTTAAAACTTTAAAGAAACGTTGTAAAAAGACACCCCCCCAATGGAAAACTCAGTAGCCGCTGTCATACAGGACACAAGCAGCATACACCTGTACTTTGTGCATGCAATTATAATTGTATGGATTCTACGGAAAGAACAGGGGGTCATATCAGCAACAAGGGAATCATGTCATTAATCCAACAAAAAACCTTGAATATTTAATAATGTTTTTTTTACAAAGAGGAAGTTTGTTTTGATTTATTCATTAAATTTAATGGACAGGTCTCTTAGGTAACGGTGACGTCTGGCTAGGCTTGTTTGCTTAATAAGTTGAGGATTTGGTGTTAGTGCAGGGATTTGTTTGTTGAGGTCAGGGACTTGAGCTTGATAGACTGAGCTTGAGATGAGGGGGCTGGGCTGTAGGTGAGGGGTTTGGAATGAGGTGAGGGGGTTTGGGTTGAGGGGGTTGGGCTTGAGGTGAGGGGGCTGGGCTTGAGGTGAGGGGGCTGGGCTTGAGGTGAGGGGGCTGGGCTTGAGGTGAGGGGGCTGGGCTTGAGGTGAGGGGGCTGGGCTTGAGGTGAGGGGTAGGGCTTGAGGTGAGGGGGCTGGGCTTGAGGTGAGGGGCTGGGCTTGAGGTGAGGGGCTGGGCTTGAGGTGAGGGGGCTGGGCTTGAGGTGAGGGGCTGGGCTTGAGGTGAGGGGGCTGGGCTTGAGGTGAGGGGGCTGGGCTTGAGGTGAGGGGGCTGGGCTTGAGGTGAGGGGGCTGGGCTTGAGGTGAGGGGGCTGGGCTTGAGGTGAGGGGTTGGGCTTGAGGTGAGGGGGCTGGGCTTGAGGTGAGGGGGCTGGGCTTGAGGTGAGGGGGCTGGGCTTGAGGTGAGGGGTTGGGCTTGAGGTGAGGGGGCTGGGCTTGAGGTGAGGGGGCTGGGCTTGAGGTGAGGGGGCTGGGCTTGAGGTGAGGGGGCTGGGCTTGAGGTGAGGGGGCTGGGCTTGAGGTGAGGGGGCTGGGCTTGAGGTGAGGGGGTTGGGCTTGAGGTGAGGGGGCTGGGCTTGAGGTGAGGGGGTTGGGCTTGAGGTCAAGAATGATATGAAATTTGAGTGATGAACATTTTAACTTCCATTTTTTACTTTTAGTGTCAAAGTTCCTTTAAAACACTAACTAGGTTTTTCTATGTCTTGTATTTGCTTTTTCTTGTGTACAGCGCCGAGATACATGTACAGTTGTTTTTGTAATTGAGCACTATATAAATGGTTTTGTAGTTTAGTATTGTCATTGAGGCGGGCATGCAGTTACTCAACAAATATACGTTTGTCAATACATAGGACAAAAGAAAATTGATTTTATCAATATTGGGTTACATTGATTTGCTTATTTTTCCTGTTCCCTCTTCAGTTCTTCCACTAGAAATTCCCAGGCCGCTAAGCTACGCTGTTTTCTGCACTACTTTGACAGACTGGCAAGGGTAGACATGGAAAGCAACTTCAGCGGGCAGATTTCATACATCCGTCAGGTAACTTTCATTTCATTTCATTTATTCTGGTTGTGAAGCCAATGACTCTCTGAAAAAGGAACTTAATTACTGTACTAGCCAAGAACCAAAGGGAGAGAAGACAATGACGGAAGTTTCAGTTTTAAATGTGGGAAGAAAACCCCAGAGGAGTATTGCAGGGAAAACCCACTCAGTCAGCTAGGGACTGAAAACCCAATCCACATAGTGCCCCCGGCGTGATTCCTATAGGTGGAAGGTGAGGAAAGACACCACTACGCCAACCCCACCATCAACTTTAAAGAACCTTAAAACCATATTTTATGATGTTGACATTTTAACAGATATCCTTGTAACAGGAAATTAACAAAGTGATTAAGTGCATGACTCATGTGCGTCAATGACCTATGACCTTCCCTTGAATTGATGTATATTAATCGGTTGCAGGTTTTGCATGAGGATGAAACCATTTCACTGGAGGGGTGGCTGGACAGCAAAGCAGGCTTGTGTCCTCTGACCATTGAACATCAAGGCAGGATAGAACATGCAGGCAGCCATGCTTTGCAGGTACTAATAAACGTACTTCCTTTATTATTATCATTATTATTATTATATATTTTTTGGTAATGAAACCAAGGATGCCTCATAAGTGAACTTAATCACTGTAGCCCACAAGCCTGAGGGAACTTGTAAACACCTGCTCTTCGACGATAAGTGTTCTGAGTTCTTTTACGTGCACCACCAATCCTAGTACATGGGAACTACAGCTTAATGTCTCATTCGAGAAACAAAGTAATTATGGTAAAGCAGCTTGCTCAAGGGTACAAGTGTCATGAACGGGACTCGAACCCACACTCGGCTGATCAGAAACACCAGAGCTTGAGTCCGGTGCTCTTAACCACTCGGCCACGACACGCCTTTATTGAAATTTTGATGTTTGACATCTGAATCTTATCATTTAATTCACTTTAAATTTTAGAGCTTTGTGAGATTTTATCTGACAAAAACCAGCTTTGTAATCTCAAACTTACACAGTGTATGCTGGTTTCTGTTCAGGTCCCGAAAAAACAAAATAAAGAGGTCATTTATAAAGCGCCTTTTACCAGAGTATGCAAAGCGCTAGAAAAGGAAAGAAGAGAAAAACAGAAAGAAGGGGGAGGCAGACAGCCCGATTACATGGGACAGAGAAAAGATGGGTCTTGAGGGCCTCTTTAATGGGAGTGAGACCAGTTGAATTTCTAACAGGAGTAGGAAGAGATATGAAATAAAAAACCTCAAAGGAAACTGACTGGGTAAATTTTAAATGATTTTGGGTTAAACAAAGAAAATTTGACTAGAGCAGGATTTGTACCAATGACCCCTAGATTAATGTGCCGGCGCTCTACCAACTGAGCTATCTAGCCCTATGCTGGCGGCCTCTCTAGATAGCTCAGTTGGTAGAGCGCCAGCACGTTAATCCGGAGGTAATTTGTTCAAATCCCGCTCTAGTCAATTTGTCTTTGTTCAACCCCAAATCAGGAGTAGAGAGAGAATACAACTAACTTCTTTAAATGACTCCTCAGGTTGACTTTGCCAACCGGTTCATTGGTGGGGGTACCTTAGGTGCTGGACGCATCCAGGAGGAAATACGCTTCTGCACGTGCCCGGAGCTGCTGGGTTGCCTTCCATTCATGGAGAGCCTACAGGACAACGAGGCCATTGTCGTCACAGGATTTGAACAGTTTTCAGAATGCAGTGGTTACAGCAGCACACTGACATTTTGTGGGGATTTTAGAGACCGAGGGAAGGTCAGTACAAGATTTACGCATCATACTTCTAAGTACGTTTTATAAATATCAAGAGGTGCCTTCTAAGACAAGAAATCTGTCATAAGACAACAAAGTGTTCCTACACTATTGCCATGATTACTCATGCACCTGTTTCAATGAGATTCCCACTGAGTTAAATGTTCTTCTGCATGAGGCCAGTGATTTGCAGTTTAACATTCCTTCAACCCTCCTACTGTCTGACCATTCAAAATCATCCACTGCGGTTGTGAATGATAGGTGAACTATGCCAGCCTGCAATAATGATATCATGTGGCGAATGCATCTACACAGCACACACAGCTCTGTGTTGCAGTCACTCTGTGGACTTTCCTTTGTTCTGTACACTTAAGGAAAATTCTATTCTTCAACACTGCAAAAAACACTGGACGTATGTGTAAGTCCACATAGTGTTTCAAGTCCCTACATTACGTTGATTTCTTTTGTTCTCAGGTCCACACTTCGTATGTAGCGTTAAAACACAGTTCTGTGCACAGTTGTGCCACAATACACAAGCAGCGTAGTATAAATGGTTTTAAGTTGTTGGTCAACTCACTTGATATTGTTTCCAAGAGGTAATGGGGTTAATTTATGAAAAGTTCCCTCTATGTCTATTTTTGCAGAAGGACACTACAGGTAATTTTGCAAACACACTGATAGCAATTGATGCCATGCCGTGGTCCGGCTATCTACAAAACCAATTCAAGACGGAGCACATCCTGCGTGAACTGAACAAGGCCTTCACTGGATTCTGCTACCCAAAGTCCCAAAGAACAAGCCTTTCCGTTGGCCACAATGAGGCAGACAGCGGTAGCTACCAGGATGCACTCGACCAATCATTGATCTCGACGGATGGGACTTTTGATACAGCGTCATCTGGAGACGAAAGCCGTGAGTAATTTTTGTCTTTTGTAAAGGATTGGTAAAATATTTCGTTAACAACTAGTCTTATTTATGTGTTAAAAATGAAAGTTAGGATTGGTGGTAAAGTTTGTAGCAGTACATGTACAAAGTGCACTGTTTACTACTATGAGCCAAGTGCAGTGAAAACCTCTTGAGCAAGTGGGTCACCCTGCCTGCTTGTCCAACAATTTTTTGGGGAACGAGATGCAGTGGAGATAATGGCTTGAGAGGCTCCATCCAATGACAATTTGAAACATGGGCAGATGATGTGGAATACAACTATTTGCACCACTGTCATCATTGAGGGCAGCGTAGGATACTCTGCAGTCTCGATTATAGCAGCCTACTGACTGTAAGCCTATATGTTGCCAATCTGGATGTTTTCATTTTTTTAATTCCATCACTAGTTGATGACACCCAAATATCCTTTAAAGTCTTTGTCATATTCAGCATGAGTGAATTTTCTCTTTTTTACATACTTTTTCCAGGAAAGTCTTCATGCAACTCCAACCTTCACAGTTACAGTGGCTCCCTTAGTCGTGCCATCACTGACATCGCCATCAAGGATGCCACTGGTACCTTTCCGTCTCTCAATCTCACCCGAGATGAGTCTAGCCACAACTCTCTAAGCACTGTACTTACAATGTCCAACGCATCAACACCACGTGATGAAAATGGACCAATGCAGAAAGTCTTGTCAGGGTTGTCGACAGGTCCGCTTGAAGACTTCGCCGGTGGACTTGTCGATAAGGCCCTGAGGGAATCCCAGCCTGGCTTGCTCCTCAAACAAGATGAGCCCCGAGCTGGGAAAATGCACGAAAATGCTGTTTCAGTCACAGAGGTGATCCTGGATGATAGCTCAAGAATGGAGTCTGGGAGTGGGGAGCCTTCAGAATGTCAGAGTAATGAGAATTTACAGTGTCAGGCTAGAAGTCTGGTCAGCTGTGTCATACAAGATGCTGTTGAAGTGATTGAAAGTGAACATAAAAGTACCACCAAGCCACCTGGGGATAGTGAAAGAAAAGTGTGGACGAGCAACGATTTTGGTGGTACTTTACATAGTACAGATGAGGCAGTTAATAATAAAACCACAACAGTGTATTCAAGTGGACAAAGTGGACACATGATGACAGGTGTACAGAGTATTGGTTCTTTATTAAGCACAGATGAGGCAAAAATTAATCATACAGACATGCAGGATCGCCCTAACAAAAGAGAGGTTTGTGATATTCATAGGGAAAATGGAAAAGAATTTGGTGCAACTTTACAAACCACCGATATGGTACCGAATGATGTCATTGAGAATGGGGACAAGGAAGGGGCTACACCTACAAAAGCCATCACACCTTTCAAAAATGACTCCCAAGTAACACCCTTGTCTCCAAGAAGGGACTCCCGTAGCAGCAAGGGCTCTCTGGGGGACTTCAGTCTGATATCATCCACATCCTGTCCATCATCGGACAGCTTCGTCAAACTCAACGGTGACGGCGATGTTTTGTTCAGGCAAAGGCACCCAAATCAAGCTTTCTCAGCTGATATCCTGGCTAATGACATCTTACAAGATGCTCTGGGAGCTTTGCAGAAGCATTTTAACATTTCCTCTGGTATTCCTGCGACCAGCTCAGGGGATTCCCTGGATGATCTGAGTGAAGTTCATTCGGCAACATTCCCGTCGAGAGATCCTTCGGGATCCTTTGAGAATCTTACCAGCGGTGATCTGAGCAGCAGCTCTTGCTCCGAGTATGTTCATGTGAAAGTTGCCAATTTCAGTGTGGACACCTTTGCTGAGGATATCATAGCCTCAGCCTTTGAGGAGCTAAATAACATGATCCATGAAATGACTGAGCCATCCCTTAAGGACACTGGAGAACTTAATGGTGAAATCTCTTGCCCTGCTGTCCAAATGAAAGATGGAAGTGATAAAGGCAGGACTGGAGCTAGAAGCTACTTCCCGCTAACTGAGGAAGATATTAGAAATGGAAATACACTTCAAAGTGAACAGCTGAAAGATCATGGAGCCATTCCAAGTGCCAGTACTGCAGACAGCTTTGCTGAAAAGTTCATTGGACAGATATTCCAAGAGTCCCTACAGGGAAGGCCGGTAGCAGGAGGAGCAAGTGAGAATAAGACCACTGGAGATCCTGGCACACCCCCACCTTCCCCAACATCACCAACTTCACTTGATGCCTGCCTGCAAACATCACAGTCACTTGAAAAGTCTTTGGTTACTATTTCAGAACAGCCAGCAATCGAAGAGCCCCAGTATGATGGAGACAAGAGGCTCTCAGCTGATTCATCTGGGACAGAGAGTAGCCAATCTCGAGAGGCACGCATTCGGGAGTGTGCCGAACAACTTGTTGCCAGGACATTACCGGAATCAGTAAGGCTGCTCGGAGGCAGTGCTCAGACAACAAGTAGTTCCAGCTCCCGGAGGTCCAGTGCCCGGAGCTCCATACCAAATAGTTCCAACAGGTCCAGCATGGACTGCTTCACTGAGGATCTCCTCAAGATCGCTAACATAGACCCAATGGGGAAACGACCAAGCCGAACGGAAGAAAACCTTGCTTTCTTTGCACAGGAGATCAAGCGCATGGCAGAGGCAGAGGAAAAATCTGCTAAGAAACAAAAGGAAGACTTTGCTGACTTCACTATAGAACTGCAACGCCGCAGCAGTCATTCACAAGTCCTTGATGGTGCATTGATTCAGGTTAATTCAATTGATTCTCTAGCCGGGAAGCATGCGAACGAAGTGATATCTGATGTGTTCGTTCGGCTCTTTGGAAAACCATGGTCAGAGGCTGAACACACTGATGATCCCGAACCTGAATCCAAACCATCTCGCCAACTAACTGAGAAGAATTCTTCTTGTGAACAGTCGGAGTGTGAAGAGCGTGCTTTAATCCGAGGACGTCCGCCTCGTCAACCTTCGGAGCAGGATCTAATCTGCATGGCAACAAACCTTGCAAACTCGATTATCGAGGCTGCTCTCAAAGTCTACCGAGAGGAGCATCTGCATCTTCCTAATACCCAAGGGGGGTACAGAATGAACATTGAACCTCATCCCATCCTTCCAGAAGAAGGGCATAGTACTCCCTCAGATCCAAGAGGCGTGGATTTACCCAAGAGTCGAATTTCAACCCTTGATGAGTTTGCATCAGCTACAGCTGGATCTATCTTAAACCAGGCCAAGCAGTGTCTCTCAAAAGTACTTAAGGAGAGTGGAGCATTAGACCAGGAAGAAGGTGAGAAGATTTAATCAAATGCAACACAAACTTCTTAAGCTGGCAGATACAAATGTTGAAATCTTTATTCAACTGCTTTCTTGGTGTTAGACTGCTTCAAAGTTCATTTTATCTGAAGAAAGCAGTTTTTCAAAACCTTTCCTGAGATAATTAATCCTGTCCTTACAATCAATCAATTAATCAACAGTTGCATTTATATGGTGCCATATTCAAGGAATGGCTTCAAGGAATGATCAATGCAGATCTGTCAGAACTGGAGCGCAAGTTACGAGCTGTTTTATGGAAGGTCATGTACGTATGTTTTTGTTTGGAAGTCTTTCATAACGATCTCTTCTCTCTGATTCCGTAGTATCCCCAACCGGTCACAGGCCGATCTCCACCGGTAACTGGGGTTGTGGCGCATTCGGTGGTGACCCTCAAGTCAAGTCCTTAATTCAGTGGATGGCTGCTTCCCAGGCTGGTTCCCCGCGGCTGATCTACTACACGTTTGGTGACGAGCGCGTCTCCAGGGTAAGAGTTTCCATTTGTATTGATCAAAGACTTAATAGGGACCGTGGTTTCCTGTCCCACTACCAGGCATAGGTGCTCTATAACCACCTGCTCCCTTTGTATAATATACAGTATCACATGTACTTGGCTTGTCCCCTTCATTGCATCTGATGAAGTGGTTGTTGCTATGAAAGCTCATGTAGTTGTTTTTTGTAATAAGTTAGTCGTCAAGTGCTACCCCTATCTTCCTCATTTTTACATGGCAAACAATCTTCTTGCAATTATTCTCTCAAACATTCCTTTCTTGAATACACAAATGAAGTAAAAAACACCTTTCTTGCTTTGAACCAATCACAAACACTGTTGTGTTCAAGAAAAGTGACACTGACAATGATATTAAGCATGCAAATGTAGAGGGATCTCTAGCAAGTTCAGTCTCTGATAAGCTTGGTATCCGTGGCACCATTTCAAACATGGATGTTAAGCTATTCAGCACTTAACTCTTACCCTCCCAAATCCTTCTACATGTCCTCTTTGCCGAAATGGCGGATTCAGGACTGAGGGTTCTACATGTAGATCCAACTAACAATTGCTTATCACTGGGTCGGGCATTCCAATCTTATCTAAGTACAAACATGTTGGTGTGAAGTGACATAGAAGAGGTTATTGGAGGATTGATGTCACCTGTAGGCAAGTGGGCCTGAGGAGTCATGGGTTCAACCAAACTCAGGCAAAACCTGATGAGCAGTTTTCAGGTTGTTGGGTTTAGCCATTATACAAGTCCACATGACCAGACTAAGGCTTAAACAAATACAGCGGGGCTCCTTACTTATGATCAGGCCAATTATCCTTATTTTTTGTAGGGCACCTGACTGAGCCGGCCATCACAACTAACAGTACCTTTGTCTTTCTTTGAATAGCTACAACGGGTGATTAACGAGACAGAGTCCAGACAGTGGACGGTGGGTGACCTCTTCAGAGCGGTGCTTGACCACAGCTGGCTGACTCTGAATGTAGACTCCAACCCTCTCAGTCTGTTTGAACGCATCATCAAAAGTGTATGACTTGAACGTGGTAATGATGCATTTGGGTTTAACGGTGTCACCCTTTTTCCTATCTTGAGTGTCTTTGTCATACTTGCTGTCCCAATTGTCATTGTTGTCCCTGTCAGCATTTTTGTTGTCATTGATGATAATAGTAAGTGTCATTTGTGAAGAGCTGTTAAACCTGACCGCAGAACGAAATATCAAGAATAATCAGCATTATACTGCAATTATAAACCTATAAAGCATTGTCATTGTCATCAGCATTGTCATTGTCATAATACAAAGTATTGTCCTTTCCACCATCAAAATCATATCACTGCTGTCTCCATGCTTTTTGCATTATCATAATCATACATATTGTCATTGCCAATGTCTTTGTCATTGTCACCACTAGTGTCATTGACAGAAAGAGCTGTGTTTTCCTTACCGTCAACATCTTAAAGTTGGTTAAACATTTCAGTACGATTTGAAGCTTTGCATGGTGTAAGTACATTAAGAAATTTGCTTACCGTTGACAACCTTAAGAAGAGCAGAGAATACAATACTGTTCAAGAGGTTGATACTACATGCACTATCGCAATTCCGGTGTCCTAGGAAAATCTGTCCCTCGGAGATTCTGTCCCCTATATGGGAAATTAACATGGGCTGAAGGAGTTTGTACACAGTTTTCCGTATGGGGAGACAGAATATCCTGCCACACTGATTCTTCCCAGATCCACCACTTCTTCCAACTGACGGATTTTCTCTACATGATGATGCGGCCACCCAGCCTTAGCCAGAGTCGTAGCCGCCGATTCTGACACAGCCTTATTTTGTGTATAGACCCACCATTTTTATTGGCAACACAAAAATTTTATTCGAGAAAACAAAATTCCAATGAACTTTACCCAGGAATAATATAGAAAAAGGAACCTTTCACTAAATATCAATTGGAAAATATTTCAAAGTAGAACTCATTGCTAGAAAATAAAGTACAGCCTATGTAAATTTGTCGGGGATGATTCCAATCCATAGACCTCTTGCATATGAGGTCACAAGCTCGAAGAGCGCCCTCACTGAGAGTCAAAGGAAGACCTATCATGTGCGTGGCGCATACATGCTTGCACATTTCCATGCTTTATTTCTGATTTAATTTTAATTTGTTTGTTTGGGGGTTTTTTCTTCTAAAACTAACACAGCTTTCAGAGGCTGACGTCATATCTATTACCGATGCACATTTTACACAGATGAAATATTTCTAAACAGATTAGTTTGAAAGTAACTTATTCAGATTATTTTTGAGGATACATGTAATTGTGTGTTATTTACTTTGTTGTTACAATTAATTACAATTGAATACTTTATTTCAACGTTTTATATGATCATGTCTATAGAATTTTAAAAGGTAGACCCTACCGACCATGGGAGACTTTCAGACACTAGGTGGCAGCAGATTCCCAGTCATTTGTAATTTCCCTTTGGTACTTCTAGGCATGTCTGAGCATGTCCGTATTATTTTTATTTTCAAGAGTAGTGGAAGTACCTGGTTAGTCTCGTGTTATCTAGTAATAATAAATACCGGAGTCTTTTATGGTGCAGGTATCGACCAATAAGGTATCCAAGGTGCTGGAACAAAGTGAAAGAATCAGGTGAGGGATTTGGGAATGAATTATTATGTGGAGCATCAAGGCACCCTCTATAGACCTTTATCATGCTGCCACCATCTTGGTTATGTTCCCTGTATCCAGTAACAGAAATAGATGCTGATATTCATTGTACAAAAAGGAACCAGACTATTTTTCCTTCCAGCCTCGGTTTGATTACATTGAGTTGAATGAGAACAAAATCAAGATGGCCGCACCATGATAAAGGTCTATAGGGAAGCACAGTGGGGAAATTTGCTGCCAAACCATACCACAAAACACTAGGAAAGCCCCTTCTATTCACAACGAGTGTTCTGGATTCTTTTACGTGCCTTACAAAACACACGGGACCTACGGCTCTACGACCTATCCGAAGGACGAAGCAGATGCCTTGCTGAAGGACACACGTGCCACGACTAGGATTCGAACCCACACTCTGCTGTCCAGTGAACTAAACGGCTCGGTCACAACACTCCACTCCATCTAGTGTCTCCGAAAGTCTCCCATTTCCCTAAAGTATCAATCACTGGATTGCAAATTAAGCCAAAATATAAGACGAGATACACAATAAAGGGGTTTACCACTTTGCATCCGCCACGTTAGCAGTTTTTCAATAGTTTCTTGTAAGTACCTGTCCTGAATCAACCCAAAAGTGTTTCAACATGTGAATGCACATGCAGGCTAACAGTGAAAACATAATATAAGTATATTTTAAAAAAATCTAAGTTAGCTACCATTTCCGCTCATTTTTTTATTGAAAGTTGAGAGTCGGGTCTAAATTTTCATCTACGAGAGGGCATGATCAGTTTCATTTTACAAAGGACACTTCCACTGGAAAATCTTTTTGAAGGCGATGAAGGGGCACCAAGGCCAAGACCAGGGGCAATGATAGGCTGTGTAATTCCAGGCCTGTAGTAATAACAATTTTATAATTCTTATCGACGCAAATTGTTTTCAGTGTAAGCCTGCTTGTCCCTTTTTAATTCCGGGCATATGCCTCTGGCTTTTGTTTCCTGTTTTTTGTTTTTTATTTTGTGATTGTATGCAGTTTTTTGTGTGTTTTTATGCCAAATAAATAATAATAATAACATGTTGAATCACTTTGAGGGGTTTTCAGGTACATACAAAAAGATACAACCATTAGAGAAAACTGTCGATGTGATGGTAGGTGGTGAACTTATGTGTTTCTTGTCCTTAAACTGTAAAAGCCTTCTATTTTTTGGTGACTGGTTAAACCATTATGCAAAGTGAAATGATGTTTTTAAAAATCTTGAAATTGTAATATCAACAAGCTCATCATGTTATTAAAAAAAATGTTGTATTTGACTTAAGATTTACTTGTACTCAGATCGTGAAAACAGCTGTATAGTTTTAATAAAATAATTATTGTTTATTTTTGTGTTAATACATAAAAATGTGTTCCTTGGTGCTCAAGTTTAAAAAATAAAATCAAACTGTGATTTGTTATATTTTCAAACGGTACGTTACTTTATTTTCAAAGTACTACAACAAAAATACTTTCAAAATATTGTGATTTTTCATGTTCAATTTTCAACAGCATTACTTAGGTACTTCTTTGGGGCATTTGTAGAATTTACTTTGTAGTCTCTTTTGATTGGAAAGCAGCAACAATATTGCCTTTATTTTTATCATGGCAAGTATCCTGTTTTACTTCCGATAAATAAACAGAGCCACACTGAGACCATGCTGAGACTAACAATGAATTAGACTTTGTTCTAAGTCTGTGATCGTGGTTTTTTGTCTACATGATACAGCATTGCCTGAAATAGCGCCCTCCTGTGGATTAACCCCCGATATTAACCTTCGATCGTTAAAGCGTGCGATAGCCAATCTGCGGGGGAGATTTGCATGGGTGATGCAGAAAAATAACCGCGATCTCAGACTTGAAATCAAGTCTAACAGTGAATTAGTCTGGAACCTTGTTTTGTTTGGGTGTTAATTAATGCTGATTTATTCGCTTGAGTACCGGGCGAATTAGAATAAATCAAATTATGATCGATATGCTAATTATTGTACGGTTAATATTGTACTATTCATTGGCTCAGCACGGGATTATTGAAAAGGGTGCGGCCTGCATTGCCACGTGCACAAAATCATGGTGTACGTGAGAATTCATTTAAACATGAGGAATTCAAATGACAAACATGGTTACTGAGGTTAGGCACTTTGACAAAAAAAATATATCAACTATACCTTTAGGAACTTAAAACTGTGGTCAGTGCCCGATTTCATAAAGTTGTTAAGCATATTAGTGGGGAACCCGTCTAACATTAACAAAGGTAGGCTACATCAGTTTACAAAAATTGATGGTATCCTTTTTTAAATGCTTAGCAAGGGTTTTTTTTATAGCTTAGTTCATTTTGTTTAGATAATCTTCCCAACAAGGGAGCTTGGCAAAGCTCACATCTCACAAGGGGATATACGCCAAGCTGGCAACAGTCAATCTCGAATTGCACAAATCAATATATTGTGATTCAATAACTAGACGACAATACTTATTCTAGTCATTGTCAAATCTGCGGTTAGCTTGGCCGAATTCGAGCCCAAAACCACAAGTCATTTTTAATTTTCAAATCTTTACCGAAGAATCTCTAAATATAACGAAGTGAGAATTTTTTAACTATGGATGTGAATGCAAAAAATAATTGTAATTGTGACATATTGAAGTGTTCCATTGAAATAAATGTATATAATGCATTAATAAGATGTATTTGAAAAGAGATTACTACCAATAGTAATAAAGATTACTACGGAGTGAGATTTTCGTCGTTTTGATTTTCTTTTTGCTGTCTATGGGTTAGCTTTTATACCACCATGGTGCCGATAAAATACATGTGACAGAGCGTGTCCCCCCTAATGTTCCCATACCTTAACACACTCTTTTCCTCTCGACACAAGTACACCCCCCCCTATAAAATCCTCTTAAGAATTCCTGAGATTCCCAGAACACAATGAAGACACAATAGGGGTACACAACGCCACATCGAGAACCAAATGTTAGTTTCCATTATTCGCTGTAAAGAAAATTCTATTCAACAACTGGGTTTGATAATGCCAGGGCTGTCCGTTTCTAATTATTTATTATGAGGTCAAATTCGTTTCGCAAGTCTGAGCTGGGCTTCATATTCGTTCTGGCGCGCCCATCGGTTGAGGTTATTGTGGGCACATACGAGTGCGCCATTTGGCTTGGACAAACTTTCTGGAATACCAAAACTGAATTGCGCATATTGTCGCTTCCATTATTTCAAAAACGCTGAGGTTCACCCACCCCCACAACGAATTTCCAATCAACAATGCTGGCGACAAAGTCTTTTGAAAACTACACAAAAGACTTATTACGCCAGCCTCCTCTCGTCATCAGCTTGCTCAAAATGACCCACAGATAAAAACCTACTAAAATACCATGTTCTTATGTAAGAATAAAATGTACCGGTAGGCGCAAGGCCAATGGGACGAAATGGAAATTAAGGCGGTATTAAATGAATGTCGTAACGTTAGCTCATTATTATAATAACCAGTGTTTCCCACCCATCTATGGTTCACTGCGTTTTAGTTAACCAGTTAACTGGTTAAACTGGTTAACTGGTCTGATCGATCCCGTTTTTAATATTGTTTGATGTGGCTGCAAATTGGTGCCAAATCGCCTGATAAATAACTTCGGTTGGTCCCACTTTAAATCTCTTCAAAAAAAAAGAAGTAAGAACTTCCTTTCCTAACAAATTTAAAAAGACGATGGCGGAAAATTATTATTTTTTCAACGTGAACAGACGCAGATGTACAAGGGAACTCCGGGGAAAATATCGCCTCCGGCAAAAGGTAAAAAAGAGAGCAAAAAGTAGCCGGAGGGTCGATGATACGGCTCAACCGAGCGTATAAGTAAGCATACCCGCCCTTTCCGACAATCGTAGGCAACCAACGATCTATTTCGTGTCAGTCGATGAGTAATCTGAGTTAACAGCGACGTATCTGAAGGCAATTTTTTACTAGGGTTTATTTTTTCGTCATTTTCAAAACATATCTGGACGAGTTAAGCCCCATCATGTATCAAAGTATCTCCACAGGAATAAGGTGAAGTCTGTAGGAGCAATTATGCGATATTATTATCAGGACGATAATTGCAATCAAATTGGTACGACTTGTCCGTACTGTGAAAACTTCGCGTTTAAACATTGTCAGAGGGTTGGCTTAATAGTGACTATGATAAGACCGATTAAGAGAGCCATAACAGCCCAACAAGGTGGGCTAGGGACCCGTCGAATTCACCTAAATGTAAACCATTTATTTATTGCGACGAATAAACAAAGGGAATCATTTGCAGTCACTAGACCTTAGTGCAAATGTTGCCTGGTCAATTTTACACAATGGTCGAAAGGCACGTGGGGAGGAAAGAACATCAGTTTTTGTGAAATAATTTAAAATAATTACACAGAGAGGAATTATTATTCGATTGAAAAACAAAACTTGTCTGGTCCTGAGTTTACTGGCCGAGAGCTAAAATCATTGGCCTCGGGCCTGTACCAGTGTAAAATTCGACCCCTGGGCCTGCCCCAGTACACAGTAGGCCCCGTACAACTACAACACAACGTGGGAGTCGATAACTTAAACTTTCTTAAACCCTGCACATGCCGACGGTGACATGTTTTAATATTTCCATTGTCTTTAACCACATCGTACACAGTCAGCTCATGCCATAGTCAAAGCTGGGTCATGCCACACGTCAATCGTCACAGGAGGTGTCAATCAATACATAGGACAGTGATTTGGTCAGAAGGAGGCAGGACAAAACTCTGCCAGCATCCTTTGTGAATCGAAGATGGTTGATGAAACCATTTAATTTTAAAACTTAATTAATTAAGCCAACAAAAGAGCTGAAATTAAACCAGGCAATACCTGGACATGCTCACAATACACTCAGATAAAACAAAATCGTTCAAAAATTGCAAAATAAACCCTCTTTAACCAATGGAAAAAACTTGTAAACTTGGGACGCTGCAAGCAACCAAACTACAGGTTCCTCTGCAGGGTTCTAAATGAGGAAGTGATCTTCTTACCTTCCCCTTCCTTTCCGTCCTTCGGTTTTAATTTGATACATGTCAAGCAAATATCTCCCCACCTTGCCATTCTCTCATTTTGCTCCAAAAGTTGTTACGCAGTTGAACAAAATTGCGGTGTGGACGAGTACAGTATCCCCATGCTTCCATGTCAAAAAGTCCGCCGTTTAGAAAAGAGCGCCCTCTATGTTCTCTAGTGCGAGTGTTCTTGAGGTATCACCCCCTCTACTGATGTAACGAGGCAAGACGGCATAGCCCATCACACAGTGACCTTGTTGTAGGCTGCAAAGGTTTTATTCTTCAAATCTTCTCTTGAGATTTTTTTGTAGGTGTTATTTTTGCCAATATTTTTGCCAATATTTTTGCCAATATTTAACATCCAATGTAACAGGACATAAATGAAAAATCGCCCGCCACATTCCAACTCAAATCACGTGACACAATAACGTTATTCATTAAATTTAAGTTTTGAGTTGACTCTACAAAAAAGTCCAAGTCCAACCCAATCCAAATCTACTCAGATCAAAAGGTCAAACATAACATAAATCAAATGTCTGCCAAAACAACCCAACCAACTTGTTAATGTTAAGCTCCTCGTTGCGAGTCAACTCCCAGTCCCATCTCCCTCTCCTACCAAGTCCTATTCCAAGCTAGCCCCACTACTACCCCACTACCACTAGTACTAGTGTGGATAATAGTTGGCCACATTAGTGGGGCTAATTCCAGGCCAGTTACTTATTAGTTAGTGATAGTTTTAAAAACCGTGTTAATGTTAATTCTTTTAATGTTCACAGATATCTCAGACTGAGAGTCTTGGATGGGAGGGGCAAGGTGGTCGATTTAGATATCCTGCACCTGGTTCTTCAAGCCAATGGCCAACAGGAACCAGAATTCCTTGAGATCCCAAAGAACTTTTCTCTTGTTCGTAGTTGATCGGGTTGTAGTAGTAGTATCTTTCCTCGCCTTCCACCTCTAGGACCCCAGTTCGAATCACGCCAGGGGCACTACATGGATTGGGTTTTCAGTCCCCAGCTGACTGCATGGTTTTTCCCTCGAATCATTCTCTGGGGTTTTCCTCCCACATCTAAAACTGAAACTTCCTTCCTTGTCTTCTCTCCATTGGATTCTTGGCTAGTACAGTGATTAAGTTCGCTTTTCCTTGGCTTTACAAGCAGAATAAATCAAATGAATTGAAAAACAAAAAAAATCAATCTTTGTCATACAAAGTAAGATCAACAGTAGCCCCCCCCCCCCCCCACACCGCCTAGTGTGACCAAGGACTCCTTTTGGCTACACATGTGGGGCTAGATCAAAAGATCCTTTTAAAAAGCACATGTGTAACATTGGTAATTGGCAAAGACCAGTATCCACACTTGATGACTAACCCAACATATACATGAAATAACAAACCTGTGAAAGTTTAAGCTCAATCGGTCATTGGAGTCACAAGAAAAAAGTGGGACAAAATTTAAATGTTTTCACTGTTTTCAAACATTGAGTTTTGGACTTGCAAGATCAAAAATAATTGTTTCACTCATTTCTCAAAAATTATTGTATTTCAAGCAAAAGTATTTCAAAAGGGAGTTTTCCACCATGACCATCTTTATACCATGTAAGTTGTGTGCAAATCTGTGAACATTTATATTTTTTACTCTTACCAATGTTTATGCACACCCTGTGTTGTACCTGTGGCATTTTTTACCTGAACTTATTGGTTTTGAAGTTCATCCAAATGAGACAAAACCTGCCGTTGGATTTTGATGAAGTTAGTGTTGGGCCGATGTTGTCCCTATTTCTTGGTAAAACAGTGTTAAACTAAAAACGATAGTTACCTGTATTATGTAACCTTTAGAAAAGACATTAATGACAAATCCTGAAATCAGACAGGCTTTAACATCACGATAAATGTTTTACATGTGAATTCTTTATTTGCCTTTAAACAATGAAATGCAATTATGGTTAAAGCTTTTAGTTAACAATGGAAAGGTGTTGACGATATAGAAGTTCAAATGTTACTGGATGAATAGGTTAATTACTTATGCAAATGTTTGTATATGTAGTCACTATATATATATATACTTGAGATGTATTGAACTTCAAATTTTCTTCTATTTCGTACTTAACACTTCAGAACAAGGTAAAAGTTTTGTGAACTGGTCATGCTTTACATGAGATCAGACATACCACCACGATCAGAGTCCAACAGTTTAGGAGTTACTGAAAGGTTTTGGATTGAGGATTACACTAGTAAACTGATCATGCTATACACATGTTACATGGGATCAGGCGTACATGTACCACCATTATCAAGAGTATTTTGTTAGAGTGAGAAAGGATACGAGTAAAATCACTTTTGGAGTTTAAAATCAATATTTTGCTGAAAAATCAAAGCTTGCGATGTCTTCCTCTTGTTCAGGGATTTATTTTCACTTAAAGGTAGATTACATCCTTTGCTGACATGAAAAAAAGTACTTCCAAGTTGCCACAAAACTTAGTTTACTGAAAGTACATATTATTCCCAAGTATCCAGTGAAATCGTTTCACCAGGTGTTATTTCATTTTCAAGAAAATTGCGATTTTGTATCATTTTGAAGCGATGGTCGACCGACCATCGTTTGAACATGTGAGTTTTAACACAACAAGTTCTGTCTGACAGCTTCAAAAAGTCACCATTTGCTCTTCTTTTTTTCTCGGCAGTCATGGACCCACATTATGTAAACAGGTTGGTGGAACAATATTTTGTAAATCCTACTCCACAATTTGACATTTTCTTGAAATATACATCAATTACCACAGACGTAATTTGCCTTTACACTGTTCAATCCCAAGCTTTAATTTGAAAGAAAAATATTGACTTCCAATTGAATAATATTGGGGGAAAATTGAATTATTCTATGAGGTGTTTTTACATTTTGTAGAAGCCCTAGCTGGAGGTGAGCAGGCCTAGAATTTTATCTTTGAGAGGGCAGGTCAATTTTCATTTTTGCAAAGGGCACTTCCATTGGAAATCTTTTAAGTCCATGGGAAACTTTTGAAGGGGCACCAAGGCCAAGACCGTGGCAGCAACAAATGCCATGGTTTCTGTGGCCTCTGTGTAATTCCAGGCCTGCATCAGTCTCCGTTACACTACCGCTGTTTTGCGTGGTAGCATAGTACAGAGAATGCCATCAAACCACATGCACCAGGGCTACCACTGTAGATGGGAGTTATGAATGGAGTCAACAAACTGACATGTACGGAGCTTTGAAAGTGCCATCCAACTTATTGAGATCCTGGGATAATTTAATGCAGGATGATGACACCATGAAGATATAAAGGTAAAATGACGACATCTCAAGATAATTTATCTTGGAATGACGACATCTTGAAAGTGGAATATCCTATTCCAGATATATTTTATCTCAGGATGACATATTCCTGAAAGTGGGATGTTGTCTTCCCAATATAAATTATCTTGGTTTCTCGACATTTTCAGGATGTTATAATCCCAAGATGAATTATCTTGAAAAGTCAACATCTTACTTTCATGATGTCGACATCCGAAGATAAAACATATCGGGAAGACGACATCTTGAGGATGTCATCATCCCGAGATAAATCATCTCAGGATGACGACATCTTACGTTTATGATGTCATCACCCTGCAGTAAATTATCTCAGGATCTCAACATGTCGGATGGCACTTCCAGAGCTCTATACATTATGTAAAGTCCATCAAGAAAACTGAAGAAAAAAAAATTGAATTTTTTTTTGACTGAACGCCATGGAATGAGTCCGAGACTTATCAACTGCTGTCCTGAGCATTCATTAAAACAAATATTCGTTAACAATTAATAAATAATTAATCTGCACGAACATTCCACTTGATGGATGGTAAACGATCACAGTTGTACCACTGTACATTTATATTATGTACAGTTTAAAAGGATTCATAAATCAGAACTTTGCAAATATGTTTGAGGCTGAAGTTATGTTCGAAAAGAAAATATATCGTCTTTCTATGAAATTCATGGTTACTCAGAAATCGGACTTAGTACATTTTAAACAAAACTTCTTTCAGTTTTAGTTTTTTTTGGTAAAGTACAATGTATATGATGTACATTAATGGAGATATTTATAACAGCAGTTAAAATTTACAAAGATTATAGTCTTTTGTGATGCCGCGTCTGAAAATGAACGGCTAATGGCTGCAGCTGATTGGCTCACCAGTGATGTTAGCCACAGCCAAACCTACAAATTCTGACTAGAGTCCAATTTCACAAAGTTGTCAGGTGAAAACAAACAATTTTAAATATCAAAATATCGGGGCACCAGTCCAAATGAATTTGAATAACTTGTCATTGTGGCTGGTGTCCGGATTATCCCCAGCAAAGGTGCTAAGCATTTTTGTGCTTAGAAGCTTTTATGAAGCATTCTTCAGCAGAAAATTCTGCTTACATGTAGCAAGAGAGTCAGCTAAGTAAGAAATTAGTTGGGTACCAGTTGCAGCAATGTAAGCTGTATGGTAGTTGGCTGGTAACATATTTCTGTGCTTAGCATTTTTGTTGTTCCTACAGGCTTTATGAAATTGGTCCCAGGCCTTGCATGTTTATTTTAATTAAAGTGCTTGTAAACTTGAAATTGCTTTGGCCTCAATAAACAACATATTACGTGATATCATTTAATTAGGCTTTTATTTATTTATTTATTTATTTATTTATTTATTTGTTTATTTATTTATTTATACACAACATCCTAATTACAACAGAACCAATTTCATATTGTTAATTTTAATATTATTATCAATTAATGTTGCATTTATGTGAGCACACAGTACGTATATACTGAAAGAAACAAACCATACACAAATAAAAAAATGAAATAAAATACATGTACATTGTAAATTAAACAACAACAAAAATTTACTCATATTTGGAAGCTCAAATTAAAGTACGGAAAACAAACAGAGAAAAATTACTAAATCTTGAGAGTATGGTGATCTAAATGCTGAAAAGTGTACAGACAAGTTTTTGATTTGAAGCATAAATGTTTTTGTGTAACCTCCAGTTATATTATACTTTCTGTTCAAGAGACACTATTACGAAAAACAGTCAAATCAGGCTTGATATTCTTCCTACTTTAATCTGATTTTTTTGTCCTCAGACGAATCTGCAAAATTGTTATGAAATTGCCTTACAGGTCTATTAAAACCCTAACCCCCTAAGCATTTCTACCAGAAAGCTTCCACAACCCATCATACTCCAACAGTTTACTTATTGGAACAGTACACAACCCATCATACTCCAACAGTTTATGTACTGGAACAGTAACTGTAACAGTAACTGTGCTTCTGGACTGTGATTTAGTGGGTACTTTTCACAGTACTTAACCATCCAAATTTCAACAAAACCATCTGTTTGATTTTGGCAGGCCTGGGGTGGTTAGGGTTTAAAGCCTACCCATGTGTACATGTACATGGTAACCTTATTCTGTTAAGCATAATTTTGTTGTGCTGAGCCCTTGCTGTGCTTTTAAAAGCAGCTATTAGAGACCAGCCCTTGTACTCAACAAAATTGTCCTAATTTTTTCCAAGAACCACTTATCTAATCTAAACTCTACTTTGTATAGCCTTTTCTTTTAAAGCAAATAGCCAGAAAATTAATGTAGCGTTTACCCCCCCCCCTTAAAAAAGGAAAAGAAAAAACCCAAATATAGCAAACTAAAGGAACAAAACAGAAAAGACAAAAACACAAAGAAATAAAAATACTGGTTAGATAAACATAGACATTATTTGTGTACTGATGCCAGATTAAACAGTAATGGCGAATTGCATGCCATAAAATATACAGACAAAATAGGAAACTTTTATGCCAAAACGTCAACAGCAACTCAGAATAGCCGGGGAACCTTTTTCTGCATTTTACAAAATAAGCTTATTTTTCAGCAGGAATAATTGCAGGGGACCAGTTTACATCAAAAGTATGCAATATGTACAGTACATCAGATAACATTTTGGCTGGTCACTTACCAGAACTAAATTTCACCAAACGCTAAGATTTATTTCCAAAAATGAGTTTACACAAATGCTTTGGTAATTTATTTTATTATAATTTTTGTTTAAACTACCAAAAAAGATTGGACAAAACTAAAATTAATAACGCTTGGTTTATTGATTTTTCCAACTCTACTTAATAAAAAAACCTCAGCGCTTGGTGAAGTCCATCCCGGGACTGCAATCATGGACCCTCTAGATAGAGCAAAGGACAGACACCTGTTTTCAGGTATGGGGGGGGGGGTGTCTGTCGACTGCTCTGGCATTGACCTGCCAGTCACATTGTCCAAGTGATTGGCAAAGATCGCCGAAAAACCTTGAGTTGCCATTGACTTGATCATTTATTTTCAACAAAGTAATAACCATTATAACATCTTCTCTCAACGGCAAACGTCTAGTCAGACAGTTTGCCGTCGATAAATTTTGACAAACAATTAAGTTGCACTTGAGGTTCAGTAATTATCATTTACAAACGACGACGGCAATTTCCAGCCATCGTTATATCTTTACATACATCGTGTCCAAACGCTTGTGGTTGTGCATGCAAGGCTCTGTTATGGGATTTCTCAAAATCCTGCATTATACCGTAGCGGTGCAAAAGATTGTTTCCACCTCCATACTATCCACATTGAGGTATTATAAGGATACCCCGATTGCACTCTCTTCTCCCCAATGGGTCTAACTGTCCCCAATCTAGTGATAATGTGTACACATCATTGTCTAGTCCTGCTCTCTGTAGTGCGAGAATGTAGTGATGACATAGAAACAGAACCTGGAGAATGCTGGGGTGCGTTTTCGCAGTCACAACTATTATAACTGTTTCAGACGGATTGGCCATTGGTTAATCACTTGCCAATGACCAAAACAGTTATCGGTTTACAGCCGCCAAAACGCGACCCAGTGTGTGTACAGTCATCTGTGCATATCTGCTCTGACATACTGAGGCAATTCATGCGTGCCGCCATTGTAATTGTACGGCAAATCTCAGCTTTCCCATTGGTTGATCTGGTTAATTTTGTCATACAGGCCTGTCAGCGTCACATGGAATTGATATCCCACAGTGAACATAGAGGGCGTGCGCAGCAGACACAGACGACTATTGGGTTGAGCATTTTCCGTGTTCTGTTGAGCGATGATAAATACTGCCCTCTACTGGCTGGTAGAGTACATGAATTAAAATTTAAGGGCATTACAGATACAGGACTTGGACTTTGTGTTTTGAGACACTAGTTGTTTTTTCTCGGGGAAGGACAATTATTAATGTGAAATTTGCTTCAGGTTATATTGACCATCTAGACTGTATGCACTGACGTCAACACGGCGCCATCTTAGAGGTAAAACAATGATGAAACAATGGAAAACGTGAAGATAAGTAGGTGGCGCAAACTGGATGGGCAAATGAACAACCTCCTTTTGACCTCTACTAAACGTGAGGTCGCCCCACTGCAGTGACGTCATGTGCATACATAAGGTCTATATGATGGACAAACATATGGAATGGTGACAAAAGCTACGGACATGCCCATAGCTTTGCCATGGGTGCAATTTCATAGAGATTCAAATTATTTCTGAAATTAATCGTGCGGCTGAGACTTGTAGGGAACCAATTGTTAAAGGCATTTTATCGCACACATTTTGGTTGGTAACCTGTAACTCCTAAGCAATATTTTGCTGTGCTAAGCAACTCTATGAAATTGACCCTTGGTCTTTGAGGTTTGACCTCAGAATCAGTAATTTAAGCCGCAAAGAAGAAGCGTTTTCTCTTCGCTTTTCAGCAATAACTGGAAAGAGGATGGACGCAAAGTGACCACCAGCAGAATGAGAGTAACAGCATGAACATGGTCAAGATTAGCTGGTAACATTTCAAAATTGAGAACACTTATAAAGCACCCGCTCAGTCAGGACACCAGACAGGTTGCCATGACTGCGTTTTTTTTCACAGCACGGGGGTCTCCTTCACAACGAATAAATTGGAATGGACTTGAGGGGCATCAACACATCCCACAATGCAACAAATTGGTAGATACACTGGCACTTTTTTTGTCATAATTATACAACATAACTTTTAAACAGCAGTTTATTAAGAACTTCAATGAAGAGGAGTTCAATGCTCTGGTTCCAAAGAATTTTCACCATTGAGGCTCTTACAATCAGCAATGATCACGCAATGTATTGCAACATTTTCCACTTTTTATCTGTCCGCCATTTTTCTTCCCTTCTTCAGTTCATAACATCATGCTGGCATTAGGCAGTAATCAGTTCGCTTGCTTTCAAGCCAAGAAACTTGTAAAGAAAGTCACGCTTTACTGCACAATTTCAGGGAAAAGGATAAACTAAAAACGGCTTGCAGTGTTTGGTGTTTTTTTTTCCGTCTCAAATTAAAGGTGAACTTAAAAAAACATCAGGTGGAATTCATCACTTGTTGTCGTCATGTTTGTGATGGGGGCTGGGCATGTTGTGTCGTTGTCTGCTGCGGTATCGAGTGCTGCGTTTGTTGTGGCAACGTCGACTGTTGTTGGATGTGACCGTACTGGCTCGCTTGCTGCTGTGGTAGAGCCTGCTGTTGGGTTGGTGCCTGCTGTGCGTGCGTTGGTCCACCAGAAGCCTGCATCCCGGTGAACTGCTCTGTGGGCGGTGGTGCTTGCGACTGCTGCGTGAAGCCGTCCGTTCGAGGTGCCCCACCGGCCATATTGGGGAACCCTCCTTGGTCCTGGGTGGTTGCCGTCGTGTTGACAAGCCTGTTTGATTGGGGAGTCTCGGCCTGGCTGTAGGGTAGGTGACCTAGACCCTGGGTTTGGCTCTGCCGTAGGAGGTTGTTCTCTCGTTGAAGCTGCTCATTCTTTTCCATCAGCTCGCTGATCTGCTCCTTCAAGTCCTCCACCTCTTCCCTCACAGCATAAAGCAGATGACTCTTCACCAGGTCCTAGTAAACACGTCAAAAAAATATAAAATACTAATTTGCAAATACAGATTTTGATTGTCACATTATAACAAAATCTTTGAAAACGGACTCAATGTCAAGACCAGGGCCCAATTTCATAGAGCTGCTTTAAGCACAAAAAGTAGCTAAGCAAAACAAAATTATGCTTACTAGAGTAAGGTTACCAGCCCAAACACTATGTCACATGTACAATCTGTGACTGGTATCCTGCTTGTATTTGCTTAGCAGAAAATGTTTAAGCACTGTTTGCTGCTTAAGCAGCTCTATGAAATTGGGCCCAGAGCTCAATTATATGCTCAAGCACGAAAAGCAGCTAAGCACAAACAAAATTATGCTTAATAGTAAAATAAGGTTACCAGCCAAAATACCATGTCACATGTACCATTTTTGACTGGTACCATGCTTTGTTTTGCTAATCAGAAAATATTCTGCTTAATAGCAATCCTATGAAATTGGGCCCAGAGCAACAGAGGCAACGGCCTCAGGGTAAATACCAAGCCTGCACAAATGATTTAAGGAAAAACCAAATATGAAAACAAATTGTGCCGTGACACCTACGCAGATCATGTATTGGTTGGAATACACTATGTCATCGAACACCTATCAATTCCACCAAGGAATGCTTACACCACACACACCCACGTACACCTATGTGCAACTTCAGCTGCTCCTGCACCATACAATAACTCCAAGACATAAGGAGGTGACAAAAAAAACACCACCTCAAAAATGTTTGGCAATTTTGCTCTGTCACTCACTTAAATGAGAATTTTTAAACAGCCGTTTCAAAGCACTACATGTATGTAGTGTACACAACCTGAAGACAACTACGCTTCATGTCAGAGCTGCCAACATTTGCATTTTGCAATCAGGGAGATTTTGTACACCAATCAGGGAGCTACTTAGAATTACATTTAACATAATGGGGAAAAATTTTCCATAATCAGCAAGATTTTCAAATTTGTTTATCAGAACATGAAAAGATTTGTTTATTTTCAGGGAACTTTCTGCAGAATCAGGGAGAGTTGGCAGCTCTCACATGTTATACATGTAAGTATCCACTGTTCTGTAGTCTCTCCCAAATATGAAATTTATTATTTGAATTTTCTTTCCTCAAACACATCACAACTTCATTTTCTATTTATGCATTACATTAAAGGCCCTGAACACGTTTGGAAATTGTCAAAGACCAGTGTTCTCACTTGGTGTATCCCAACATACATGTATGCATAAAATAACAAGCCTGTGAAAATTTGGGCTTAATTGGTCAGCAAAGTTGCAAGAAAATGAAAGAAAAAACACCCTTGTTGTACAAATTTGTGTGCTTTCAGATAGGAATAAAAACTTCTTGCAAGATGTTTTTATTATTTTATTCTTTCTCAAAAACTACGTTACTTCAGAGGGAGTCGTTTCCTACAACGTTTTATACTATCAACAGCTCTCCGTTGCTCGTTACCAAGTACATGTAAGTTTTAATGCTAATATTTTTTTTGAGTCATTACCAAACGTGTACGATACCTTTAAATGTCCATCAGGCATGATATTTGGCCCACGGAAAGAGTAAGAAAATATTTGTTCACGAGTAAAAGGGCTGACCTACATGTACAGACTTTGATTCAAGTAGGCTTATCAGGCTATCGAATAAACAATTTTGCTGATTTTTCTGAGGCCCCAAAAATCGGAAACCAGATTAAAAGTTGGCAAGAATCATGCCAGGTCCAATGCTTATCCAATGGTTATCTCCAGGTCCAATGGTTATTTCTCAAATGTACAACAACATAATGTTTGGTAATCTGCCCCAGCCTTCCCTCCCCCCCTTGAAAAAAAAGACAGGAAAAATGAATTTAAACATCCAACATGTTTCATTAAACCTTTGGTAAATGCAATGTTTTGTAACACTACCAACTCCCTCATCCCCCCCCCCCCCCAAAAAAAAAAAACAAAAAAAAAAACAACCTGCCATGAGGTCATCATGTGATCATACATTGTAGGATAGTGTATCAACAAACAAAGATCAATATTACAAACTCGTTGTTTCTACATGTAAGGCCCGCCCTAGACAAGCTCTATTAGCCCAGGGGAACAATCGGGATTAACTTTAGGAGAATTGTCACCACAAAGTTTCAAACAAATGTACATGTACACACGGTGGGTCTAAGTAGAGTTCAGAGGTTAAAATAATCAATCTTAGTGTTAATGTACAATGCACACTGTACACAAAATGTAAGATGGAAACTTTTTTTTTTTTTTTAAATAGCAATAAAAAATAACACCAAAAACCTCCGGTATTGCTTTATTTCTTGTTGTTTTACATTAGTTTAGTTTTATTTTTGTAGTTTTGTTAATGCAAGTTCACCCTAAACAAGGCTAAAAGCCATTCTTGGTAAATGGGCTACAAGGAGAAAAAATCTAAGATGAAAGTAACTCAGGGGAGCTGAATGTAAAAATTTACATTCCTCTTAAAATAGTCTAGATTGTAGGGTGGAGGGAAACATGGTGGAACCCAAAAAAAAAAAAAATGTTATCCTTTTTAACAGCTTGCTTTTATTATCACTTTTTTTATGGTTATCCTTCTCTCAAATTCATGAAATTAGGCTATGAATTCAATTCAGGATGTCTCATCTGAACAAAACGGAACGTTTCTAAATTTACCCACTTTCAAAAGAATGATTTATGCCGAAAATATTTCCGATCTTGTATCTACTTGGAAAAACAATCTGTCGGAATGCATTATTGAGAGCAGTCCTGTGTGTGTATTTACGTCACGGTTGTGGGACAAAAATAACCACTGGGATTGATGCCACGCTTTGCTTTGCCCATGGAGGAAGGCTTCCTCCATGCTTTGCCCATGCTGTGAGAAATAAACCGAGACTGACCAATCAGTGGATTCCGCTGGGAGTAAGACATCATAGCGAGCATGACTCAACAGAAACCAAGACTAGAACTTTCATCTCTTCTCCCAAATTATCCACACTCCTACTACCACAACCCCAAAATAATACTCCTCAGGTCAAATTAATTATACCACCTCTGCTTTTTTGTTTAGAACTCTTTTTTTGTTTTAAAAGCACTTTGTTTGTTGTCTTGCACTTCTATTTTGATCAGGCACTTCTGTTTTGGTCAAGCACTTTGTGGGGGTCTAATACTGTTGTTTTTTTGTTTTGGTAATACATGTACTTTTGTTTTGGTCAAGCTTTTTTATCTTGGTCCAGCATTTTTGTTTTGGTCTAATACTTTTTGTTGTGGTCTGGCACATTTGTTTTGTCTGTAGCTTTTTTTTTTTAGTCTAGCACTTTTGTTTTTGTCTGGCACTTCTATTTTGGTCTAGCACTTTTGTTTTGGTCTAAAACTGTTTTGGTCTGATACTTTTGTTCTGCCTTGTACTTTTGTTTTGAGCTGGTATTGTATTGTTTTGGTCTGGTACTGTTGCTTTGTTCTAACTTTTTTGGTTTGGTCTAGCACTTTAGTTGTTGTCTAATATTTTTGCATTGGTCTAGTACTTTTGTTTCGGTTAGTGAAATCAATCAGTGTAGAAGAAATTATTTGAACTTTGTATCACGGGGCATTTTTCAATTTAACTTCTGAGTTCAATTTCTCAAAAGTTTTAATACAAAGCCCGAACTACATTCCGAAAAAATAAACAAGCCAAATTTCCAAAGATAAATGACAGAAGAAGGTGCATAAAAGTACACAAAGATTCATAAAATAAAAACATGAAATTGATCAGGAATTTCTGTTTCTGACAGTTAAATCATGGAGCTCCATGGTTAAACCAGTAAAGCCATAAAATGTATTGGATAAACAGGGTTTGACCTTAACTTTTTAAAGGCATCGTACACATTTGGAAATTGTCAAAGACCAGTGTTCTCACTTGGCGTATCCCAACATATATGCATAAAATAACAAGCCTGTGAAAATTTGGGCTCAACTGGTCATTGAAGTTTCAAGAAAATGATGAAAGAAAAATCACCCTTGTTGTACAAATTTGTGTGCTTTCAGATAGAATAATAAAAACTTCTTGCAAGAAGTTTTTATTATTTTAGTTAGAAATTACCTCTTTCTCAAAAACTACGTTACTTAAGAGGGAGTCGTTTCTCACAATGTTTTATACTATCAACAGCTCTCTGTTGGTCATTACCAATTCAGTCTTTATGCTAATATATATTTTGAGTAATTACCAAACGTGTACGATGCCTTTAATCAGTAAAGCCATGAAATGTACTTGCAGGGTTTGCCCTTAACTTTTTTTGGTGATTTGCCAGCAGGACCAGTTAGCTTGTCATTTCACTAGTCCGTCAGCTTTTTCACTAGTCCATACTTCAAATGAAATAGCGATGCTTTTTAACACTGAACTAGTCAGCCGGACCACTTGGAGTGGATTCTGACTGGTCCTCATGTGTTTTAACTGGCAATTGGCCAGCGGACTACTGTAAAGGGAGAACGCTGATGAAGTACCAGCACATGGAACATAGTCTTGTCCCTGGAGTACTGTTCGTTGAAGGTCAACCAGTCATGAACTGTAAACGTCACGTACACAAAATTGTTTTGCAACATGGAAATTCCCAGATGCCACTAACACTAAGCATTTCCTTGAAAAGAATTGGTAAAGAAGAAGTGATTTGATCACTGTGAAGCGAAAATGCCAACTCTTTAATGTCACTTTTCATTGGATAAAAACGTAACACATCTGTCTCCTGCACCAATCATAAATGCCAGTACATATTCCGTGGACCAGTGAAAGGCCAGGAATTGCGTGAGAATACAGTTCAAGGGCAGCCCTAAGACATTTCCTGTTTTTGTTGATACATGTGCCATTTATCATGATTAATAACTTAACAGTAATAGTGTCTGCAAAGTGCAAGTTTGACCACACAATGCAACAATAAAATAAAAGAGTTTTGATTTTTTGTTCAAGTTCTCATACTTTAATACTCTCCTTCCTCTTATTATAATTATTGTTACAATCATGAAACCAAAGCAGGAAAATAGCTATTAATTTAGAAAAATTGGTCTTGAACATTTTTACTCTTTATGCCATCACGGTAATGATGTGTGTACCTGGCTGTCGCACTGCTGTTGCCCCTGTTGTCGTATGTGATTGTCTGTTTTGCCTGAACGCGATTTTTGTGGTAGGACAGCCTTGTAGAGGTGCTGATCACCTGTTCCTCCTTGCCACTCACTGGCTTGGTATTTTATACAATTTTAAATATTTGTACCTATTTTTATATCTCTGTCATATTATATTTTTTGGTTTGTATCTATTCATTCCTTTTAGTGTTTTGCCAGTGTGAAAAGTAATTTAAAAAAAAAAATTAAAAAATAAAAACTTTAAAAAGAAAAGAGCAGAGACACTGATAAAAGACAAATTTCTTCATATAAAGTCCCACAATTTTATAAGTGGTGTCTGTGGGGGAGGGGGGGGGGTAGCAAAAAGGTCAGTTACATGTAAGTGTTCAGCCAAGTTCACATCCCAAGCTCTGAAAGGCAGACGGTTCTTCTGTCCATTCATGACAAAAGCAACCCCGTTGGTCCGATGGTGTCATACAAAGTTTGATCGATTTGAAGCTACTGTGTATTGAAGATCTCTCCATAGTATTGATTCATTTGACTGATCCCACATGTCATTGACTGCTCATGTGATAGGTCAATTTACATTTTGTTTTGAAGGTTGAAGGAATTAGATTGATACAAGACCCGAGTGAAATGGTCAGGATAGATAACAATGGATGAAAAGTTTACGATAACAGAAAGAACTCCATCAAAATGACTTTGTTTTGTCAAAGAAGATTGTTTCACCAACTTGTCACTTTCACTAAGAGAATCTACATTCGTGCTTGTTGTACATGTACAGTATGCATCAATGAAAATAATGACGCCATGTTTGAACTTTTCACAGATTTGGTTCCAAGTAAAATTCAGTGAACAGTTCTTTTATTGTCTCACAATCCAAACTTCAAACACACTAGACACAAACAGGTTTATGTACTTTCAAACAGCGTTGTATAAAATTCAGAGAAGTAGAGATTCGGTTCAATGAGTAAAGTAGGAAATTCAGAGAAATTTCATTCATACATTTTGGACCGACATCAACATCAACAATTTTGTTTTTTGAGTTTAGTCTTTTCAAAAGAAAGTGAAAATTGTTGAAGCCCTGTCCGGACTAACATCGTTCCAGTCCAGTGCTCACCACAATCAGAAAATATGTAATTGTTTGTCTTTTTCTACAAAAAAAACTCTTCTTTAAATGGTTCCATCATTTTCATTCTGGGGGGTAGCAAAAAAGGTCAGTTCAGGTTCAGTTCACATCCTAAGCTCTGATTGGCAGACAGTTCTTCTGTCCGTTCATGACAAAAGCAACCCCGTTGGTCCGGTGGCGTCATAAAAAGTTTGATCGATTTGAAGCTACAGTGTATTGACGACTTCTCCATTTATTGATTCATTTGACTGATCCCACATGTCATTGTCTACTCACATGATCGTGTCAGTTTACAATTTGCTTCCAAATAATGTAAACATGAGATTTGAAGGCTGAAAGAATTAGCTTGAGACAAGATCTGATTACAATGGGAAGGATAGATAACAATGGATGAAATGTTTACGATAACAAAAAAGAACTTCATCAAAATGACCTTGTTTTGTCAACAAAGAGTTTTTTCACCAACTTCTCACTTTACTATTAGAATCTATGTGCGTACTTGTATGCATCATTGAAAACAATGACGTCATATTTGAACTTTTCAGGGATTTGGTTCAAAGAGCTACATGTACACACTTCAACCAAGAATTCTTTTTTTTAAATTGTCCCAAATGCAATTGTTCGAACACACTAGACACAAACTTTCAAACAGTGCAGCACTATTTAGAATTCTTGTAAACAAGATTTGGAATGAGTGGAGCGAAAAAATTCAGAAAAATTTCAATCATGCATTTTGGGCCGACATCGAAATCAACAGTTTTGTTTTCGAATTTGGTCTTTTCAAAAGAGAGTGACAATGTTGAATTCCTGCCTAGAATTATGACGTTCCAGTTCAGTGCACACCACTAAGAACTGTTTTCACTTGTTGGTCTTTTTCTATAAAAAATCTCTTTTTAAAAGGTCCCATTATTTTCATTGTGGGGGGTAGCAGTTTGGGTCAGTTTGGGGTTCGGCCAAGTTCACATCCAAAGTTCTGATTGGCCGGACAAAAGGCAGATGTTTCATCTATTCATTCATCACAGCGTCAGCGTTGTGAAGAAGTCCTGCCTAGAATTACGACATTCCAGTTCAGTGACCACCAGTAAGAACTGTTTTTATTTGTTTGGTCTTTTTCTGTAGGTAAACAGACTACAGAGGATGCTTTTTCCTAAGAAACCAAATCACTTAAAGGTAAAGTCATAGATTGGTTTTGGTCAACATAATGCTTATTTATAGGCAAAATTATAAAGAAAGATACAATAAAAAGTCACATGTGAAAGTTTCAGTGTCTACTTGCTGAGCAAACAGCAACAAACTGTCACGGTACTTTCATACGAACGTCGAATCCATCCACGTTTAGCGAGGTGACAGCGGCAGTACCAATTGCACTCTGGCTGCAGCATTTGCGAACGGACACCAACCCTCAGAAATCTGAGAATGATTCAAGCACGAATCGTTTCTCAGATTCAAATTTTTGGGGGTGTAAACCATATTACTTTTAAGAGAATCCTTTCTAAAGATAGTTTATACTTTATCAACAGCTGCAGTGCTTCTCACCAAGTAAGTTTTTATGGTCATTAATTTTTGTGTTTACCAATCTATGACCCCACCTTTAACAAGCTGTTATGTGAGCTATTTTTTCCTGGGGGGAAAAGAATATTAAAAACTATATTTTTGAACTTGATTGATACCGCCGGTGAACCATCCACATTCACTGGCAAGATTAAACGTTTCAATTCCATTCATTCATAGCATTTCTATTTGAAAATTGTAAACAAGTCCCTAATTCATAAAGCTGTTAAGCACAAAATAATTGCTTAGCGCAGATAAATCCTGCTTAGCAGAAACATGTTACCAGCCAGAATACATTGCAGCAGCAGATGTATATTGTTTGGGACTGGTTTTCTGCAAATTTGTCCCTTAGCAGAAACATTTGCTGAGCACTATTTCTTCTCAACAGCTTTATGTTTATGAAATTAGCCCCAGAAATTGACACTCACAATATTTATGGAAGTTTTTAACAAAATAGAAGAGAGAAATTTAGAAATTTCAAAATTAAATTGTTACTCACCATTGCTTGCTCTATCTTGTTATCGATTGCTCCACCAGTAGCCGACGTACTGGAAAACATAGAATATAACACGTCCTTGTTAATTTTACCTGCGTGGATACGCATTTTGCTTAAATGTTCCTTACGAAAATCACCAAAAATAATATTCCAACTTGTCTATATCCGATTAGGTTTCCAAATGTTTTTGAACTAGCAGCCTTAAATACTGGTCCCTTCTCAAGTTCGCAGAGATTTCATCCTTGAAATTTTTCCTTGTTGATGAAATCACGTCCGAGGACGCCGAGGTATTTGGATGAATGTCAAGAAGCCGAGGAATCTTGTGAGATAAACCTCACATGTCCACAGGTATCTTGTCTTGTTCCTTGAGATGAAATGTCACTGGCACTGGTCCAAGGAGAAAAAAATCGGATGTGACAACTACATGTACTGTACCACAGTCAATGGCAAGTCATGTTATAGTGATGCTGACCATTGATTTTGAAATACGACCCCTTCGAGAAAAATTGGGTGACTGACCAATTTCGTAGAGACAATAAAAGAACACTAAAGCCTTGTTGACATGCTATCCTTGACTCCCAGTGATTGTACAGACGGTGAGTGTGAAGACCGGGTCAGTTCAAATGAAATGACAAGCTAGAAGTAATCTAGATATCACAACAGATCAAATATACACACTCAAATGCTACAGTTACAGCACATCCAAGTGTTCTAAAGTCAAGTAAATAAATTTGTAGACAATTTATAATGCTGTTGTAAACAGGGATGTGAACTTGTATCTTTCCATGGCACGGTTCAAAAAGCATCAAAATACTGGTAGAAATTACTGGAAACGATGCGTTCCAATGCATGGTATATGGAGGGAATCCCTGGACTACTACATGTTCCTGGTTTGGGGGAGGACCAATTCATTCAGGAAGATTGAGGGATAATTTATCACTAATTAATGTATAAATATTTCCATGTTACTGACACAAAATTTTAAAATATATGTAAAACCTAGAGGTACCAATTGTCGTAAAAGTATATTTACTACTTAGGTATAAATAATTTAAACTTTGCAGTTATAATTAATAGTTTAGAAAACCTGGCTATGGTTTCAGAGTCCATCATACACGGACACCACCCCCATTTGAGTGAATGGTACAGGCTTTATCTTCACTACAGCAGTGGAAATTTCCACATTGCCTTGATTGACTGTCCATGACTGCTCCGTGACCCCATATAATGTGCTCGGTCACCAGAGCGCATTATTATGTAAATCGCCCATGGTGGAAAAGAGCCAGGTGAATATTTGGAGAATATTCTACAAGGAATTGTTCTCTGATCCGGGATAATATTGAGAGGGTCAATTGTTAAATCTTGGAATAGAGCAATTAGGATTATTGTCATGTGGGTTAAGTGGAAATTTGGCCCAAATAACAAATCCTAATAACAGATGAAGAGCGGGAAAATGGAATTGTCAAATAATTTGCTAGCAAAAATTTATGGCACAGCTTGAAGAACACTAACTAATGCTTGACAAATTATATACACTTTTGCAAACAACTATGTTGTCGAAACTCACAAAGAACTCTTCATTCATAACAACAGATAATGTGACAGACAACACAAGTGTAAAAGTCTTCGACCTTTTTGTTGGGAAAACCCTTATATTTTCTTTGAACAAAAATCTCTCATTGCATTTGTCCGAGCCTATCTGACAAATTGTCCAAGCTAGCTGTTTAGTGTTTACACTTCAGGTCTGTAATGAATTACCATTTTTCAAACATCTATCGCCAACACATCATAGAACAATGACGCCACATCTCAACTCCTTGGGACCAAAGTTTTCGAATCAATTTCATTACATGTAAATCAATTTGCCCGGTCCTTAGCTCTAAACTGATCAAAAGTAAACACGATCTCAATACAAGTCATTGAATGGAGTTGCGAACTCTATTTGCTCTTAAATTCGATTAACAAAATTTGGGAAGAAAAAGACGGAGGAGTAAACAACATGCCTCTTCTTAAGGTCTATGAACGTCGACTGTTACATTCTCGTCAGCATCGCATAGAACTTTGGCCATGCATGGAAATTGGTCATTACTCAGTATCTATTTTTTTAAATGCATAAAATGTGGAGTGTCACTGTCAGGGCCGAGCGGTTAAGAGCACCGGACTCGAGCTCTGGTGTTTCTGATCTGCAGAGTGTGGGTTCGAGTCCCGGTCTTGGCACTTGTGTCTTTGAGCAAGATACTTTAACATTATTGCCTTGTCCTTAGGATGGGACATTAAGCCTTAGTTGGTAGTGCATGTAAAAGAACCTACATGCAGTACACTCATCGTGGAAGAGTAGGGGTTAACCCCGGTGTTTCTGGTTCACACATTTGTAGCACCCTTGTCGGCAGGTTTCCTCAGGCTTGCGTGCTACAGTGATTAAGTTCACTTATGAGGCATCCTTGGTTTCATTAACAGAAATATATAATACGAACAATAATAACGTACACAAATTAAAATAAAGTCCAAAAACGTCAGCTGATAACAGTTTTTTCCAGTCGAGTCCTTATTTTTCAACAATAGCTTCAACATGTATACATGGGCTCACGTACTCAACTTTGTAAAACAAAAGACACAGGTAAATTACACATTGAAAACAGGCAGGCATTTTGACAAGAGTAAAGATAAATGGATAAAGAAAAAGTTCCCTCAGTAATTTTTAAAACTAGAAATTAACAATCGATTTTCATTGGTCTTAACATTGGTCCACAGACCAAGCGCTATTTAAAGGTACGGTTTTTGTTTGGTTTTTGTCAACATATACATGTAATGCTGATTCAAAGGAAAATTTAGCAAGAAAGGTACAATAAAAGTCACATGTGAAAGTTTCAGCTGAATCTTGTTGAGAAAACAGCAAGAGGTTTCCAGGAACGTTCAACCCATCCATGTTTAGCGAGGTGACAGCGGGGTACTACCAACCGCATCTCTGGCCGCAGCATTCACAAAGACACGAGCCCTCAGAAATATGAGAAACGATTCATGCATGAACCGTTTCTCGGATTTAAATGTTTTTATCGATTTCTAATCAACGGGGGCATTTCAGACGGACAAAATAATTTTGCAGGATGCTTACTACCATTACCACCATCTTTATAACAAGAAATTTGTTGTCGGGGTCATTACCAAAGTATGACCCTACCTTTAATACATCAACATTCTTATTAAGTACTTTATGAGCAATCTGAAAGACTGGTCGAAACATGCCCTGAAAACATTAAAATAAAACACACTGTTTCTGGAGAGCTCTCCCCTAAGAACAAAAGAGGGCAAAAACACAAATGTACATTTATGTACACGTACAGAATGATTTCTTGACAAAGAAGGAAGTGAAACTGCAGTTAAAATTCTGGCAGCGTCTCGTCCATCCGTCTACGAACGGAGTAGACACGTTGACAAAAGGAAATTCTGGGCCACTACTTGTAAATGATTTTGTAACAATAAAGCATTGTCTTAGTGAGACTCTTACTCGTTATAACTTGCATCACTTATATAATAATAATTTAAAGTCTTTAATTTCCCTGACAACTAAAAACAAACGCTTTTCAGCAGTCGTCGTGCAAATTTTTCAAAAATAGCATAAGTAAAATTTTAATTCTAACATAAACTAAAAAAATTGTAAAAGTTGAAAATCACAAACGACAAGAAAGCATCAAATAGAACACCGTTCTCCGCCTTGAAATTCACCAAAGACCCTACCTGTGTAAAATCATTATAACAGTCAGGAGGGCGTGGTCGGCGCTCGTGGGTGTCAGCAGATTACCCTTCTCAGGAGATGTTGCCAGGACGCTCAACCCATCTAAATCGGTCACCCCACAGCAAGCCTTAGTTTTGCCGCTGAAATCTAGAAGAGGTTTCATTGCAGTGTTGAGGATCTCAGTGTAAATGAATCAAATTCACAGTCCAGTAGAATAAAGAAATATGCTACCCTCCGTCAGATAATTCCAAAAAACCTTGAACCAGTTGTTGTTGTCGCTTAGCCTCAGATCAGAAAACAAATTTCCATCAGGAACAGTAGATGTTTTGTTTTATTTTGAAGGGATATCCTCTGGTGCTCTATTCTTTCAGTGAGGATGTCTCGACGCGATCATGGAGTTTAATGACGACGACGAACAACTGCTTAGCCGATGTTCTCCGATTCCCCACGTCGTTATGCATACGAAGCATGTGGAGGGCCCAACAGCCCACAAGGGGTTTGAGTACTGTACACGGTACGTGTATCATTCGAGCCAAGCTGAATATTTTATAGGGCTTTGAGTCTACATGAGCCTGAGCTGAGATCCATGAGGCGGGCGCAGGGTAGTGACACAGACAGAGGGGGAAAAAAAATGGCAATCAGGGCGATGGCTTCCTTAGGCATTCATGTCTCTCGATGTTTGCCATTGGATGATGACACAATTGAAAGAAATCCACAACCAATCAGAAAACTGGATTACAGTTCTTAGCAGTCTTTATCCAAATAATGTATTCCCAAAATATAAATTTGTATGATAAAACAGACGATCTGTTTCATGAAACACTATTGTACTTTAAGTAAATATTTAAACATCATTTTCCATTGACTGCAGAGCATTTGAGTAAATACTTCCCCTGTACCATAATCACAAAATCTTTTAATGGAAACCGAACACCAAATCAAAACAGAAGAGACAGTGGGCGAGTTTTGCATAAAAAGCAGGATGTACTCTAGTTTAAATCAAGCCTCAATACTCTGCGTGTTGGTTTTTTTGGCAACGCCCTGAAATCCGAGGCTTGGTGTTTATTTTTTTGCGAGGCCCTCCGGGTTTCCTGTTGCACATTCAATATGAATGTTTGTGTGAGGATGCGATTGAAGGGGTTGACGTCACTAAAACACTGTCACATTCTGCGCCCAGTCTGTGCCGGCCGAGGCCTGTGCATGATTGGATAATGTGCACGTAGACAAAAATCATTACTTTCTCTTTGCCTTGCACTGCCTTTCATTTAATCAACAACCACCTTCGCACTCCGTCCAGTTTGACATTAATGTTGCATGAGGCGGACATTACTTAATTCAAATGTTAATTTATGAGGGGGCATAAGGTGTGCTTATATGCAGGAACTCAGACATGCAGTTATAGGAAATGATGGGGGAAAAAAATCCAACAATTTTCAGGTACGGTAAAAATTAAGTTGCAGGTTTCTCCCTAGGATTTTTTTAAAATTGTGGGGTATTCTTGAACCAAATTTTGAAAGTTTGGCCTAAGCCTGCTGAATTGAAACGAGGTCCTGAGAATGTTTTTTACTCAGTATTTATCTACATGTATGGTTTTAAAAGCCCTACTGTGTGATCCGGGGCATTCTTAATGGTTTCTTTATGATTTTTGTACACAAAATTGATCTGAAGCCCCCCTCCCCCTCCCCCGTGCGATTTGCACATATGGCATCGATACGTGCATATCAGCTTGCGATTCACACGTATCGCCCCAATTCGCAAGTACATACCAGCATGATTTGCATGTATCACCACAATACGCTAGCTTGTACATCGGGAGTACATGTACACTGTGTTCTGACCCTTCGGCCATTCTGCAATCTGCTATGGGGAAGTATTTACTTGTAGTAATCTCCGGTTAATGAAATTACATTTATGTAAACATTCAAAAGACTTTTCTTTCCAGGTTTGTGTACAAACCCTTCCCCCTAACCACCTCTCCATCCCAAAGCCTAGCACTCCCAGCCACAACTCAAAACTTGGTTCATTTGCTAATCAAATTTTAAAAAAATTATTCTGAAAAAATTAATCCTGTGCTTGAGCACGGAAACATTTTCGGAAAACCCAGTGCCAAGTGCTTAAAAAACATGAAGGAAAAGACATTTTCCAGTGCAAATATCTCCCTAATTCCCTGTCTGAAGTGCTTTCCCCATGGGGCCTCCACGCAGGCCTGGGTGATCAAGCTGGCAATCAGCCGTGAAAATGAAAATGTCTCAATTCTAATCTAAGCATTTTCTTCTTCTATTTTGTTTTACATCTTGTATTGTAGGAACACAGTTGAGTTAATTCCAAACATACTTTGTGTACTTACTCAATTCAGATCTACATGATTGATGCTGAACTGTGGGGAATAAAATTACTTTTTTTTTATTAGAGATGTTGAAATTTTGTTTGCCATCCATGATTTCTTCCCTAGTCAAACGTAGCAACCATGAAATTTCCCTCACAACAATTTCTCTAACTCACTTTTAAAGAGTACGAGTATTGCGGGAAAATAGCGCTCCTTAAAGGAGAACTGTCGTCATAATCGTAACAGGCCTGTGGCTGCACATGGAATTATTGAACGCATACCCGGTTACTGCACATATAATGCGCGTGCTGGCCGTCACATGACAGACACAAAGGACGCCGCCATTATGCGACGGCCAGTGCGCGCACCTGCCGTACAGTAACTGGATTAGAGATCCTAATTCCATGTACAGCCACAGGCCAACTATGATCTGATCAAGACGACAGTACCCCTTTAATCTTTTGTAAGTGGATTTTTAGTTTTGATTGGGGGAATTATCTATTTGTTTTTATTCACAGCAGGAAATGAATGAACAAAGAGGGTGGTGTTTCTTTGCCTATGATCTTGTGACAAAAATCTATTCAATTTTTTATACTGTAAGCCATGTTTTATTAATGTCCATAATGTCCTTTAAATTGTCTGCTTCTTAAATTGTGGCATCAGGAGATTAATTTGATAGTAATTTAGTTTACTTTTTTTGAAATCCATCAGGGGTGCTACTTTTTTTCTTCTTTTCTTTTCTCTCCTATGTACATATGTTTTCTTTATGATTATCGTTCTTATTTTTGTACTTTGCATTTTTACCTGTGAAATAAATGAAATGAAATGAAATGAAAACCTACATGTATCCTGCAACTTGAATAATCAGAGGTACATTGTACCTACTTACAAGTATGTGCTTAAAACAAAATGATTTGTAAAAACCACGCTTGACTTTCACTTTTTACACTAATATATGAAGTTTGGTTATGAGGAGTGAAAAAGATCCCCTCAATAATTTAAGGAGAGCAGTTTGTAGCTCCCCTTGTAAATCCTAAAATGAAGGGCTGAATTCTGTGAAATTGTCTTCTTAAAGGCACTGTACACGTTTTGGTAATTACTCAAAATATATATTAACATAAAAACTGACTTGGTAAAGAGCAATGGAGAGCTGTTGATAGTATAAAACATTGTGAGAAACGACTCCCTCTGAAGTAACGTAGTTTTTGAGAAAGAGATAAGTTCTCACTAAAATAATAAAAGACTTCTTGCAAGAAGCCTTTTATTCCTATCTGAAAGCACACAAATTTGTACAAGAAGAGTGTTTTTTCTTTCATCATTTTCTTGCAACTTCGATGACCAATTGAGCCCAAATTTCACAGACTTGTTATTTTATGCATGTGTTGGGATATATACCAAGTGAGAACACTGGTCTTTGACAATTACCAAATGTGTTCAGTGCCTTTAAAAGGAAACGTGTTTAGAATAAATAGAAATGAAGCCCAAATTTGTCTATGTGGCATTCACAAGCAATATTCAAATTTATAGTCAGTATGTGTAATGTCAGACAGATAGCGACTTCCCCCATGTCTGGCCCACAGCCAAAACGACTTCTTGGAAAGACTTCTCCTTCTTAACATTCACAGCCGCTGCGTCTTTTACATAATGTCACGCCGTGCCACCTGTCTCAGAAGCTGCATAAGGTGTTATAGGTGGGAAGAGACAATCGACTTCATGATGTAAGTGCAAGTCTCGCGCATATTGAAAGCGAGAAAAAAACTTCTTGAAATAAAAATACCCATAGCAAGTTGTTAAAATAAATTTTCAACTGTTGTATATAATACAAATAATTTGATCAAATTAACTTTGAAACAAAATTAAAACTTGGGACGAGGATGCTTATTGTTAGAAACCCCATTTGCCAATCACGCCCAAATGTGTGCATTTATTACATACAGTAGGTTTAGTGACAACATGACCGTCAGTTGGGCAAAATTACTAATTTTTTAAAAAGTAACCAGAAACGGAGGTCAAGTCTTATTCTCAGGTTTTCTTTGTTATTTTGTTGAATTGATTCTACTTTCATACTGTTAATCACTTAGTATTACATTCCCAACAACTCATAGCCATAAACTACGTTAAACTAAAATAATTGACAAAACAAAATCCCACCCACGTAAAACTCCATGGATGGTTGGGATCCCAGTGGTCCCAGAAGTTCAAATATGCGTGAGACTTGCAGTCTATTCAAGGGGAGATTTTTGAGCCATGGAACGATGCAAAGGATAGGAACAAATATCATGGTTTTTTGAGTCTTTCAAAGGTCTAATACAAAAAGTTTGACACATTAATTGTGTTTTTTTAAATCAAAATCCTTCAAATTTTGTTCTTGAAACAAATGTTTACATTAGGCTTGCAGAAAACAGCAGACAATGTTCATGTACATTGTAGGTACTTTTTCTGATATTGTGTACATGTGCAGTACAGTGTATACCTGTACACAGTTCAGCATTTGCAATATTTAAGAACACAAATACCTCTCGTTTTTGTTCTGTTTTTCCCTTCTTCTTCTGCTTCTTCTTTAAAGGCACTGGACACTATTGGTAATTACTCAAAATAATTGTTAGCATAAAAACTTACTTGGTAACGATCAATGGAGAGCTGTTAATAATATAAAACATTGTGAGAAACAGCTCCCTCTGAAGTAACGTCGTTTTTGAGAAAAAAGTAATTTCTCAGTAAAATATTTGAATTCATTTCGAGACTCTTGAAATCACATCTGAAAGCACACAACTTCGTGTGACAAGGGTGTTTTTTCTTCCATTATTATCTCGCAACTTCGATGACCAATTTAGTTCAAATTTTCACAGGTTTGTTATTTTGTGCATATGTTGAGATACACCAAGTGAGAAGACTGGTCTTTGACAATTACCAAAGGTGTCCAGTGTCTTTAACCCAACTCTTCTCTACAGCATCACAATATTGAAACTGAATTGAGCCTCAAAAATCATCAGGCAATTAAACATCAGTATGAAGACAGGCACGAATTTGATGACGTCATGATGACCACATCAGGTGTCGAATTACATTAAATCAAAGTTGTTGTTTTGTTTGCGCCCCACGGACATACAGCTAGCAAGAGAAATACATGTCAAGTTAAATTCAAACAAACATCCGATCAAATCAAACATCCGATCAAATCTAACCCAAAAAGGATGATTTTCTGATGCCTCCCATCAACAGCAAAGCCTTATAATATCCTGACAGCGGCAGCACAAAATATTTTGGTTGGCACAAAAAATTAAAAAATGTTTCCCCTGTCTGTTTGTCTCATGATCTTTATGTTTATTTACACGTCAGGACGAATACAATGTTGGAATGAAACAAGAGAGGCAGGAATTCCTGCAGTTCTATTTTAAGCGCCCACAAGTGTCTCAGATCTTGATAAAGTGGCACATCAAAAATATTAGTTACAAAGTACAAAGTGTAAGGGTTTGCCTTGATCTGTTTTTTTAGTGACTACATGTAGCCAGCAGGACCAGTTACCCCTTGCAATTTCACCAGTCCGCCAGCTTTCTTACTCTTAGAGCCCATATTTCATATTTTTTACCACTGAACTAGCCAGTCAGACCGCTTCGGAGAGTTTCTTTATTTTGAAATTACTCCCTATGGGGATTGTATTAGGATCTGTCCTCATTGAACATCATTTTTAAAAGTAATATTACACAGTGAGGTATTATTATTCAGACAATGGTTGTGAGTTTACTGGCCCCGAGGCTAAAATCACTAGCCTAGAGCCTGCGCCCAATTTCATAAAAGCATGTAAGCACAAAAACTTGCTAAGCACAGAAAACTCTTGTTTAGGAAAAATAGGTTACCAGCCAAATTACTATTCAGTTACCATTGATGTGACAGGTACCCCACTCATTTCTTGCTCAGCAAAGAAATTTGCTTAGCAGAATTTTCTGCTAAACAGCTTTATGAAATTGGGCCCAGAGGTCCAGTGTAAATTCCCAGCCCTGTGATACCTTGACCCAATTTCATAGAACTGCTTTTAGAGCACAAAAAGTAGCTAGGCACAAAACATTCTGCTTAGCAGAATAGGGTTACCAGCCTAAATCCCATCTCACATACACAATCTATGACTGGTATTCCGCTTATTTTTGCTTAGCATAAGTCTGTTTAAGCAATATTTTCTGCTTAAAGCAGCTCTATGAAATTGGGCCCTGGGGAGACTTGTATCAAGGGACTCTAAAGACCGGAAAACAAACTGGTATCCATGTAGTTTCAATTCTTAAACCTTTCTCATAAAAAAAGGATACGATTTGGCAAAGAAAGACATTCCAGTGGTCAATTTCACAAAACTCTTCATAACTTACATTAGGACTAGTCCTAGGCAATGCTAAGAGATAGGATTAGTCTTACATATTAAGACCAGTTACTGGTCCTAACTTCAGATAAGACTAGTCTTATCTCTTTGTGAAATCGGTCCCTGAAAACATAAGAACAGTAGAAAGTTGTTTTTCTGCAAAACAACTTCCAAACAAATTATATACAGCTTTATGAAATTGGTCAAAAGCATTGTAGATGACATTATTTGCTTTGAATCTTTTAAAGCAAATTACATAATTCCATATCTAGCACAGAATTATTTAGCTTTTATTCGCAGAAATACATGGATGAAAGCAACTAGCCAATGCATGCATGTACAGTATAGGGCTTACATGTACATGTACATGCACATGTAGCTATATTTTTATACAATCCTGTATCAGTGACAGCATGCACACATGTAGTGTTATGCATATTGCTCAGGAATCACATTCTAATCTGTGCTCTGTGTTGTTAGTATACTATTGGTTGTCTCCACTGTCAATGACAGAAACTTGCCAAAAGAGGGCGCCATAGCAAATGACTGGAGAGAGCATGAAATGCAATTTTTCAATAGAATCATGTTCCCTGCAGGCATAATTAATCTCACTGCATAAGCCCGGTCTGTACATTGTTGATAGTATCGAATGGTGCTAAAACTGTTCATCGCTCCATATGAATGTTATCTTCTAAGGGCAAACAATGTATTACATCATCATAAAATAACCCTATTTTTGAGAATGCACATTGGCAATGATGCCCTGCTTCAATGAAAGTTTCCATCCACAGGTATTTAATTATTTATTTATTATTATTTTTGAGGCCATCGCCTTCACCAAGTCTTGGCCTTCATCACCGCCCCCTTTCAAATTACTGCCAAGGACTTCCAAACTCGGGGCCCCTACATTACCCTTTGCCCCTCTGTGAGAATAGAATCAAGGCATGAAAATGCCCAAAAGATGGTCAGAGGTTGGGTTAGCCTTGTCCAAGGCTCTTTACGCAAGCAAGCTTCGTTTTTTGGTACGAGGTTGAAAAATCATGCTTCGACCCACTGCAGTAGTACCGTGCCAGTATTGTTATGCTACCTGGTGAATTCAAAGCGGGGTGCTTGCGTAAAGAGCCTTGGACAAGGCTAAGGTTGGGTCTACAAGGAGACTCTGGTCTGGTACGGAGGCAACAAACTGCGTCCATGCCCCTGGTCATTGCCATGGTGCCCCTTTGAAACAATCCAGAGTAGAGATCTGTAAGTTTCCTTCATATAGGCCTAGATGATGTGACCTCTGACGTCACTTGAAAACCATAACATGATGCGCGCGCATGTCGCCGGGCAAAACGTCTGTACTTGACAGCCAGCTAGCTAGCTACATGTAGTTGTTAACTTCTGGTCATTCGTCATGAAAGTACACGCAATCTTACCATGAGTACGCCACTTCTTGCCTGGCCGAACATGACTTGGACAGTGTTTTGTCAACAGAGGGCGGTTTGAATGTAAACAGAGGTCGAATCGTCTATTCAGTGAACAATTTCCCATGCATAGCATAGCAAAATGCTACAAAAATGTACCAGTTGCTACTGAAAAATCATTATTTGCTACTCAATTGAAGCATTTGGAGTGTCAAAAAAATGTTCAGCCCAAATATTTTGCTAGGCAAAATTGCTTGACGAAATCGTTCCCTGATATTGATGCCCTTTATTGGTAATTGTCAAAGACCAGTATCTATCCACACTTGATGTGACCCAACATGTACATGTACATGAAATGACAAGCCTGTGGAAGGGAAAAGTTCAATCGGTCATTGGAGTCACGAGAAAGAAAGTGAAGAAAAAAAACCCTTAAATGCTTACACCGTTTTCAATTATTGAGTTTTGGAATTGCAAGATCAAAACTACATGTAATTGTTTTACTCATTTCTCAAAACCTATTGCATTTCAAAGCAAAAATACTTCAAAGGGAGTTTCCCACCATGATCTTTATACCATGTAAGTTGTGTGCAAATCTATGAACATTTATATTGTTACTCTTACCAATGTTATGCACACCCTTAACTGAGGAAAAACTACCTTGCCCTTAAGACAACCAAGCATCAGACCTGGATATTTTAATTATAGAAAAAGGGAACCCACTGAGGTGCATGTAATGTAGATTGATATGTTGACATTAGATTTGCACTGTGGGAGATTAAAAATGAAAGACTGTACAACAAGGCAGGGTAGAAGGATGCTGTAAGAAATTCTACAGAGGGGGGGGAGGAGAATTGTATACATGAGCTTAAAGGTCAACTCGAACAAAATTAATATTGTTTTTTTAGTATAAAAAGGTAAACGATTGTAATTGAGTAAAATTCAATAAAAACGGTTTCACTTTCATATTACATGTAAACAAAACAATTTTGATCAGTGTCATGCATGCTGGGCAAAAAAATACTGAGTTTCAAGAAAAGCCCCTAAGTGCCTAGGAATCAAAACAGCACTGTGACGTCACACTATTGGATCGATCCAAGCAAGTCAATGGAAAAATGCATAGCAACCAAGATAAACAACCTTCATCCAGTCCGTATGTTACGTCACAACATAAACTGGTTTAACGCTGGTTTTCTGAGGCACTGGTACTTCAGTGTTGATTTCACTTTTCATTGTTATGAGTCTTTGCTGGGAACCATGCAGGGCAGAGTTAACGGCGGGAAAAAATACTAGTTCAAAAATCAAAGAAGGGGTCCATGTTTCCATTGTTTGACCTCAGCAATGGCAGCCAATGCAAAAGTCTACTGCCATAATGAAACATTCAGAAGGACTTTGGCCACAAGGCCCAATTAACAAGTGCTTCAGGCCTGAAACTTCATGGAGACAATAGCCTCCATTGCCTCTGGTCATTGCCTGGGTGCCCCTTGAAATGTTCTAATAGAATTGTAAAATTTCCTCATAGAGGTGCCCTTTACCAAAGAGAAAAAGCCTTGGTGCCCTGCCATTGAAAAAAGAAGCAGGTACTAAGACTGTGCCAGTTACACTGTTACACGGTTAACTGACCGATCCTCAAGTTACACGTTTACATTTTTACGGTTCGGATAAGCGTCAACAAATTCACACGAAAAAGCTGCGAAACGCAGACCACTTTGCAATCACCATGTGTACACAACACAAAATCTGTGCGACACACAAGCAGTCACTTCGTTTCCAATTTACAGGCAAGTTACAGTCTTCGTTATCTCGTTACTTTGCATGCTACAATAAATGCACAAAACATTGAACGCTAGAGGGCGTTTCAGAACAATGCGATAGCTCGAGAGTAAACGCCCTGTATTGATAAAATATAACCAGCGCATTACGCGATCCCCGTGACAGCATACAAAACCAGTTACAAACGCCTTGACTGAAGACTGTAAAGTCTATGGAAAACTTCTGAAGAGGCACCAAGGCCAAGACGAGGGGCAACAGAGGCCATGGCCTCTGTGGCCTCTGTGTAATTCCAGGCCCGAGTATAAATTAATTTTTCCCTCACACCTCTTCATACCTTGAAGCAAAGTCTGCCTTGCCTTAAAGGGATTGTATTTGTTTGGTAATAATTGGAACCCACTGTTTGTTTCAATCATTTTGTAGATACAATAAAACTAACCTGTGAAAATTTCATTTCAAAAAAAGGTGAGATATTGCCGAAAATCTGGAGTGGTTATGTCCATGCCGAAAGAATAATCTGCAATACACAATCTGAGAAACGTTACTGTCCGTAACAGTTTTCAGATTCAAATTTTTGGGGATAAAAAGTGATACTATCTCTTTCCATAACCGCAGTACTTCGAAGTGGAAAGTTTCTCAAAATGCATTTATCCAAAGCTGCTGTACTTCTTACCAAGTAAGTTTTTATTGCAATTAATTTCCAGAGTCATTACCAAACGTATACAGACCCTTTTAAAACAAATTAAATATTAAAATTGTGTCTGGTTTCCATAATAAATGAAGAAGCACCTTTAAAATCCAAACAAATGAACTTTGGAATTTGATTCGAACCCACAGAATCTTCAACCTACACATCGATTCAAATTAACTTTTACTCAACAGTGATATTGTATGATTCAGGTTTCGGCTTCAGATTAATTTCTAATCCAGAGACTTATTATTTTAATATTTCTGTTGGGAAACAAGGGATGTGGTGTTTGGTGACCTAGATTTGCTTGACCTTTAACAATTTGCAAAGTTAATCTTTTACAGATAACAGACCTGATGTTTTTTAAACTCAGTGTTTCACCGCTTTGTGTGAGCAGAGTTAATTTTAAAGGTACAGAGTCATACTTTGCTAATTTTTTACTTAAAAAAAATAATAATTATGAGATATCACCATTCCCCAAACATCACAAGGCTAGACAACCACTTCAAGGTGAGGGCCACACTTTAACTGATTTGGGCTGTCGACCCAAATCAACTGTCACCAGGGGCACATTGCCACCTACTCCTGGGGCTGAAACAGGGCATACTTGTAGGGTTACCCCACCCCCCCTTCACAATCTGTACTTCCCAAAAATGTTTGAAGCAATTAATGTATGGTTAAGTGCCTTGTTCATTGACCCCAAAACAGAAATTTTGAATTTTTCATCTGAAAGCATCAGCTGCGAAATTATTTTGCCTGAAATGCCCCCGAAATCAATAAAAGTTTGTCATAAAAATTTGAATATAAAAAAATCGCCTGCAGGTAACTTTTTGAAATTTCTGTGGTGTCCGCTTGCATGCTACCCTCAATGCGGCCAGTTGGATGTACCTACTAGACTACACGTATCACACTTTTTTTTAATAAATCAAAAGAAAATCAAATTCGTGTCTTTGCTTACATGTACATGTAAATCTCAAATTTTTGGCCTTGGTGCCCTCTAAAATTTGACTTGCTCCAAGGCAAAGATCATAGTGACTTTGCCCTAAACATGTTGTAACTCCAAGTCTGAAATTAACATCGTTATCACAAAAATTCCAAAAAGATAACACTAGTAAAAAAAACAACAAAGATTTTTCACTTTTACAAAATGGAATGCAGCAAAAAACAAAACGGACAGTTCTGATGTCTGTACATGTACAGAGCTCAAATTTGAAAGAAAAATCCACAAGACTGCAGGGCTTGTAGATCAAAATAATTACTGGACCAGAAATGTTTGTACAAGACAAGAATCAAAATGAAAACAAACTTCCTGAGTCCTGACAAGTGACAACATGCATTTAACTGTTTTTATTTGAACAATTTAAAAGCACTTAGACATGTAAGAGAAGATTGATCTCATCTGTCTTTTGGGGTATTAAGTATATTTCATTACTCAACAGAATTGAAAGGTATTTTCCAGACTCAAGGTCAATATTTGAACATAATTTGTTTTTGTTTGGATATTACACGGTGAGGTATTGTTATTCAATTGTAAAACACAATTGACTGCTGGATTTGTCTGGTCATAAGTTGAACTGGCCCACCACTAAAACCACAGGCCTCGGGCCTGCGGTCCAGTGTAACACTGTGAATGATTTCCTTTGTGAATAGCAGAGCAAAATGCTACACAAAATATAACAGTTTGCGACTCAAAAATCAGCAGTTGCTAACTCAAAACATGTACAGTCTAAACATTTTGCTATGCAAAATTGCTGGACGAAATCCTACCCTGACTGCATTTACCTGGCCAAGTACACATTAGTGCATGCACATTGTTTGCTAACAAACACATGGTATGTACTCAAGTACTTGACAAACATTTGTCAATCCATCGTTTGATTAATGATTTGCCAGCCACCCCCCAACCTCAACACCAGTTGATTCCTGTTTAGGAATTTTACCCTGGAATGTTATCCAAACAAGGTTTAAGCCAGGTTTGCTCAAAGTTTAATAACTGGGTGTCCAAATTGCACACTTATGTATACATGTAAATGACAGATAATACAGGCCCAGGGTGTCAAAATTTAAAACAGGGTGTTCACATTTTGTAAGTGACACTTACAAAATGTATGTAAATTACAGATAATAAAATAGAAGGAAAAAGACTTTGCTAGGGTCGAAACGTCAGGCCATAAATTACAGATAAAACAGGCCCAGGGTGTCAAAGGTTACAAACTCTACCTGAACATACGCAAACAGTGCAGCCCTCTGTGAGTCAATTTTATTCATGTTAAAATTGCAGTTTGTTTTACTGATTGATAAAATAGACATTTGGTGCTCAATATGTGGCATGGTGTATTCCCCCCTCCTATTGTGTCTTCACTGTGTTCTGAGAATCCCTGATTTTTTTTGGAGGATTTTAGGGGTGGCGGATACAGTACATGAACTTCTGTACTTAGTTTAGAGGAAAAGGGTGTGTTAAAGTAAGGGAGCATTTGGGGGGACAATCTCTGCCAAATATCAAGCATGGTAATAGATAAAGAGCCAAACCCATTGAACTTCGAAAGACATTGTTTTTAAATTTGATAGTATCTCAAAAACACTTCATGGAGCTTGATTTAATTTCTTGTATGAGCTACATGTACAGGAGTACCTGGCCAATAGTCTTGGCTCAAAATTTACACCTTGGACTACAGGCCTGAGGCCAAGATTTTTAAGAGTTGGGTCAGTAAAAGTCTAGTAAGTTGTCTTGTGTTTTTAAATTGAATCATAAATTTGTTTGCCAAGAGCTGCATCCTTTTATTATTTCTTAAGTTGATGTCATTCGCAGTAAAACTCATGATGTAGGCTAGGCCTAATGTAGGCCTACGTACACGTGCACATGTGTACTTTCTTAGAAGTAAGATCTTTTCCTAGTGCTTGTTCTCATCAAAAAGTTTACATGATGAAACGTGCAGACAGTTTTTCTTATTTTGATTCTGGTCTTGTGAAAAAACCTCTGGTCCAGTAGACATTTTGAGCTCTAATTGCAAGCCCTGCGGTCTGAATGATTTTTCCGCCAAATCTGAGCACTGATACCGACTGCGAAAAGGAGAAGAAATTTGCAGAATATGGGCTATTCGCATTACAGAGCACCCTCTACAGTTTTCCCTCCAACCACTTTTTATCTGAGTGCACAGGTTTTGGTGTTGAGGTTCGCTCGGACCCACCGATCTCATCCAAGACCGCTGGGATGGGCTGATGAGCCTATACAAATTCTTGTTCAGGGTGTAGTGATGCATGATAGGAACTGTTGTACACGCATTCGGGGGCAATGTGCACAATCCAGGCCTGGAATTTTGTTTTTGGGAGGGCAAGGCCATTTTCATTTTGCATTGGGGCACTTCCATTGGAAAATGTTAAAGTCTATGGATACTTTTGAAGGGGCAACAGAGGCCATAGCCTGGCCTCTGTGGGAAACTTTTGAAGGGGCAACAGAGGCCATAGCCTGGCCTCTGTGGGAAACTTTTGAAGGGGCAACAGAGGCCATAGCCTACATGTATTTAGCCTCTGTGGGAAACTTTTGAAGGGGCAACATGGATAATGTGATGTAAAAAATATTTTTAAACTAAAGTAAGATGTTGCGATCCAGCTCTATTTTAGTACAATGCAAAGAATGCTATTAATTAGGCCAAACAAAATAAATGAAAAAACTATATTTATAAAAAAAATTAAAAAATTAGTGAAGCTCCGAGCATGACGATGTATACAAGTATAACACGACAAAACGTTTCACACACGCACAGTCCATGTGCACCGCGCATGACACAACAACGAAGACACGCACAAAAATATAAACAGTGAAGGATGTCCCAGCAAAGCACAAGCAAAAAGCGCGCCATTATCGTAGCAAACATGAAAAGACCACATCGAATTGCGGGGTCTGATCCACCTATTGCGTTTACACTTTGTATTTGGGATCCACTTTGCCGGATCTGATCCACCAATTGCCAGATTCAACCCTCCTCGAAAGGTGGATTAAAATTGCCGGATCTTGAACCGGGTCTGATCCGGCTTTGTTGCGTTTACACTAGCCGTTAATCCACATTGCCGGATCAGAACCGGGTCTAATCCGGCTTTCTGGATCTAGTGTAAACGGGGTCTTGGAGGACGCGTTGGGACCGAGCGAAGTCAGGGCTCGAAATTTACACTGGACCACTGGCCGGAGGCCAGAGTTCTTAGCCTCGGGCAAGTAAACTTATGATCGCACAAGTCCCGCAAACTTTTTTTAAATTTTGTATTATACCTCACTTCATCTTTAATTTTAAAAAATATGTTCAAATGTTTACTTTGAGTCCTATAAATGTCTTTCAATTCTGTTGAATTTGAAAGCACTACATATAAGACAAATGAGAAAAAACTTCTCTTAGCATGTTCAAATTAAAACAGTTAAAACTCTGTGTGGATAGGTTTTTTCTTTTTCTCATTTTGATTCTGGTCATTGTAACAAATGTTCTGGTCCAGTAAAAATTGTGAACTACATGTACAAGCCCCTGCGGTCTTGTGGATTCCGCCCCCCCCCCCAAAAAAAAAAAGAAGAAAAAAAAAGAAATTTAAGCCCTGGAAATGTTGAGGGACCATACCATTTCACATGTGCGATGCAAGGGCATTTCCACAGTGATTTTAAATGTTGTATTTTGAATTTTGCTTACAGACCGTGGTTGCAGTAAACTGCATTTCTGAATGCTTCCAGTGACTGATTGTTTAAGGCCGAGTAAAAAAAGAAACATGTTTAGCGTCCGGGTTTCTAAAAAAAAGGAAGGAGGAGGGGCTTTTTATTTTTTATTTTTAATTTCAAGATGGCCGCCATTCTTTTTAAATTTCAAGTATCCATTGTTTTTTCTACTGTTCAAACACACAATACATAAAAGAAACATGTTGGACAAGACATTGAACATGTCCGGACTTTTTCAAAAAGAGGAGGAGACAGGGCGCTACTATTTTACTATTTTTTGGTATTTTTTCCAAGATGGCCGCCATGCTAAATATGGCTGGCCAAGGTTATTCACAGCTTTTGTGCTATTTTAGTTTACTGATGCAATGTATGAAAAACAAATGGTTTGTATCATTTTAGTAAACTTTTTCTCTTTTTTTTTTCTTTTTCCCCCCTCCCTTTTTAATTTTTTTTATAAAATAGTAAATAGGCCTACATGTAGTAAAAAAAAAGGAGGCGGCCAAAAAGGAGGCGGGCTCGGACGCTAAACATGTTTGTTTTTTTACTCGGCCTAATGTTGAAATCTGTTTTAACAAGTCAAGAATATCATTCGGAAATAAGATTTTGGATTCCTGAGATAAAAAATTGTAAAGTGAATCACTGTGGAATGGCCCATATGGAGATCAACTTAATTAAATTAAAGGAAGGATGCTACAAAAAAATCCTTACATGTAGTTACATCAAAACTTGTCGGGTCAAATCCAGTACTACACTGTACAGAACCTCTAAACCCAGGCCTGTCATCTTTGAGAGGGCAAGGCCATTTTCATTTTGCAAAGTGCACTTCCATTGGAAAATGTTAAAGTCCACGGGAAAGTCCAAGGGGCACCAAGGCCAAGACGACCAGGGGCAACTTGTAATTCCAGGCCTGTAAACCATTACATTTATTTGAGTCCCAATAACTCTTTGTCAGCTTTGTATACATGTACATAAAAAAATGTAGGTAATGTACAGTGCGTGACAGTTAGGGTTTGCACTATCTACATGTAGGAAGCAAGATTAGTAAGCTTGTTGTTGCACCAATCCACAGGTTTTTCACTAATCCTTTTCATATTAAATACATGTAGGTATGCTTTTCCACAACAGCCAGTTGGATCAATTGAAGCTCTAGACTTTTGTCCTAGTCTGCAGGGTGTTCTAACCAGTATTTGGCATGCAGACCACTGTTTGAAGGAGAATAGTGCCAGTAATGTACAGAGTTGTTCAGTTTGACTTCCGACACCTCAACCAATAATAACTCACCAAAACAGGAAGTTAAAGGCACTGAATACGTTTGGAAATTGTCAAAGACCAGTGTTCTCACTTGATGTATCCCAACATACATGTATACATAAAATAACAAGCCTGTGAAAATTTGGGCTCAATTGGTCATCAAAGTTGCAAGAAGTGATGAAAGAAAAACACCCTCTTGTTGTAAATATTTGTGTGCTTTTCAGATAGGAATAAAAACTTCTTGCAAGATTTTTTTTATTATTTTAGTGAGAAACTAGACTTAAGTTTTTGTTAAAACAAAAACAAGGTGTTCGGCATGTCCAATTAGCGGAAACTGATCGCGGGGGAAAAGAAGAACAAGACGAATTGTTACTCCAGAGTCCTTCACATGGTCCAAAGACACCACTTGGCAAGTTTACGGATGAAACATATCAACATGATTGAAGACGAAATAAGAAAATGCACCTCCCCCCTTTTTTAACGACGTTTTTGAAATAAAGGTTACAATATAATCACCGTGTCTGAAGGACATACTCAGCGGGCCCAGAACGCCGTTGGCCGGCATGGTTACGACGATCAGCGTGACACGGTTTCGGTGTTTGCGGAATTTAAGCGAACAGTGTTGTTCTTTTTCAGATTGAATTTTAGTCAGTTATTAAAAGCCATACAAATCACTAGAGCAGGTGGACATCTCAGTGAAGCCTCCTCTAATATTCCTTGGTTTCCACTACGCCATCAGACGTGCAAAACGGAAGTAAATCCATGCTGAACTTTGAATGAGTTTGAGATTTGAGATTTGTACGTGTGTACTATACAACAACAACGTAATGACGTTCAATGAACTTTGACACGTCTAAACCTGCACACAATACGTGGCTGCATGTCAGTATGCAGGTTTGGAGCGCATAGCCAGCCACATGCTATTGGATGCATGTAGATTCAGTGTAGTTGGTTTTAATACGTGGGTGTTAACGTCCGATTTCGACGGGAAGTTAGGGTTAAATTGGAAACATTTCTGTGGAAAACTTTGTGAAGGAAGAACTACATACTAACCTGATGTAAAAATTGTGACTAAAATATGAGTAGTTCTTGAGATATGATTTTTTGAAATTTTCAACTTCCGGTTTGAATCGGATGTCAAGGTCAAATGGGGTCACACTCTGTAGCGTTTTTTGAGTTTTCAAAGGCCTTTCCGATGATGTATAGATTGTGAAAATCCATTGTGTGGTTCATGAGTTATGATTTTTCCAAATATTAAACTTTGATTTAACGTAATTGGATACCTGATGACGTCATCATGACGTAACTGAAGCGGTTTCATCTCCTAATAGATATCTGACTATATGTGAAGTTTCAAGTTTATATGAGTTTTGGAAGTGTGCCTTTGTTAGCGGAAACTCACGGGGGATAAGAAGAAGAAGAAGAAGTATTAAAAAAAATTTTTTTTAAAAAAACACGAACAAAAACAAGAGGTGTTCCAGGCTGTATGCCCGAACACCTAATTACCTCTTTCTCAAAAACTACGTTACTTCAGAGGGAGTCCTTTCCTACAATGTTTTATACTATCAACAGCTCTCCGTTGCTCGTTACCAAGTAAGTTTTAATGCTAATATTTGTTTTGAGTCATTACCAAACATGTCTCTTGAGCTGGTGTTACCGACATTACGGTGTTAGTTGACATTTCAAACATTGTATAGGAGTAATACACACAAATTTAATGTACATGTACACGTACATGTGCAGTAGTCCTAAAATTTGTTAACATGTTTAGAGCTGCAACTTGTAGAAACCAGGGGTGAGAGTTATTGCTGACAGGAAAGTCTGAAACTGGGATCCAGATTGTACATTGAAATGATAGCATTTCCTGGCAACCCCCTGGAGTAAGAGATTCCAACGAGCTTCTAGGAACAGTATCCTCAGTGCTAGAGAACAAAGAGCATGACTTATTTTTTTTAGAGAAAAATACAGCATTTTGTTTTACCAGACAGACTTTAAAAAAGTCTGAATTCGGATAAAAGTCTGAAATTTCTCATCCCTGCTAAACTTGACAACATGTAGATTATAAAGATTTGAAAACAGCTTTTAACCGCTCCATAATTGATTAATTCTTCGCAATGCCACACTTGTCACATCACGCATTACATTGTATCTTGGGTGTTTTCCAACACTAGGCATCTATCAACAGCACATCAAGTTGGCTCTTTTCTTAATAAAGGTCTTCCATCACAAAACCCTCAAATAGTCTTCAATTCTAAGAGTTGTTTCTGCGACTGGTTCTTTTTCAGAATCACCACAACTCATGAATAATAATAATAATAATAATACGCAGTTCTTATATCTAGCGCTTTATACTCCCGATGGGTGTCTGAAAGCGCTCAGTATTTTTCCTACAAGATAAGTGGAGTTACGTGTTGAAGTATGAGACCTATTCCTTTGCATAGCACCATGTAATTGTTTACAAGGTACTGTGGCGCAATATGCAGCCAATCAAACCAGGAACACCGGGGCGAACCCCTTCTCTTTACGATAAGTGCACTGGGTTCTTTTACGTGCATTACACAACACACGGGATCTACGGCTTAATAATTTGTTTCTTCTTCTCTCATTTCAATTCTGATCTTGTAAACAAGATTTTCGTCTAAACCTTTTTCGGTACAATCCCGGCGGTCTTGTCTCCCCAAATTCAAGTTCTGAATTTGAAGCAATGTGTGGAAACCCAAAACAGTTTCACTTTGACGTTAAATTGTCACTTCGGAGCTCCAGCCAGCCCTATCCATGACCACCGGACAGCCACAGTTTTTTAAGAAGGTTTCTTTTGAATTCATCAAAAACTCATCATCGCCTAAAGAGAATACTTCAATTGTCTAGTCTAAATTATCTGGCAACTGAAGTACAAAACCCATCACAGGGGTGAATATGTCGGATCTCTATTACACTGTATTTAAAGTACAGTACCCCTATGAAAAAAACTCTTTATTCAAAACAATTTCCTGCCATAAAATATGATCATTCAGACTGTGGAAACAAGCATTGTTAAATGTAAACATTGGCAGCACAGAGTGCCAGACAAAACCACATTTTTTACGGAGTTGTGGTTAAAAAGCTAAGCTCTGTTGTGCACTGTTGTGCAGTAATTCAACAAAAAGTTTAAAGAGAGAACATTCAGAGATTTTACATTATTGTGAAGTTATAAACAACGACAACAATGTCATGAAGTGAGATTTTCTAATATCATTACAATTTTCGTCCTACACTAGCTACATGTATGCCTTGAAAGATAAGAAAATAATTCAAAATTGAAAATTCTGCGGATATTGACGGATGACACTTATTAGAAAGTGTCTGCTGCACCATGCTCAAGGGCCATGCTCAAGGCCGTCTCTGGCATACTGCATGATGAAGATTGGAATGCCACATAAATTGAGGCCTGTCCCAGACTGGATGTTGTTAAGACAGGCCCACAAAACGCCGTTTTAGAATGTCGGGGCCACTGGCCACTTCAAGCCATAAAAAGATTGGTGGTTGTAATATAGGGGATTATTTTAGTACATATATTCCACTAACTATAGTGGCCCTGTATTCTATAGTTGCTCCTTCAAAAAGATAATTTTGGGTCGCAACATTTTAAATCCATAACACATTTTCGGAAAGGGAAAGAAAATTTAGCAAGTTTATAACATAATTCATGTTTACTCTTTATCACGAAATTCGGTTGTTTACGTTGGAAGACAGTTACAATTTACAACTTGATGCAAACTTTGGTCGACATCTAAGCAGAAAATGGTGCTTGGCAAATTTGTATGCCGAGCAAAAATTAGCAGGGGACCAGTCACAAACAATATACATTGTAATCATGGTATACTGGCTGGTAACCTGTTTCTGCTAAGCAAGATTTGCAGAGCAGCTGTATGAATTTGAAAATGGGCCCTGAATTTCTAGTTGGGATGGGTCCACCCTCTCACTTTAAGAGTAACACAGCTTGACAAGTCAGGAAAAGGTAATTACCCTGCCCCTCCCCCTCTAATTTGTAATGTTGAGTATTTTTGAATTGCTTGTGATACTGCATGCCCAGCGTTCTCCCTTTAAACAGTGGTCCGCTGGCCAAATGCCAGTTAAAACACTCGAGGACCAGTCAAAAGTCTCTCAAAGTGGTCTGGCTGGCTAGTTCAGTGTTGAAAATCATCACTATTTCATTTGAAGTATGGACTAGTGAAAAAACTGGTGGACTAGCGAAATGAAAAGCTAACTGGTCCCGCTGGCTAGTCACTAGAAATGTTAAGGGCAAACCCTGATGCCAGCAATATTGTACTTCAACTCAACATTGAAAGGGTGGAGGGGGTTAGGGTGAAATTGAGAGGTTTTGCGTTATAAATAACTTCAGTTTAGTGGTTACTCCATACTCACCTATCATCGCTTTCCGACTGGTTGTCATTGTCAACATTTAACGAGTCTTTGAGAGACGGTAGATCACTCATTGCAGAGGCCTCTCTCCTTAGGTTCTCTTTACTCAATGTACTTTTGCTACTGGTCCTCTCCCTTGACAATAAGGAGGAATCTCGCTTGTTCATTCTTTTTGCATCCTTTGCCTTTTCACTGGACGGTAGCGCTGGTTGCTGAGAGGCAGAACTTAGCTCCCCGAGTGGGTTATCTGTGGGGGGGTTCTCCCCGGGTACAAAGTGCACAGAGCTTGCAGCACTTGAGCTGCCAGAAACATTGTCTTTCATTTGTTCAGATTTCGGGGCTGAGCATTCCGCAACAGGTTGCGGCTCAGTGAGAAAATCTTTACATGTCCATCGTCCTCGTTTGATGGGTTCTATACGGGCGACTTTCACTAATTTAAACCTCGAGGGGCCATTCCCGTTTGCTTCGGAGTTGGGGTTTGTTACAGCAAAATTTGGATTCAGGCACACCCCTACTACGGTGTTTGCCGGGTCATCTGCATCAGATTGTTCAATAATGTCTGTTTGTAAACTCAATTTGGACATATTTGAGAGATCGGCAAATGACAAATCATCAGTTCGACTTTCTTCGAGCTCGTCCATGCTATCGTTCTCATCGTTTACATTTTCCGTCACGCTGGTGATTTGGAAGAAACTTTTCTTCTTGTTGGTGTTTGCCAGAATCTTACCGTCTGATTCAATTTGGACTTTTAAATATTGCAGCTCCGGATCGTCCTCTGGATCACATTTATTGGCTGCAGAAGAGGGGACCAGGGACTCCTCCATCATGTCTGTATCATTGGAGGATTTACCTTCGGTGTTTGCCATGATCCTCGTTTACAACTCACTCAACTGTATACGTGTATTCACGTACGTACGTATCAAATACACGCACGTTGGTTAGAACACAGACTCACACACAGGCACTGTGGTATTGTAAACTTTCACGTCACACTCCCCGATTTCCCAACACGGGAAATTCACCGTCTACTCACCCTACGGCTGATTTTCCAGAATGGCAGGACGCCATGGTATTCTGTCTGTACTTCAAGACAGATTATCCTCTCAATAGTGCTTCAGATGGTTTGAAACTCGGGAAAGATTGTAACGACTTCTTCACCACACACACGATCTAATCCAGACGCACAGAGACACACACACAACGCATTGAAAAATCATAAAATGGCGAATCATGTGTCTCGCCGGTACCCCGAGTCCATTAGTCACTACGTTTATATCATGGACACCAGGGAGTTTTTTGTGACACACAAAATCGCATTGTATGTCCCTTCCTAGTTGCCGACACAAACTTGTCACAGTCGCCTGAATGTATTACATTTAACCCAAAATACAATCATTTGTCTGTAAACTGACGCTTTTTAGACAAACTTAATTGTTTAAAAGGACTATAACGTGTAAATTTACACCCAAAAGCGTTTTTTTTACCATAAGAAATAATTTTAAATAAAAGCAATTTATAAAATGTTAACACTAAAAGGACTTAATAACTCGTGTGGGGTAAACGCGGATGTACATGTCCCAATGACATCCATAAACCGTGTACAAAAATCATATACGAGGGGTGGGTGGAGGATTTCGTCCTTATCACCAAGTATAGCATTATCATTACCCGAGGGAGGGGCTGTTGACAACTTGAAAGGAATTCAAACATCTAAATCTCAAAGATATTAGTGTGATTTAAAAAAAATATATTGATGCATTTTACAAAACACAGGACCAAAGGTTAGCAATTAATCAGATCTGACAAGTTGTCCGCAGGTGCAAGCAGAGCCTCTCTTGTCATCACTACACGCCCTGGTTAATGAGGCGGATCGGGAGGCGTCGAGACGGGGGGTTAAAGAGTCACAGAGAAAGCAAACGAAAGTAAAGTGTTGTTTTCCGTGGGTGGGGCGGGCAGGAGCTTCACAACTTAAGCCCAATTGGGTATTTCTAACCCAAATCAGGTAACCCATTATATAGTAAAATAATCATCCGCCTCAGCTCTCACACAATACACCCTCCCCGCCATAGATCCCCCCCCCCCCATCATCATCCGTTCGAGGTCAGCATGATAACTGATGCATACCTTTCGGGAGGCCCAGCTAACAGTGGTGTGGCTAACTTGCAAAAAAAAGGGGGAGTGGGGGAACCTGCTAGGTCTTTTGTCTGAACTATACTCTCAAAAGTACCACATTGCGGCTTCCATTCTGGTCATCCATTCTATGCTGTATGCATGAGGCAGCTGATGACAATCCTGCGCTTAAGGCTCTGTACACGTTTGGTAATTACTCAAAATATATATTAGCATAACAACTGACTTGGTAACGAGCAACAGAGAGCTGCTGATAGTATAAAACATTGTGAGAAACGACTCCCTCTGAAGTAACGTAGTTTTTGAGAAAGAGGTAATTTCTCACTAAAATAATACAAACTTCTTGCAAGAAGTTTTTATTCCTATCTGAAAGCACACAAGTTTGTACAACAAGGGTGTTTTTTCTTTCATCACTTTCTTGCAACTTCGATGACCAATTGAGCCCATGTTTTCACAGGCTTGTTATTTTATGCATACGTTGGGATACACCAAGTGAGAACACTGGTCTTTGACAATTACCAAACGTGTACGATGCCTTTAATGCTTGTCCAAACCTTTTTTTCTAAATAATTTTATAGGCAGACTGAATCTTTTATTATAGAAACATGATAATTTTACTCCTCAGTCTGTTTTGCCTTCTCTACATTATCGCTGTTGGTTTATTTTCATTTTCTTATTAGCGATTATTGTCTAATTCTTGTGCATTTGAGTAATTTTACTAAATTTTGTGGAGAGAAATCAATAACAAAAGGTGGGCATACAAATAACAATTATATATTTACATGATATTACATGTAGATTTATCATCTCAAAAATGGTTACCGGTACCAATCTCGGAAAAGGAATTTAATTTCGGTGATGACGTTGAAGCTTTGATTTCTGTATGCATGCAGGCTACGACTTCGAAAGTCTGTGTTAATTGCAGTCGCTTCGCGTAATATTGTTGCGAATCTGATGATACCCAAAAAGTGACCAAACTGCAATATTCATTCCAGCTTCGAGTTTGGTATAAAATTATTAGCATTGATTCAAATAGAGCAAAACAAAATGACAGCGCCACTGTTTTGATATTGCCATCATTTTGTTAAGTTTACGGGTGGCGAGAGGGTCCCGAATGTGACAGCTAGGCTATTGTCCTTCTCGAAGATTGTAATGGATTAAAATTTCAATGACTGTTTGATGAATGAACGAAATTTTCAACAACAAAAAATGGAAAGAAAACAAAGTTAGTTGTCGCAATCTGCTTAGGCCTACCTACGAACACCCATTTTGGCGTCAACCAAAAATACATTTTCAAATATGTTTTATTACAGATTCAGAATCCGTTACGACGGATTCAGAATCCAATGTTACGCGGGATTCACAATCCATTAATACGGATTCGTAATCCGTTATTACGTGTTTGCAGTGAATCCGTAATAAGGAATTGTGAATTCGTATCAACATATTCTGAATCCGCAATAACGGATTGTGAGTCCGTAATAATGGATTCGAATCCGTTAATCCCAATTTATTTTGTTTTGGCTGTCGTCACGGGCTTTCGTATTTTCGAGCCTTTTTGATCTGATGGTATAAATGCAAAAAATACTAAGAGCCCCACTTTCCTGCCCAAGCAGAATCCTTCTAAAAGTGTAAATATAAAATAAAGAAAAACACAGAAATATTATAATCGATTCAAGTAAAATATTTCACCGCACTGGTTATTATAAATCAATTAAAGAAGTATTTGTTTTCTTCTTTGCATGCGCTATGAAAGGTATTGTACACTTTTGGTAACAGCTCAAAATCAGTGTCCACATTTTGTGTGATTCAACATATGAATGAACAAACAAACCCGTGAAAGTTTGAGCTCAATTGGTCATCGAGGTCACGAGAAAATAGTGAAAAGAGACCTTATGTGTTTTCTGTTTTTTTCAAACATCGAGTTTTTATCGCGCGTGGTAAAAACTATTGTTTTAGGCCCCCTACTAATTTCTCAGAAACGATAGCATTTTAGGCAGAAATATTTTAAGGAACCCTTTCTACCATTACTTACTTTAAATCATGTAAGTTATGTGTGAATCTGTGGGCACTTGTGTTTTTCGATCTTACCAATTAGTGTACAGGGCCTTTAAAGGCCACCGCAACAACTGTTGTTTATACCAATATTAATGTATACAAGCCACCACTCACCTCCAACGGCGGAGCAAAGTTCGGTAACCATAATAACTAGATGTATTGCACGCCGTGCCCCAGGTGGCGTTTTTCCCGCCGGTGACTTCAGCTGGAGTTTCCGCGCCATTTTGATTTCCGCCGTTCGTGATTGGAGAATAGCTCCATGGAACATCACCGTAGTTTTGCATGATTAATGCAAACTTTTAAAGGACGGTTTAATTCAGGCAGGAAGTGAAAAAATTCACCTCAAAAACCGAGATAATGACTGTGGCTCGTGTTTTGTTTAACAATGCCAGGGCATGGGCTTTTCGGGTACAAGGGTCAACCTTGTTATTGTGTTGGAAGAACAAACAAGCAAAACAAGTTTTGGTAAACTTATCGTAAAAGGTGAAATGTGTTTTATTTAAAGGTATTGTACACTTTTGGTACAGCTCAAAATCAGTTTCCACATTTGGTGTGATTCAATTGGTCATCGAGATCACGAGAAAATAGTGAAAAGAGACCTTATGTGTGTTTTTTTTTCTTCAAAATATCGCGCGTGATAAAGCTATTGTTTTACTCATTTCTCAGAGACGATAGCAGTTTAGGCAGAAATATTTTAAGGAACCCTTTCTACCATTACTTACTTTAAATCATGTAAGTTGTGTGAATCTGTGAACATTTGTGTTTTTCGATCTTACCAATAGTGTATACAGGGCTTTTAACGGTTGTTCTTGATCTAAAGTCCATACTAAGGTAATCTTCGGAAACAAAACCGTGACTGATAAACTTGAGAACGAAAAAAATATATATATATTTAAAAATCATCAAATGAATAATTATCTTTAAAAAGAGATATTTTCGTGTGAAGTTGGCAATGATTCAACTTATAACAATCCTTTTTGTTATCAGGAAAGGGCACACTTTCCTAATAGAAATTTTGAGTACAACAAAAAGTAATAACAAAAGAGCAAAGTATGTGGTCTGATAAATTAAATAAATAAAAAAGGAAGATAGTTACATGTGTATTTCATAGTTCTCTAAGCATTGGCCAGCTTTGCTGAAATTCACAATAATAAAGCATTTTTCTGAATTGCGCAAAGCATAACTGGTTTGGCTGTGCATCAACGACTCAATTTTCTTTTTTACATTTTCTTTTTAAGAGGGTGGGCGGGGTTAGGCTGCATTTGGTGCTCAACAATTGTTTCTTCATTGTGTGCTTGGAATCTCAGGAATTCTTTAGAGGATTTTAGGGGGAGGTACCTCTGTACTTCTGGTATATTAGACTGGGTGGGGTAGGGTGGGGTTAGGGTGGGGCGGGTGAGTGGATACAAATCACCCAAATTTATGTAAATTATAATTCTTTAAAGCCACGCTGATACATCAAAATTTAATAAAACTTGTTGGCAACATGGCGAAACGCTGATCATTGCTTGACTGAAAACAACACTTGGTCCGTCAAAGGAAAAACGCTAACATCTCTAAACATTCAATGGAATGGTATATGGTCAGTCCAAAAGACAAATATTTTATTTCAAATATAATGTAATCTTTTATCAGCGGAGTATAAAGATAAATATGTTTTTATCAAAGTGCATAAAGAATAATCTATATCATGCTGTGTACAGGAAAATACCTCTACAAAATAAGACAACAATAGAAGACAAAATTAATGGGCATTGACGTTGTGTTCGACTCACAAGATTTTACAACAGCAATGTTTACAGTTTAAAGGCAATGTATTCTTTTGGTAATTGTCAAAGACCAGTATCCTCACTTGGTGTATCCCAACATTTGCATAAAATAACAAACCTGTGAATATTTGGGCTCAATTGGGCATCAAAGCTGCAAGAAAAAAATGAAAGAAAAAACACCCTTGTCGTATAGAATTGTGTGCTTTCAGATGCCTGAGACCTGAAGCCTTTCTCATATTCAAATTTTTGGGTGAAAAATTACCTCTCACATTACTTCAAAGGGGGTCATTTCTAACAATGTTTTATAATAACAACAGCTCTTCAGCGCTCTTTACCAAGTAAGTTTTTATGTTCATTACTTTTTGGAGTAACTCCCAAAGGTATACCCTGCCTTTAACAACTTTCTTTTAAAATTCATAATTCTTTAAAGCTCGTGTGGAGTTGTTAAAAAAACTAAACTTTGCAGACAAAATAAACATTTGACTCTTGCTCTTGCCTCTTAGGTAAATTTTACAAAGTTACTACCTGTATAAAAATATACATAGAGTATTGCATTAAATTTTGCAACAATATCATAATTTGGATCGCCACGACGAATGTGTCACAACAACGATGATTTTTAATAGATGTAATAATTTTCATTTGGGGATAATAAATAATAGTTTCTGTTTTATTTAAACCGATGTGTGGTAACTACTGTATACTAAGTGCTTTCCCCCGGTCCTGCAATTTTTTTGTTTAAATCCACATGGCGGCTTCAATTCTGGACCTTGCTCTATGCACAAGGCATTGTATAGGGTTTGCCCTTAACTTGTTCAATGAGTAGCCACCAGGACCAGTTAGCTTGTCATTTCGCTGGTCCACCAGCTTTGTCACTGGTCCCGTATTTGGGATTTCGTTTCAACATAGTAACTAGCATGGGACTATGTGATTTGAAGCAATATGAACAATCAGTGGTTTACGTGTAGCAGTGGCAAGCAATCAACTTGCCTGGCGGACTAGATGGACAGAATTCTGACTGGTCCTTTGTGCCTTTTGGGGACCAGTCAAAATTCTCTCCAAGTGGTCCGACTGGCTAGTTAAGTATTGCAAAGCATCCCTACAGACACAGACAAGTGAAAAGGCTGGTGGACTTGTGAAATGGCAATCTACCAGCGTTCTCCATTAACAGTGGTCTGCTGGCCAAATTCTACTTAAAACGCCTGAGGACCACTCAAAATACTCTCCAAGTGGTCCGACTGGCTAGTACGGTGTTGCAAAGCATCCCTATTTTGTATGAAATATGGACCAGTGAAATAGCTGGTAGACATGGAGCCTCTGCTGGCAAGTCACTGACAAATGTTAAGGGTAAACCAGCGTCCTCCCTTAACAGTGGTCCGCTGGCTAAATTCTACCTAAATCACCTGAGGACCAGTCCAAATTCTCTCCAAGTGGCCAGCTAGCTAGTTCAGTGTTGAAAAGCATCCCTGTTTTATGTGAAACATGGACGAGTGAAAAGGCTGGTGGACCTGTAAAATGGCAAGCTACCTTGTCCGGCTGGCCGGTCACTGAAAACGTTAGTAAGGGTAAACCCTAAACGCCGCAAGACCTGAAATCCTTGAATCAAATCAAAGTATCTGCTTGGGCTTTAAACATGTAGAGTGAAAATTATTTGCCAGTCATGACTCAAATGATAGTTATCTGCAAATGATAGTTATAGGTTACTCTTCAAGGAAAATAAGCAATTTATGAAAACGTCCCGAGAGTGATTGTAACTCACATTAAAGTGGGAGGCTTTCGGCTTTAATTAAGATAAGGTTGCTTTTATGAAAGAACTTGGGAAGTCTAGAAAAACAAGTTGACCCTGTATTAAAGAATAAATATGAATATAAAATATTTTCTACGATATGACATCTTAACAAAAGTTTTAGGTTAGGAACAGAGCACTTTGACTTTTGACTGAAAATAAATGAAAGACTTTCATATGAGATAAATGCTGAATACTTATTTATAAAATATTTACTTAACATAAATACACCTTCTCTAATCCTAAACTAACAAAAAGTTGTTTTAAACTTTTAAAAAGGGTTTTCTTCTGAAAAACTAAATTTCAATTAGGTAAATTTGTTAAAGGTATCGTACACGTTTGATAATGACTCAAAACAAATATTAGCATAAAAACTTACTTGGTAACAAGCAACGGAGAGCTGTTGATAGTATAAAACATTGTAGGAAACGACTCCCTCTGAAATAACGTAGTTTTTAAGAAAGAGGTAATTTCTCACAAAAAATAATAAAAACTTCTTGCAAGAAGTTTTAATTCCTATCTGAAAGCACACAAATTTGTACAATAAGGGTGGTTTTTCTTTCATCATTTTCTTGCAACTTCGATGACCAATTGAGCCCAAATTTTCACAGGCTTGTTATTTCATGCATATGTTGGGATACACCAAGTGAGGATACTGGTCATTGACAATTACCAAACGTGTTCAGTGCCTTTAAAGGGGCACTGTCGTTATGATCTGAGCAGGCCTGTGACTGTACATGGAAGTATGAACTCTGACCCAGTTACTGCAACCATGCGTGTGCTGGCTTTCACATCGCAAAGGGTGCTGTCATTATTCTCTTGTGATGTAACGGCCAGCGTGCCAAAGGTCTGCATGATCATGACACTGTCTGTAACACTTCTCAGATTCAAATTTTCTGGGATAAAAAGTGATATATTTTTCCATAACCGCAGTACCTTGAAGTGAAAAGTTTCTCAAAATGCATTATACTATCCAAAGCTGCTGCACTTCTAACCAAGTAAGTTTATAATTCCATTAATTTTCAGAGTCATTACCAAACAGATACAGACCCTTTGAGCACACAGGCAAATAACAACATGGACAAATAAAATGTGTTTGAAACTTCTCAGTGCACACAAATATTTCTTGTTTTTTTTCTAAACTGTTTTTGTCTATCACTTCAATATCTGACTGTGTTAGTAACTAGATGAAGGAAATCAGATCATATTTTGATTGGCAGTTATTAGGATTTAAATTTGCATCGGGAATATAGAATATTATTTGGATTTTACCCATACGCCGATGTGTGTAAAGCATTGTATACTCATTACGAATCCTGTAAAAAAAATCAAAAGGCATATTACTCTAGTGGGATTCAAACCCAAAACCTTTGCCATTCTAGAGCATCAAGATTGCCCGGTAGCTAGAGGTAGTTCGAAGACATCTGCTCTAAAAAGGCAAAGGTCGTGGGTTCGAATCCCACCCAAGTAATATGCCTGTGGATTGTTTTTACAGGACTCGGGAAAGTACTGAGTATACAGTGCTTTACACACATCGGTGTATGGGTAAAACCAAATGATATTTATTAGGATATCAAAATTGCAGTCATCAAAATAAATACTTTTATTTAAAAAAAGATGTAGAAAGACAGATAGATAATTAAATAACCTTATTTAGATACAACCGCAGAACGGACTTACATCACATCGAGAAATCACAGTTCTTTCAGCACACCAGATTGTCCAGTCGTCAAATTTGTTGACCTGTAAAGAGAAAAATTACAAATTCTGTCAAACATACTGGCCCTCTTTTGGTGCTCGATATGTGGCATGGTGTACCCCCCCCCCTCCTATTGTGTCTTCTTTGTGTTCCGGGAATCTCAGGAATTTTAAGAGGATTTTAGGGGGGTACTTCTGTACAAGAGGAAAAGAGTGTTGAGTATTGGTATTGGTTATTGGTGGTATTGGTTATATGTACTGAGTGTTGAGCATTGAGTGTTGAGAATTGAGTGTTGAGTATTGGTATTGGTATTTGGTATTGAGCATTATGTAATGAGTACTGAGTACCGAGTACTGAGTGTTGAGCTTTGAGTGTTGAGTATTAGTGTTGAGTATTGTATTGGGTATTGGTATTGAGCATTATGTAATGAGTACTGAGTACTGAGTGTTGAGCATTGAGTGTTGAGAAATGAGTGTTGAGTATTGGTATTGAGTATTATGTATTGAGTACTGAGTACTGAGTGTTGAGTATTGAGCTTTGAGTGTTGAATATTAGCATTGGATATTGGTTATTGGTATGGTTTGGGCATTGAGTATTGGGTATTGAGTACTGAGTACTGAGTACTTATTACTTATTACTGAGTACTGAATACTGAGTACTGTGTACTGACTACTGAGTACTGAGTGAGAAACTCACCTTTGGCGTCACCTGATAATAGCGGGACGGTGTTGAATTCGTTTGCATCTCCATAGCGAGATCCTCCATAATACAGGGGCGAGCAGCAGACTCAACGTTGTTACACTTAGTATCAACAGGTACACCTACATGGAGGAAACAGTTTCAATGTATCTTGTTTGTAAGGCCGTGTTGGAATTGGCGGCTATGGCTATGGCTAAGGTTGGATCACCGAGTCATCGTGCGTTGAAGTATAGGACATCCTTAGCCACACTCTTAGCAACATTAAAAGCCGTAGCTGTAGCCGCCAATTCGGATATGGTCCAAGTGTGACATAATTTTACAGTAAGCCATGATCACCTCGCACAAACTGGCTCCAATTAGAAGCCCATAGGATATGCATTGAGCTAGCTTCCCTTGCAGGATTTATGTGTACAATAATCGCAGGAAGACTCAAGGTTCTCTCAACGATGAAATCAGTGTTCTTTGTTAAAAGTACAAGGTGTGAAATTAAGAAAATTTGCTGGTTGCCCCAGTTGCATCGAGACCGAGATCCGAATAATACAACGTACGGTACATTGTGCACACATTATCCGCTACCATGCCGCTACACAGTGCCATCACGCTGTACAGGTGCATCCCGTACATGCTGACGCTGGAAAGTTCGCACATGGTTCGCGGTGGACGGCGTGATTTAAAAAAATAAATAATAATTGTTAAACGCTTCCGATGAAGTACAACATTGTAATTATTTTTCAAGAAGCTTTATGTGGAAAATTCAAACAATCTTTGGAGCTGGCACAATTTGATAACCAGGGTATGCCTCAAATTCTTATTTTTTTTTTAGGTTGCCCGTCAACAGTTTGATTACTGGTTGCTCGGGTGATTTTTGGGTTGCCCCGGGCAACCGTTAATTTCGCACCCTGAAGTACACAAGAATCTCCTACTAAGTCATTAAGCTCAAGTCTCAAATGTTCCAAGGCAAGTCCAAGTCAAGTTCCCAACCCAAAATAATGGGAATCGAGTGTGACTTGAGTCGAAGTCTCAGACTTGAGTCTCCAACTCTGAGAAGAGGCGATAATTCTGAAAGGAGAATAATTTCTCTTGCTTGCCACATTACATTAAATTGATCTTGGGTTGAACAAAGACAAATTAATCCGGAGGTCGCAGGTTCAAGTCCTGCTCTAGTCAAATTTTCTTTGTTCAACCCAAAATGTTTACAAATTTACCCAGTCAGTTTTCCTTGTGGTTTATTACTTGATAATTGAAACAAAAAGACCCATCCCTTTACGGTGATCCCTCTGCTGCCGCTTCCCAGGTTGTATCGTAAACTTAGGTGTGATCCCTGGCTATACGGCAGTTAAAGGTTGAATGGCTTTTGGCTGGCATCCCCGAACAAAGACAATGACAAAACAGGGAGACTAGATAACTCAGTTGGTTGAGCGCTGACCATTAATCCGGAGGTCACAGGTTCATGTCCCGCTCTGGTAAATTTTGTCTTTGTTCAACCCAAAAATACATTATAATGAGTTACTTCTTAAAAATTGCAAAATAGCTCACCTCTCTTGAGAGAAGACCAAGCCGCCTGGCCCTGCTACCGAGCACAAAAGAGAACTCACTGACCTGGGCGAGTCCAGAAGCCACGATCCACTTAATGTGACGGTTACTCAACGGCAGGAATATACCCAGCACAAAAACCGCCGTGGAAAACTAGAAGAAACAAAAGCCGATTGATTCAAAATATCATCCAAACCCAGACAAGGTGGAAAGCAAAAAATCAGTTTCATAATACAAAAAATAAAAAAAATAAATAAAAAATTCCACAAAATATTTTTTTGTAATAAGTTAAGGTGTTTGGTACTTAAAGAAAACAAAATCACTCTAAATTTGGACCTAAATTTTTAAAGATGGGTAAATACTCAAAAAATTCATGGCCATAAAACTTACTTGGTAATAAGTACTGTCAGCTGTCGATAGTATAAACTATTTTGAGTAAGGATTTCATTTGAAGTAATGGTTTGGATAACTTTTCGCCCCAAAGATACTCGAATCTGATAAATGATTCATGCATGAATCGTTTCTCAGATTTCTAAAATTTCAGTTTCCGTTTGAGAATGCTGCTGCCAGAAATGCGGTTGGTACCTGCTGTCACCTTGCTAAACGCGGTACCTGCTGTCACTTCACTAAACGCGGATGGATTCAACGTTCTTCACAAGAATACCAGGACAGTTTTATGCTGTTCTCTTAGCAAGTAGACACTGTATTCAGTTGAAACTTTCACAGGCGACTTTTATTGTATCTTTCTTGATAATTTTGCCTATAAATCAGCATTACGTTGACAAAAAACAAACGATGACCCTACCTTTAAGAATGAAGGGTGCAACACAATAAAGATTACTAAAAGTTGTCTTTGAAAAAACTTTTTCCACTTCTAACATCTCACCTTCATCACGACTACTGTAAGCGTGAGCATTGTTAAAAATGTCAACTCATACAAGACGAATGATGGGAACACATGCAGACCTGAAATACAGTCAAAAGGTTGAGGGTAACATTTTCAAAATCAAATTGATGTAATTTTCATTTCAGTTCTAGAGTATGACATGTTCAAAGAAAGGCTTCCAATGAGTTGAACGCTGTACTGAGTGTCGTCCACCAAAAAACACACCACTGTTGCCCTCAGGTTATAGTCACCTTTAATGGGAGACTTTGGAACGCTAGGGGGTAGCAGACTAACCAGGTAAATTTCCATTGTTTGCGTAGTTCTGAGCATGCGCACATTACCGAGAACAATGGGTTTACCTGGTAAGTCTGCTGCCACCTAGCATCCAAAAAGTCCCCCATTGGTGGTGGGGGGGAGGGGGTAGGGGGTTGTTGGAAACCCAAAGCTGCTCAGAGGCTTGCCAGACATCAAGGCACTGCCTGATACAATAAACAGGTGGCTGGAATGGTCCACTTTATCAGAGGGTTGGATGTGTGTGGGCTATGTTGACACTCACACTAAGCCATGTGGCAGATTTTGTACGCTGGGTATAGTAAAGGTTTTTTCCCAGCCCATAAAATAAAAATTTAACATCCTGGGAACTGACCATCCCCCCCTTAGATATGTGGAATGGTCCAGTCTAGGATATCAACAGAGATGCCAACATTGAATTCCCAAAAAGAGTAGCACCGCCGAGCACTTAAAACTTAAGTTGCAAGTCAGGCATAAAACTCACCGAGTCGTAAAAAGAGGAAAATTATGACATTTATGATATAAACTAATATTTTCAGCGAAAATCACTTATTGCAAAGCGGCCTACTCTAGAGGTCTAACAATTATGAATTGTATTCTCAGTCTTTAAAAAAAAAAAAAAAAAAAATTTTTTTTTTTTTTTTTTTTTTTTTTTTTTTTGTATCTTGTGCTTTGCTGCATGAAGAGAACCCTTTCCAACTAAATTCAACAAAATGCTGTAGTTTCTGTCCCATTGTTTATTCAAATGAATAATGCTCACGTTTGCACAGCAAAATAGTAATTAAAAAAATCACCACCTGACCACAGCAGCAGGCCAGTCAAGTCTTCAAGCGACTTCACCAAGAGCAGTTCGTCAATTGGCCTGTCCAACCAATTCCATTTCCACCCACTGCATTCTTATTTTTATCGACAGTTTTCATCAGATCTTGGCCTCCATTGCGATCGATGAAATATTTTCTTGTTGTCACCTTTATTTTAGTTGATCGCTGCAGCGATCATAATGTTCAAAAACAAACTACGACGACGGCGCGCGCTGAACTGCTGTGTGCTCTGTGGTAGGCAAATCCTGAGTCGAGTGCGATAGTTGGATTGGTACCTCCTAAATAAGCACCAAACTGAATTTCGCTTTTAACCACAGCAGTCAACATTCGTTATAGTTTTTTATTTTATAAATACTTTTAGTATTAGTTTTTATCATGATACATTGTTCGTAACTACATTTACACTGGGCGGCTTGTTTATCGTATTTAATTGAAGATTATCGTAGCGGCGTATTCACGGCTCAAAATCGTATTTTCTACGCCCAAATCGTGTATGTTGGCATCTCTGTATCAAGGACGTTTAACCTGCTGCAAGATTTGCAACTAGGAAAACCACTGAAATACATAACTTGTGACTCCTGTAGGAGGACACGTGGCTCATAGCAGCGTTTTTAAATATATATAAATAATCAGAACTTTTACAAATTACCGATTGCACCAAAGAAGAGAGCAGCAAAGAAATCCCTGATGGGTTCAATCAGTCCTCTGATCTCATCCGCAACGGAGTGACCCATGGAACTCAAGATGACCCCAGCTAAGAAGCAACCCAACTCCATGGATATGCCGAGCATGTCAGTAATCTGTAACCACGGTCAAAACAAGATCAATCTAGTGAGGTTTGCGGATGGACACCATAAACTCTCTCTATGAGTTGTGGTGGTTCTGAGAAGAACTGGTTGTTTCAAAACTCAACGTTTCAATCAGTGTCCTCTGACCGTCTTCAGGAGAGTTGCAAAAGTTTAAAATCCTACTTAAAGGCACTGAAGACGTTTGGTAATTGTCACAGACCAGTGCTCTCACTTGGTTTATCCCAACATATGCATAAAATAATAAGCCTGTGAACATTTGGGCTCAATTGGTCATCGAAGTTGCAAGAAATTGATGAAAGAAAAAACACCCTTGAAAAAACATTTTTTGTGTGCTTTCAGATAGGAATAAAAACTTCTTGCAAGAAGTCTTTTATTATTTTAGTGAGAAAATACCTCTTTCTCAAAAACTACGTTACTTCAAAAGGAGTCGCTTCTCACAATGTTTTATACTATCAACAGCTCTCTTTTGCTCGTTACCAAGTCAGTTTTTATGCTAATATATATTTTGAGTAATTACCAAACGTGTACAGTGCCTCTAAAAGGGGGCCGTCCACAGTTTTCAACATTTACGGCCATACAAAGAGTACGACTGGGGGGGGGGGGGACGGGGACGTACAACTTTAAAAGGTGTGTAAAAGTTTATCTTTGGGGGAAGGGAGGGAGGGTTCCTCAAAAGTAGTATTCTCTGTACGAAAAATGAACATTTTTGAAAACTTTGGATGATCCCTAACACAAAAAACCCCCACGATTAGCAGAAACAGGTTACCAGCCAGAATTACATGTAATGTATATTGTCTTTGACCGGTTCCTTGTCAACAATTGCTTGGCAGTAAAAATGTAAGCCACTTGGAGACTTGAGAAATTCAGAGCAATGGTTTAAAGTACAGATAATTCTATAGTTTGCAGCCGAGCTTGGTGGAGGTTGTTGCAGACTTCATGTTCGTAAGTACAGCTTCTCTCATCGAGTTGTTGACCATTGGAACAACTTATCAAATGAGATTGTCTCAGCTCTTTCTATTAACCAATTCAAAACTAACTTAAACAAATACTGGACAAATCTTGATTATAAATTTTTATCTCATTATTAAATAGTGCTCCTCGCTTTTAACTTTTTTGTCTGCAGCTAATGACCCTCTATAGTGTCTGCTTTTAAGTCTTTGATGAGAGGGGTGGCGTGTTGTGGCCGAGTGGATAAGAAACACCAGACTCAAGCTCTGGTGTTTCTGATCAGCAGAGTGTGGGTTCGAATCCCAGTCGTGACACTTGTGTCCTTAAGCAAGACACTTGACCACATGCTTCGTCCTTCGGATGGGACGTTAAGTCGTAGGTCCTGTGTGTTGTGTAATGCACGTAAAAGAACCCAGTGCACTTATCGTAAAGAGAAGGGGTTCGCCCCGGTGTTCCTGGTTGGATTGGCTGCATATTGCGCCACAACACCTTGTAAACCATTACATGGTGCTATGCAAAGAAATAGATCTCATACTTCAACACGTAACTCCACTTACCTTGTAGGAAAAGTACTAAGCGCTTTGAGACACCCATCGGGAGTATAAAGCGCTATATAAGAACTGCGTATTATTATTATTATTATTAAATAAGCCTTTGGCTTTCTACCGACCCAAGATTTCTAGCAAGATTCTGGCAAGATTGTGACCCTTGAATTTGAAACCTTACCATGAGCATGATGAAAGCCAGGGCCACACTGCCCATGATCAGCATCTCTTTGGTTCCCTTAGCGTGAAGTCGTTGTACGACACGAGGCAAGAGGTAGCGTGACATGCCTAAGCTCAGTACCACCACAAAACCAACAGCTGAGGAACAATGATGAGAACAAAATGAGCTATAGCAAATTATTTCAGTCTTTGTAATTTAATTTTTTGATTTCTTGATTGAAGTAAGATTTGAACGTGGCACGGCAGGACATTCTAGAGACTAAGATTTGCGGTAAAACCATGCAATCTTCGCTGCAGTACGAAAACGTTGTATCTCGATTTTGCAAAAAAACCATTGTATCTCCCACTAAAATTCTCTGTTTAAAAACGTTGCAGGGTTCTCCCCATGCACAAGCTAGCATATCAGGCAGATACATGCAAATTGCGTGCCGATACGCGCATATTTCGGCCGATACTCAAAACAAACACCAAAAAACAAAACATTTTTAATTTTTTTTTATATGGTAGTTTCACAAAAAACATGAAAAGAAAACCATATAGAATGCTTGAAATTGCACAGTAAGGCTTTGAAAACCAAGAAAAACACGAAGTAGAAAACATTCCGAAGACCTTGTTTCAATTTAGCGTGCTTTGGCCAAGAATGCCCCACAGTTTTGAAAAAAACCTGGGAAAAACCCTGCGTTGTATCTCACCGTGTACTTGTTTTGTGTGTACATCCGGGCTATTTCAGGTGAGATACAACATTTTGACCATTCCAAAAATCGCGCGTTACGTAAGCGCTATTTTAGGAGACACAACATTTTTGCACTAACCCAGCATTATCATCCCTGTTATGAGTTTAACAACCCAACACTTGTTAGATTGTTTTCTGGAGAAAAAACAGAGCTTAGGAGCTTACCAACTAAACGCTAACCCTAACCAGGTACATCCAATAAATACATCCCGTACATGTTACTTGAATGGTTTTCGGATATACAAAAAGACTCAACAATGTTCAATCATCAGGAATTCTAGTTGCCTATTCTGAGGCGCTTAGCAAAGTGAAGGAAAAATTGACGTCTCTTAAATATCTCTTGATGCCTATCGAACACTCATCCACAACCTTTTTGTGGTTTAATTTCAAAATGGCAGTCTGGAAAACTTAAACATACTAAATCATTTACCAATTAGCACTTTAGTCAAGACGGCTAAGGTGCTAAAGAGATCCGTGACTGCATCAGCAGTATTCTTCTCTCCCCCGACCTTTGACACGACTGCAGCTGTGTCGACACCAGCGAGGGCAGGTAGCATCGCTATCAGGAGACCTAGTTGGACGTCTTGCATCACTAGGATGCCAAGTAGAGTAGAGCTGTATTCAAACTCGGGCACATCTAAAGCTGAAATCAACAAGATCAGAGAATTTAAACAGCTACTTGAGCAAACATTTTTAACGGGAATGCCATTTAAAGGCACTGAACATGTATGGAAATTGTCAAAGACCAGTGTTCTCACTTGGTGTATCCCAACATATGCATAAAATAACAAGCCTGTGAAAATTTGGGCTCAATTGGTCGTCGAAGTTGCAAGAAAATGATAACAGAAAAAACACCCTTGTTGTACAAACTTGTGTGCTTTCAGATAGGAATAAAAACTTCTTGCAAGAAGTTTTTATTATTTTAGTGAGAAATTACCTCTTTCTCAAAAACAACATTACTTCAGAGGGAGTCGTTTCTCACAATGTTTTATACGATCAACAGCTCTCTGTTGCTCGATACCAACTAAGTTTTTATGCTAATATTTGTTTTGAGTCATTACCAAACGTGTACGATACCTTTAACCGTAATTTTGTTATGTTTTGAAAAACTAGCTACACTTTTATGGCATATGAGCTGACCAGTTCGACGATTTGGTTAGGACAATGGAAATATTAAAATATATCAGCATGTGCTGAAAATGTGCCTCGTTTCAAGGTTAAGGACAGAAGTTTCATGACTGTTGACTGAGACTCAAATCCATACTCAAATTACTCGTCAACCGCAACTTGAGTTTGATGCGCTAGATGCTCGGCCACGACTGAAGCAAAGAAGATGGGGAACTTACAGTTTAAAACTTCAAATCGTACGTTCATAACGTCCTTACCAATTTTCTACGTCAACTGTCGGATATCCAACACTGAGGAACTTCACGACTAGTTGCGTTAGACGCTAGGCCACAACACGCAACAAAGAAGATGGGGAGCTTACAGTTTACAACTTCAAATCGTACATTCATAACGTCCTTACCATTTTCTTTGTCAGCCTTTGGATGTCCAACACTGAGGAACTTCACGACTAGAGGTGTGCTGGAGAGGGAGAGACAAGCAGCGATGAACGCACTCTCGCTGGGGATGATGTCCAAGACGAATCCAAAGAAGATACCGAACGCAACCATGACAATGGTCATGGTGATGCTGCCAAACACGGCAACGCGCCAAACCTAGGGAAAGCATTGAAAAGTGTGATTTGAAATGATTGGACAGAGAGTTTGGTCATTGTACGAAAACAAAACTAATGCTAAAAGTTCATTAATTATGCAGGACGCCTCTCATCTACTATACAGTTCCTTCACATTCAATAGGTCTGGTATTCGAATCTCTGTTCCCTGGACTTCACTCTGTCGACAATCATTTGTACCAAATGCTATCCACATGTTCAATGACATTGCTCGTAGGGTCTAATATTTGAAACGCCCTGTGTCATATTATGACAATTCCCCAGCCACTTTTCATTTGGAAATTGTGATCTTCGGTGACATTGCTGTAAATCCTGGCCCTGAAGCTGAAAATAACTCAAACTCAGCAAAGCTAGTCAAACTCTGCAAATTTAATCTGGAGTTGTTTTTAAGCACTCATTGTATTGCACCGTTGTTTCATGGTCCTTTGTAATGATTGTAAAAACCGGTCTCTTGTTGCTTTGTAGCCTACATTTAACTCCTGGTATCTTGTAATTTGTTGTAATGTATGTATTTTTATAAGGCCAGTAAATTTCTATGTTTATAACATAGACAAGAAACTATCTATTCAATTCTATCTAAATGAAGCCTGAAGAACGCTATAAATGCCACATTTACTCTCGCCTGAACATCTGACTTCACACTTCAAGGCTTGTGAATAACGCCAGATACCTGCCCTGAGTGCCTGGCCGGATCCTGCCAGATGTACCTTTGACCTCGCATCCATTTCACACAAAGATTCGAGTCAATTCACACGTACATACTTTACATAGTGAATAAAACAACATGACATGCATGTACCGACATTATACACACACTGCATGTAGACGATCGAAAGTGCAAGGTGACAAACTAAATCACCTCGGACCAATCATAACACAGATATGGAAAGCTTACGTCACTGCATGTTAATCCAATGAAATTGTTGTATCCAATGAAATCATTGGGTCTGTAAGACCAGTGCCTGTCTTTATCCTTGCAGGTAAACACAGGGGACCAGTCTACATTTACTCCAGCCTACCTTTTTAATCTTCTCAGGTGAGAACTCCAAGCCGACGGTGAATAGAATAAAGAAGGCGCCAAACTCACCCAATGTTTCAAACTGAACGAGGGCCTGGAAAGAAAGAAATCAATTCAAGACTTGAAATTTGTATTATTATGGGTTTTTTTTATGAGAGATCACCTAACATCACAAGGCCGGACGGCCACTTCAAGGTGAGGGCTACACTACACCGATTTGTGCTATCGACCCAAATCAACTGCCACCAGAGGCATGTTGCCATCTACTCCTATATTTATTTCCATATACAACACTTATATCTGTCCAACGTTGAAGCAATGTGGCACAATAAAGGATATCCCGTTACACGTATGTTCCACCAATCAAATATGAGTTATATTATTATTATTATTATTATTTATTCAGCCATTTCTCAATAGAAAAAAACATACAGTGTACAAGTAGTCTGTTTGAAAAAAAAAGTTGGCCCACATCAAGTTGGACAGGGTTAACAAAAGTGTACTCAAACACTGTGACTCGAAAGTCTGCTAATCCCAACTTGAAAATTGGAACACAAGTAAAACAAATATATTTATAAATCAATAAAACATTAAGAAAATATATATAGACATTTTACTAAAACAAAAAAAATCAACATTTTGAAAAAATAAACAAATCAAGAATTAAATAAGAATCCAGATAAATAAATAAATAAATAAATAAATAAATGAAGAATAAATAATTTTTTTGCAAGACAGTAAGGCAAGGAGAGAGAAAAATATGACAAAAAAATTAAATTAAAATAAATGAATAAATAAATAAAGAAACAAATACATTCAATATAAATAAATAAATCAATCAATCAAAAACAAAGAAGAAGAAAAAAATAAATGAAAACAAAAATGATCAATACAAATATATACTGTCTTACTTTGATCATGTTGAACCCAGATGAGCCTAGTATGACTCCAGCCACAGTGTAACCAAACATTGTGGGTAAACCGATAGCTGAACACAGCCAGCCACAGATGAACGCAAGAATAGACATCAGTAAAATATCCTGCATTTACAAGAAACAAAAAAGTAAAATTAATGTGTTCAAGTTCGGCATCATTAAGAGTTTCCAAATACAGTAAAGAGCTTTCTTTTGCTACATCACAGAGCCTACGAGTTTGGTTAGCATTGGTTGGCGAAAGTTATGGGCAGCCTTTACTGCAAAAATTACAACAATTCATCACTCAAAGGTACATGTAAGTCCATACTTTGGTAATGAACCTGAAAAGAAATTGTGTTATTTCTATCCAAAGGCTTACTAGTTATGAATATGGTAATGGTAGTAAGCTTCCTGTGAAATTGTTTTATCTGATTAGAAATCAATAACAACATTTGAAGATGAGAAACGATTCATGCACGAATCGTTTCTCAGATTTCCGAGGGTTGTCTGTTTGCGAATGCTGTGGCCAGAGATGCGGTTGTACCCGCTGTCACCTTGCTAACCGTTGATGGATTTGAGGTTCTTGTGAAATTATTGATAGTTTCTTGCTGTTTTCTCAAGAAGTAGACACTGAATTCAGCCTGCAGGCAATCTTTGGAGATCAGAGATTTCTAATCACCGGGGCTACTTTAGACCAAATAATTTTGCAGGATTCTACCACCATTACCAACTTTATGACATCTAGACTTTTGGATAAAAATTACACAATTTCTTTTCGGGGTCATTACCAAAGTATGACCCTACCTTTAAATGGCTGCTCATACCAAATATGGTGGTGAGTGCTTTGCTTTTTTAAAACATACATTTCTAGGCAATACAAATACAATATTTATGTTAGGAAAGGAAAGAAATACAACATATTTTTCTTTATTTTTGTTCTTTACTCTGTCTAGTAGTTTTAATGTTGTGGCAATTTTTATTTTTGGTGTAAGGCCAAATAAAAAACATGTTTAGCGTCCCCGCCCGCTTCCTTTTTAGAAGCCGCCTCCTTTTTTTTTTTTTTCTTTTTCTTTTTTTTTTTGAAGGAAAAAATTATACATTTTAAACAATCCCTGACGAAAAAAAATAAATTTTAAAATAAATTAGATCGTATTTTAGACTTAGCACACCGAAAAAAGCACACCGAAAAAAGCACACCGAAAAAAGCTGGCAACCATCTTGAAAAAAAGCCTGGCCAGTTGTCTCGAAAAATGTGTCGGACGGCCATTAAAAAAAAAAAAAAGGCCCTCCTCCTTCCTTTTTTCAAAAAGGCAGGACGCTAAACATGTTTTTTATTTTATTTGGCCTAACAGTCTATCAAGATCATAGTGAGGATTGTGTCCAAAATAGACTGGTGCCCTATGAACTATGATATGTTGCAGAAATGTCTAGTGTGTGGGACCCAGACATTAATGCAGTGTGATAAAAGTATAGAAGAATATTTAAATATTTATAAAGTTGAGAGTAAATGAAATTCACATCAACAGCTGTTTTTGGAGATGAAGCCAGATGGCTTGGCCTGAGGAATATTGATTTTTGTTAATAAGCAATTTTTTGTAAGAAGATAATCTTGTAAATTTGAGACTGTATTCAATACAATCTGAAAGTAGGATTTGAAACTTTGAATGGTGGAGATCTCTAGTAAGGTTTGCAGTAACACCATGTACATGAGTAGGATTTGAAACTTTGCATGGTGGAGATACAATCTAGTAAGGTTTGCAGTAACACCATGTACATGAGTAGGATTTGAAACTTTGAATGGTGGAGATACAATCTAGTAAGGTTTGCAGTAACACCATGTTCATGAGTAGGATTTGATACTTTGCATGCTGGAGATACAATCTAGCAAGGTTTGCAGATGTACATGAGTAGGATTTGAAATTTTGCATGGTGGAAATACAATCTAGTAAGGTTTGCGGTAACACCATGTACATGAGTAGGATTTGAAACTTTGCATGCTGGAGATACAATCTAGGGAGGTTTAGGATAACACAATGTTCATGGAAATCTCTCTCGTGAACTTTCTCCTGAAGATAATCAGAGCATACTGATCGAAATGTCAAGTTGATACACCACTTATAATTCAGTTTCAATTTATTTTGTTAAGTTCTTAAAATGGGGAAAAAAATACACAAGGTAAACTGCTGCCTTTAGTTACCATAGAGAAAGGAACTTCTCTCCACTGTAGTGACTATGGGTAAAGTCACATTGACTACCAGTGTATTTGTGTTTATTCAGTTTGTTTCCTACCATTGTTTGCACTTTCTGATAATAAAAAAAAACCTGATAAGAAAATAGGTGCAGTCAGTTATGGATTATCTCTTTTGTCAATACACCATTTACCTAAAATAAACAAATCTTCACAAGTTGGCTTTTTCTGTGTGCTTTCTGCCTCTCTCTCTCTCTTTTCATCTCTTTCTATTTGACCATTCTGTATTAAACACCAGTATACCTGTTTGTGTGTGTTGTGTTGTCATTTAGCCTTCGAAAAAGACTCTGCTACGGTCGAAACGTCAGGCCATTTACTATATTTTGCAAGTTTAACTCATTCAAATTCCTCTATAGGCCTAATTTGCATCTTGTCCAAATCTATGTACTTGTAGTATGGGTTTGTTTGCTTTTGTTTTTGGTTTGTTTTCAACGCTCCCTTTTTTCTTTTTTCCAAACGCCTGTTTTTGTGATTGGGTGTGTTGTTTTTGTTTTTGTTACTTTTAGGCCTCCTTATGTATTTCTTAGAACTCATGTGTTCTTTGAGGAAATTTTTAGTTGCTTTTGTATTTTATTATTGTGTATTTTATACTGTACGCGTCCAGGGCCCCCAGGGAGAACAGTTCATTGAAAACTGATGGGGCTATCCTGGTTAAATAAAAACATAAAATAAATAAAATAAACAAATCTTTTTCTTCCACTTCACTTCAATCATCCTTCAGATTTCATCTTTGTTGGGTATTTTGTCTGAGTTTTCTTCTTTGCTTAAATGTTTTTTCTAGTGTAGTCCCTTTTTATTGTATATTTAATGCTTTTTACTAGTTTTATCTTGATGTACGTTTTTAAAGCTTGTTCATCTGTATTGTAATTCAGCCTGTTAGGGTGCTATAAGCAGATTTTAACAAACCAATAATAATGAAATGTTTCTCTTTTTTGATTTTGCATTTTGAAATTTGAAATAAACAGCAAGTTGAATTGATTGATTTGTTGATTCATTGTACCTTTAGTAAGTGGTGATCTTCCAGGGGTACTGTGCTGTCCATGGGTTTAGATAAGACGTACTGGTTGTTGCTAGCATCAATAAGATAGCTCATTCCTTGATAACGATTGTCAGAATTCAAGGCGCCCGCTCGGTGTAATTTGACGACGTCTACGTCCAGGCGGACCACAGCCTCAATCTGTGCTCCTGCTGCCTGATGGATAATTTTGAAAAGAATAACAAGTTCTTTAAAGGCATCATACACGTTTGGTAATGACTCTGAAAATTTATGGCAATACAAACTTACTTGGTATGCTGTACATCAGGTTCTGATAGTATATTGCATTTTGAGAAACTTTTCACTTCAAAGGACTGCGGTTGGATTTTGAGAAACTTTTCACTTCAAAGGACGCGGGAAAATATATCACTTTTATCCCCCAAAATTTTGAAATATTGAGTAAGCGTTACAGTAACGCTTCAGAGTATGTGTATTCCAATGCAGATTATTCTTCCGTGGACACATAAATCCAGATTTTCTTTTGAAATGAAATTTTCAAAGGTTAGTTTTATGGTATATATCTACAACTACATAGGATTGAAACAAACAATAAGCTCCATATCAAACGTGTACGATGCCTTTAACCCTTTAGATACCATTAATTTCTGTATAATCATCACAAAACGCCCAGACATGGCTAATAGGCTAGTGTTCATTTCTTTAATCAAATTTTGTCAGTAAAAATTTCAACAGAAATAACATGAAACAGAAAATTTAGTTTTGTGTTTAGATATACTATGTTTACATACTACATTGGAAAATTTCATATCCGGACATGACCTTTACTTTGACCTCTTTATGTGAATAAAAGTAGGTCAAACCTTGATGCAGTTTGCGGCCGCTATGGGCGTTTTGGTACAAGCCGCTTGTGGCCGCTATGGTCTCTAATAAAGGGTTAAATAATTTTGTGTGACCTATACATGTAGATACAGTTTTTATCAATATTATTAGTTATTATACAAGCGGAAAAATTCATACAGGTGTAGCGCTTCTGCATCCCATATCTAATGAGGCGAAAGGACGAGTTGGATATGAGAAGCCGATGTGCAATATTTTTCGGTATTCCATGAGCCACTTGTGATAACAAATTAACAGATTTGCAGATACGCACAAATTTCTGCCGATACGCCAAAATTTCAGTCAATACGCAAACAAAATAAAAATTATAGTTTCACAAAAAACATCAAGAGAAAACCATATAGAATGCTCCAGATTGCACAGTAGGGTTTTTAAAACCAAGATAAACACCCAAGTAGAAAACAATCCGAAGACCTTTTTTCAATTCAGCTTGCTCTGGCCAAACTTCAAAAATTTGGGTCCAGAATGCCCCACAGTTTTGAAAAAACCTAGGGAGAACCCTGATTCTGAATTAACCCTGATAGTTAATCTCACCTGCTTGGACTGGTCAAACACATCTTCAATTATCTTGGTCTCCAGTAGGTCAGCTGCCTGTGCCACATCCAATAAGATCTCATCCAGCATTGCCTCCACCTATACAAAATCAACCCACTATTTATTTCATACTTCACTCAGGGTTTGCCCTGAAAGGGTCTGTATACGTTTGGTAATGACTCTGAACATTAATGGCAATACAAACTTACTTGGTAAGAGGTACAGCAGCTTTGGATAGTATAATGCAGTTTGAGAAACTGTTCACTTAGAAGTACTGCAGTTATGGAAAAAATTATCACTTTTTGTCCCCCAAAATTTGAATCTGAGAAGCGTTACTGACAGTAACGTTTCTCAGATTGTGTATCCAATTGTAGATTATTCTTCCTGCGTGGACATAACCGCTCCAGATTTTCGGCAACATCTCAAAAACACTACCAACTTTTGAAAAGAAATTTTCACAGGTTAGTTTTATGGTATATATCCTACAACTATAGGATTGAAACAAACAGTGGGTTCCAATTACCAAATGTATACAATCCCTTTAACATGTTTAGTGACTAGCCATCATGACCAGTTAGTTTGTCATTTCATTGGTCCATCAGCTTTTGCACTTGTCCATACTATGAAAGTGGGATGCTTTTCAACACTGAGCTAGCCAGCCGAACCACTTTGAAAGAATTTTGACTGGTCCTCAGGTGATTTAACTGGCATTTGGCCAGCGGACCACAAGGGAAAATACTGCTTCAATGATAGGCAAGACATAACAAAAGAAAATTTGTGTGTATAATATTGTTTTATACAGGCCGGGTACTTCATTCTTGTCAAGGCAAGGCAGGGCAGTTTCCCGTAGTAAAGGGCACATCTGAGGGGAAAATGTAAACTTATAGGGCTTAAATTTTGTGGAGTCAAAAATTTGGGTCAACAAAATGGCGAACCGTGTTTGTTTACGAAGTTAAAGGAAAACAACACAATTACGAGGCATATTTGTGTGGATCATTATATTCCACTTTTAAAAGATCTTTCCAACCATATTAATTTCATAACAAACACTGTCAAATGCTTTTTATAGCCCAAAGTGCCCTTCAAGTTACAGTTAAAGTTTTCCTTATGTTTTACTGCCTTATGGTATAGAACAAATTTACGAGAACTTGATTACCTTGCTGCGGTGTGCAACAGAGGCATTAATACTGTGAACCTTGTAAGCCAACTGGTGCCTCTCTGCTGCCAGGATGTCGTTGTACTCGAGCTCCTCTCTGATTGTTGCTTCACGGAGTGCCTCAAGACGCTGATGACTGCTCTCCTTCATGTTTAGTATGTCTTTGTAATTACCCTACAACCGAAAGTACAAGTTGGAATTAAGTCCTTGAAAAAGTACCTCCCCAGTTCTACATTAACCCTAAACTCCCTAGGCCAACTTGCCAACAGCAGGGTTCTGCCCATGCACAAGCTACCGTATCAGGCCAATGTGCGAGATTTGCGTGCTGATACGAGCAAATTTTGGTCAATACGCAAAAAATTAGTTTAAAAAAAATATATATTAGAGAAAACTATATAGAATACTCCTGATGCACAGTAGGGCTTTTAAAACCAAGATAAACACCAGGTAAAAAACATTCTGAAGACCTTGTTTCAATTTAGAATGCTTCAGCCAAACATCCAAAAATTGGGGTCCAGATTGCCCCACAGTTTTGAAAAAACCTACGGAGAACCCTGAACAGGTGACCCCAATCCTCCACTCTTAATAAATTATGTCACTTCACCACAGAATGTTCGGACTTAGACAAGATTTGGTATGTCTGGCCCAGTGATAAGCAGATTTTTATTTGGGCCTAGAATCATTATAGACTAGTGTCTCTGTAAAATTAACGATGAAATGAAAAATGCTTTTCACAGTTTTGTTTGTTTCAAGTCCTTGGATTTTACTGTAGCTTGGATGTGTCTTGTTTCACACAAGACTTTAAATATAGGTCTAACACATCTTGTTTTCTCGTAGGGGTGGAGGGGGGTCTCTGTTTGGACTGCAGATTGTGGTTGCAATGATCATAACCCTCCTCCTAATGTCAAAAATACTCCAACATTATACTTGGGAACACCGTCAAGTTTTATGTAAATCACAGGGCTCACCCTTAACACTCACCCTGCGTACATTGCCTAGTAAAAACTGCTATTGGCTAGTAAAACAACTCCTTAACTTGCCCTGTGGGCTACTAGAAACTATGCAACATACATGTACTGCTTGTTTAAAATGCTCACATTTCTTCCTTAAAAGATGTGAATAATAAACTTCAAAAATATGTTAATTTATTTTTAAAATGTGTGAATGTAACTTCGTTTGATCATTAAACTGGTTGTGATCACTACCTTTTTTAATACATCAAAAAGATACATTTATGGCAAGTTTAAAATCTTGTCTACTTAAACTTCCTGGAGGCAAGTTAAACGCACAGTTTACTAGCCCGGTGGGCTACTATCCAAAAAGCATAAGTGCAAGGCCTGATCACTTACCTGTAACGCTCTCTTCAAACCATTAATAGACATCTGTATCGCATCTTCGCTCTCGTTGAGTTCTCTCTTGAAGATCTCAAACATGTGAATCCGGAACTTCTTCTCTGACCTTTTGATGCTCTTGTCTTTGTGGACATCCACGATGGCTATGTCCAGCTTCTCCATGACCTTCTTCTTGGTCTTCTTGAGTGTGACTAGACCTTTGCAGTTGTTGGTCAGCCAGATGTCTAAGTTTCTCTCTCTGGAGGTCGACTGGTTGCTGCCCATCGCTTCAGACTCTTTTCCGCGATGAAGTTTGATGGCGTGATGAGCAATTTGCTCTTTGGGGACGTCGGCTTTGGCGGAGAGTACATGAAAAGGTACGCTAACCACTAGCATCGTCAGTGTCATTGTGATGAACATGAATGTCCTACATGTAGATGATGATCTGACCATGTTTGTCATTGTAATAAAATGTAACGTTTTGTACATCTTGAAGAAGTTAAACTTGAAGAAGTTTATATGTTCAGATGACTTTAAAATAAGACGTTGTCATGGTTGTCATGGCAATGTGTTGATTTATGCACACATGCGTGACATGTGCACATGCGTGACATGTGACTGACTCCGACCTTGACCTTAGTTAGTGACTGACTATAAGTCATGACTTCCTGTGAAAACAATTCATAAACCAATTTAAACCACAACAATACACAACATGGTTCCCGAACGCACCCCCTCCCCCCCCCACCCCGCCTACCATTCTGATGGATGGCATATAATTATGTGCCGCCATGGATGAGTGAAGTGTGCCGCCGCTGCGCTGCTGGTAGTGGTGGTGTGCGCCGGTGAGAAAACAAATTGCGATTAGGCCTAACTGATTTATAAAAATTATTAAGGAAAGTGACAACTGTCACTTTGCTGTACGGTTCTCCTTGTGTCACAACATACTTACAATGGCACAAACTAGATGGCCAGTCTGCAAGCCCTACCCCCACGATCAACGTTCCATGAGCCAGAACTTGCTAAACCTTGAAGAAAGCATTAATAAGAAATCACTTAGAGCAGAGCATCAGTCCAGTCACCACGTCTCACATCCTAAAAACAAACAAACTGAACTGCTGTGATTTAGTTGTTCAACCTCGTGAACAAAAGTGTTGCCCCGAATTCTGCATTGGTGAAGCAAATATCCAGCTGTACTTCTGAGAAGGAGGACAAAAGGTTTGACCTTTCAACTAAAATGGCGCACTCCAGTCCAAACCAATATTTGCAGCAGGTTCGTGATTTATTTGTCGTTTTTCTTCACTTGGATTTGATCTTACAGCATTTATTTTTGTCATCGAGTGTTAAGCTCGATATCTACTTGGATAAGGAAAACAAGATCGCAATTATTCGGCACTCTATGGGTCAAAATTCAAATGAGAAAATTGTAATTTTTTGTTCACGGTTGTCACGGCGTGCAGCTGCTGCATGCTGCACTGCAGCATCAGCAGGCTACAGGCGCAGCAGATCGCATAGAAGGGCGAATTAAATATAATTTGTTTGAAGTTTAAACATAATCATATTTATTTTTTTTCAGCTTGAAGATGCCATCAACGGAAGAGATGGAACAACATCAGCGGTATGTACCTTTGCATTCATGATTCGTCATAGAATTTTTTATCAGTTATCATGGTTATAGGCATTTTCAATCATGATTTGATACGGTTTTTAGTAAAATTTAATTAATAACTTGTTAATTTAATGTTAATGTAACGTAACGTGGTGTGGTGGTAAGTAAAACTTTTACTTAACATGGTGTGGTAGTAAGACTTACCACCACACCATGTTACATTAACAATACATTAACATTAACAACAAGTTAATTAAATTTTAAAAGGGGCACTTACGCACTCTCAATCATTTATCAATTATCAGTTATTACGAATATAATGATTGATTGATGATCATCATATGGTCAAAGCAGGCCTAGTAGTACAATGGAATTATGAACTCTCACCTAGATACTCACTGCACGCGCGCGTGCATGCTCTCCATAGATACAGCATCTGTACAGGCCTGCGTTGATTATGACAACAGTGCCCCTTTAAAAATAGTGTCAGGACAGGAGACAACATCTTGACATTTGTGTGTGTCTATGTTTTTTGAGAGAATTGTTAAAACAATTGCAGAATGTTAACATGACCTAACAAGTGTACAAGTACCAAAATGAGAGAGTTATTAAAACACTAACCGACTCCACCCATGCCTTGTGTGATTCTGTTGGACCATGGAGGTAGGAATAGACCTACCTCCATGGTTGGACTGAAGACAGCACTAAAACTGATTATGCGTTAAATAAGATCAGACCATAGAGCGAGCTCTATCATTAGGCTTTACTACCATTATCAGGGTCCAACAGTTTGGATGTTGAGTTACCATCATTATTCATCATATAATCATAGGCTATGATGTTGGATTTTATTTTCGTTTAGAGTAGGGAAGGACCCTTGGAAATCACTCAAGAAAGTCAGGGGTAAAAATTGAATGCCAACATGTTAGAGCTGCCAACTCTCCCTGATTCTGCAGAAAGTTCCCTGAAAATAAACCCATCTTTCAATGCTCTGATGAACAAACTTGAAAGTCTCCCTGATTATGGAAACTTGTTTCCTATTATTATGTAATTTATGTTGAATGTAATTCTAAATATCTCCCTGATTGTTGCACAGAATCTCCCTGATTACAAGATACAAATGTTGGCAGCTCTGAAATGTTCCTTCTATTTGTTATATAGGCCTAACAAAAATTTGAAAAAATAAAATATTAATGAGTAATTTTTTTCATAATTTCTTTTAGGAGTTGTTATCGTTCAGACATCCACACATCGCTAGTCCAAAACTCCATCGGTTTGAGAATCCTGAGGGTCAGTGTGAGCAGTGGTTTGAACAGCCATATGATGAAATGATCGCAGCCCATTTGAAGCAAGTATAATTCCAAACCATCCTCAATGCAACATCATCAACAGGGTCCAATTATATAAAACTACTAAGCAGTAAACACAAATTTGCTAAGTACATGTACATAAGAATGTTGTGAAGCATGAACAGGTTATCAGCTAAAAGTCAGATGTTGAATCCCACTGCCACCTTTTCACTCATTATGTCCAAAAACATTACTCATATAATTAATTCAATGTAACATTTATTTTATTTCCATATTCACAATAATAAACAGGATAATTTGGACACAAAATATAGTAGTACAATACAAGCAAAAGAATCTGTGAGTAAGGAGGCTGTTCAAATTAAAAAGTGGCAGTCGGATGCAGCATCTTTTCCTACCATTTAATGTGTATTGTCCGTAATGGGTTCCCCAAGCCTATTATTCAAAGCAGATGAAGTCAAGCTTTAGATTTGTTGCCCTCCGCAGTTAGACAAGGATAAGAAATTTCAGACTTTTATCTGAATTCAGACTTTATGTGTCTGCTTTTTTAGAAAAATGTTTTGGTAATTTTCTTCAAATTTGAAGAAATCCTGCTCTTTGAACTACTTCTCTAGTGTTGAGGAAACTGTTTCCAAAAGCTCTCTAAAATCTTTAATTCCAGGGGTCACCAGAAGATGGGAATGCAATCATTTCAACATACCTCCTTAAATGTGGCAGCAATACTCTCACCCTTGAGTTGGACCAAATTCTAGCTGGTGAACCAAGTTTGCATTTGAGCAAAGTGTGCATTTCCCTACGCTTACTTGTACATGCACAGCACCATAGGGGTTTACAGTGTGTTATTTTAGGCTTGTTCCTTTTGAAGTGGGCAAATTATAATATTTATGTTTTATACAGGTGTATCCAGTGTGTGGCCAACCATGACTTCATTGAAGCCTATGCCTACCAGTCTGTCGTTGTGCAGTATCCTTTGACGTGAATGCCAACTAATAGGCCCCTAATGCAATTTGTTTATTTTTTTGTTTTATGCAAGTTTGCCCTAAACAAGACTAAAAGCCACTCCTTAGTAAGGGGCTACACGAAGACAAATATTTAAGATGAAAATAACTCAGGGGAGCTGAAGGTAGGATTTGATATTCCTCTTAAAACAGTATATATTGTAGGATGGAGGGAAACATGCACCAGGCAATGAGTTCCAAAGAGATGCATTATCGGAATAAACCACTCCTATTGGCTTTTGGTAATCAGTGTAGCCAGTTTGTTTGAAACGGGCGTGGCTTACAGTTGAACTACGTCACACACTTACGAACAAGATAACAGTTCATTAAATAAAGAATAGAAAATACAAAAGTCACAAAAAGATAGGGGAGATACAGTTCAGAAAAACAATGCAAAACACTCTCGCTTGTTTTGTTTCCCGTACTTTTTGTGAGAAGATAATGCATTCATTCCTATACCGTGGTTTCAACTTTCAAGAAATATTATTATTATTATATCTTTTTGGTAATGAAACCAAGGGACCCTCAAAAGTGCCCAGCACTGTGACCCCTGGGCCTGAAGGTATATACCTGTGTAGAGAAAATGATAGAGAAATGTCAGTTTTAGATGTGGGAGGAAAACCCCCACAGGGGAAAAGCCACACCATCAGGTAGGAACTGAAAAATCCGATCTACATGCAAGGCTTCAATCCGAAACGGGATTCGAACCGGGGTCCACGGAGGTGAAAGGCAGGGAAGAAACGCCAACCTGAATGCGCAATATGTAGTGATATCGTCATCAACTTTTCTTTAACCTCAAATATTAGATCGTTTAACAAAATATTCCAGAGCCACAAAGATGACAATTGGTAAGTTTTGAACTTTATCAGTTAAAATATTTGCATGAGATAAACATATTTATTTTACTTTTGCACTTTTTTTCCCAATTACAAAAGGGTATTTTTGTTTACTTGTTTACAGTGTATTCTCCATGCTTGTAGTTTATCATGAATATTTATCAAGTGTAAATAAATGCTTTGAATATTCATATTTTCTAGGGCTCTACCAATTATGTATGCAGTGACCCTAGACCTGAGGCTGTTTGCTAACAATGTGAGTATTCAGCACTTGATTAAAGTTTTCTCAAAGAAAACAATTCGTTAGACAACTTCTTAAGATAGTTTTTGGGGATAATAGGGTTAAACTTCCTTTTCTTTTAGGTTAAACACTTCTTTCTTTATAAAATTTGAATATGAATAGGGCCGAATTTCATAAAGCCTGTAAGCACAAAATTTTGCTCAGTACAGAACAATCTAGCTAATTTGAAACAGGTAACCAGCCAAAATTTCATATAAGTTTACATTGTTTCCACTGGTTCCCAACAATTTGCTAAGCTGTATTTTCTGCTAAATGGCTTTATGAAATTGGGACCAGAGCATGCATTACTGATTCAAAGAGAGCACTTTTTATGAAATATGGAATATGAAGGTTTTTTTTCTTCTTCTTACTTCGTCAGGCTGATGTTCAGCTGTCTAAGAAAGGAAAGGGTAAGCCGGGGGAGAAGCTGGAGAAAGCCGCAGATACCCTGATGGGTTGCTTTAGAATCTGTGCAGCTGACAGGTAGGGAACCAGTGTTAATATGCTGCCATCTTTGTATTTATATGCACAAGTCTATTGGGCTCAAACTGAGGCTTGTGTACAGATAGACTGGTGCTGTGTGAAGTGCGATTCTTTTATGGTTTATCGATGGTCAGCTTGGGAACTAGACCAACATGGATTCCAATAAAATAATTGAAGCATTGTTTTTATAAAAAGAATTTAAACATTTTAAAATTAAAGGAATTATTAACATGAAATTAGTTTGATTTTCAAGTTTTCAATCTTGTGTTTTCTTTTAAAATAATTTTGTTTTGAAATTAATTAGTATTCATGCAATTTTTTTTTATTAAACAAACTCTACTGGGACAACAGCAAAATTGGTGCCAATAACAGGTTGAATAGGAAATGAGAAGAAATGTTCAGTTTTAGATGTGGAAGATGTGGAAGGAAAACCCCACACAGTCAGGTAGAGACTGAAAACCCAATTCACATGCAAGGCTTCGGTCTGAGGTGGGATTCGAATGGAAGTCCACTGAGGTGAAAGGCAGGGAAAGAAACCACTGAGCCAACCTGATTTTGGCCGATTTGTTCTGTTTTTTTAATGGCGGACCATAATTATTTTATATTTTGTGACATGAATGTTTTTATTTTGACCCCAAAGCCGAGCATCTCTTGAAGACTCGAAAAAGTGGGGGATGCTGTATTTGGTCAATCAACTCTTCAAAATCTACTTCAAGGTATTTTTTATTTTCAATTCAAGATGCCAGAATGCTTTACCCCTGTGCCTTGTATTGTCTTATCTTCTTCTTCCAGCATTGTACAGGCCTCTCTATTGAGAGGATTGTCATACAATGTGAGGTGCAAAATTGGCACGGTAGAAACTTGAAAACCTTTATTAGAGTGAAAAACATTTTCTTTTTTGTTAATGCAAGTTTGCCCGAAATAAGGCTAAAAGCAACTCTCGGTAAAAGGGGCTGCAAGAAGAAATTGTTTAAGATGAAAATAACTCAGGGGAGCTGAAGGTAGGAATTGATATTCCTCTTAAAACAGTATAGATTGTAGGATGTAGGATGGAGGGAAACATGCACCAGGCAAGGAGTTCCAAAGAGATGCAGTAAGTGGAATAAAGCTGTTGGAACGGATCTTTGTTCTACATCTCAGCAAAGCAGTGTGTGGTTGAGAAGAAGCAGAAAGCCTGGTTTCACGCTCAAACATCCTGATAGGAGGAAGCAGGTCGGACACACTGGTGGTACATTTACCAAGAAAATATCTGTAGAAAAGACAGGCTGGCCACAGACCTACTGTGGGATAGAGGTTGTAAAAGTGATCCCAACCCTTCACCTAAAAAAATAAATGAAATATGCGAGTCAGTGGGTTCAGCCTGTGTCTAAGTGCTCTTATCATTTTGTATTATTATTTAACTTCCAGACAAACAACTTGCAGCTGTGTAAGCCTCTAATCAGGGCCATCGATAGCTCCAGCTTCAAAGACCAGTTCAGCATCTCACAACGGGTTACTTACAGATACTACGTCGGGAGGAAAGCCATGTTTGACAGCGACTTCAAAAGTGGTATGTAGTGGTGGTCGCAGCCATTTTATACATACATACGTACATATCAGCATTTATATCAGGCGCCTTTTTCCTAAGGTTACAAAGCGCCTACAGAAGATGCGACAAAAAGTCCAAACTCAAGGTGTTCCAATGTGTAGTCAAATAAAACAGTCAAGTATTTCGGTATAAATGAGTCTTAAGTAGTTTCTTGAATTGTCCAAGTGTAGTTGCATGGTGAAGATGTGATGGTAATGAGTTCCATACATTTGGAGCAGCAGCAGAAAATTTATAACAGAAAATTGTATTACTTGCTCCCAAAATAGGAGTACAGTCATGATTTTGTTGTGAAACAATGTGGCATGTCGAGGCTGAGCGGTTTAGTGCATCGGACTCATGTTCTGGTTGCTGAGTCGTCAGGGTGTGGGTTCAAATCCCGGTCATGACACTTGTGTCCTTGAGCAAGACACTGGACTGTAATTGCTTCTCTTCACCCAGGGGTAAATGGATACCTATGAGGGCAGAGATGGTTCTTGTGGTTGATTTAGCTTAGTGCGCTACATACTTGGCAGCACAGGCTGTATACTCCCAAGGGAGCTGAGATGGTTTAAGGAATGAAATATATGGCCCAGTGACCAGAGGGGTAATAATGTTCGAAGCGCAATGATCATTCTTTGGAATTGTGCTATATAAGAGTCAACATTATTATTATTCTAATGTGATTTTTTTAGGTCAGTATAATGTAGGTGATGCATGTTAAAGAGCTAGCACATTTATTGTAACAGATATGGAGTTTGCCCTGATATTGTAAAAATTTAAAATGTTTGGCTGTCGCTTTCATAAATAGCCTTCAATTCAAGGTGTTATTAAACATCTAGAAATAGATTGTCCATGCTGGCAGATTTTTTTTAAATAAAGGACTTCAAGATAGAATTTGAAAAAAAGGTGTCCAGGGGCCGATTTCACAAAGAGATAAGACTAGTCTTATCTGAAGTTTGGACCAGTAACTGGTCTTAACTTAAGACTAGTCCTATCTCTTAGCATTGCCTAGGACTAGTCCTAAGTAAGGAAGAGTTTTGTGAAATCGACCCCTGGAAGATGCCCCTTTTGGTAAAGACAATGATTTAAAACTCTTGTTAACTTTTCCTGACAGCTGAAGAGTTTCTGACTTTCGCCTTCCAGCGTTGTAACCGAGCGAGCAGACAGAACAAACGTCTTATTCTCATCTACCTCCTTCCAGTCAAGATGCTTCTGGTAAGAAATAGTCCTCCTTTCAGCTTTATTTCACTATTCGATTGTAACCGTACTCCATTAGAAAAATACTAGGTGATGCATGTTTTTTAAAAAGCTAGCAAATTTGTGGCGTGTCATGGCCAAGCAGTCTAATTCACTGGACCCAAGCTCAGGTGTTGTCAGCAGCAGAGTGTGGGTTCGAATCCCGGTCATGACACTTGTGCCCTTGAGCAAGGCACTTAACCATAATTGCTTTCGTACAAAGTTGGGAAGGTAGTGCACTCTGCTCTACCAGCCAGGCTCCTAGTGGATGATACCCATGCCTACATCCTTACAGACTTTGGAAGGGGTAACCCTGTTTCAGCCCCAGGAGTAGGTGACAATGTGCCCCTGGTTACAGTTGATTTGGGTTGACAGCCCAATCAGTTAAGTGTGGCCCTCACCTTGAAGTGGCCGTCCAGCCTTGTGATGTTGGGCGATTTCTCACAAACAAATTTACTAAAAAACACCTGAAGACCAGTGACAAATCTGTAAAAATTGTGCAACAGGCTAATTAATAGTTCCCAACAATGTCATGCCGCGAAGACAATTCATATGGCTTCAAATCCAAGTTCCATACAAAGTTCATAGGAAACCGTAAGACAAAAACCAGTGAAAATTCTAATGGACAAGTGAAATGTGGAACTAACTGGTCCATCTGGCTAGTGACAAAAAATGGTAAACCCTGGCCTCATTAAGTCACTTATATGCAATTTGGTTGATGCTAGATGGTTGCTACACCAGGTTGCTAAGGTCGGCCCTTGATGTAAGTTGGAAAGATCGTATCCCAAATACAGTTTCGTATGGACAATTACCTAAAATCACTACAAAAATCTGAAAAAGGAGACTCAAATTTGTTGGACATTGCAAGAGAAGTACAGACTAAGTAGTGTCAGATTTGGTGCTCTGGCAACCAACACATGGAAAGAAGAGCAGAGGAAGGCCTGTCAAGACATACATCAACCAACTATGTGAAGACTCCAACCTGACCTATGAGGACATGGGCAAGTGTATGCTGGACAGGAACATTTGGAAAGCCATCACAAAATGTCTGGTGGAATCCGTTCGAATGAATGAATATGCAATTTATTTTATTAAATGTTCCTTATTTGTGAAATACTTCGTCTTGTATTTCTACTCCTAAGGGTCAAATGCCAAAGATCTCCCTCCTGAAGAAGTACGACCTGATGCAGTTTGCAGACGTGTCGCAGGCAGTCATCGAGGGTAATTTGAAGCTCCTCAACAGCGCCATCGAAGCCCACGAGGTATTTTTTGCAAAGTGCGGTGTCTACCTCATCGTGGACAAGCTCAAGATTATCACATATCGCAACCTCTTCAAGAGAGTGTGAGTTTATCTTCAGATATTGTAAATGTCCGTTTTGAAAGAAAGTTAACATAATGATAATAATAACTTTTACAACAATGTTTCAATGCGCTTTACTTGAGTGCCCTGGTCATTGGGCCAGTAACATTCCTGTAATCTTCCTCAGCTCCCTGGGGAGTATACAGCCCTGGGCTGTCGTGGCGCTCCGAAGGCTTTTTCAAACACAATATCAACCTCTACCCTCCCAGGTATCCATTTTTCCCCCTCGGGGAAAAGAAGCAATGATAGTAAAGCATCTGGCTCAAGGACACAAGTGTCATGATTGGGACTCGAACCCATACCCCGATTACTTAACCACCAGAACTTGAATTCAATGCGCTAAACTGCTCGGCCATGACACGCCACACCATACCCCTTGTTTAAACACTACTCCTTCTCAATTTGCATTTTGTTCTTTCTTCAGGTATATGATCACGAATTCCTACCAGCTTAGCATCGAGAAGTTTGTAGCAGTACTTACATTCCTTGATATTGAAGATGTTGATTCCGCGGAGGTAGAATGCATCCTTGCCAATCTTATTCATCAGGTATGTATCAAAACATAAACATTATTGTTTACAGTTCTTGCATCAATTCATAATCCATTAAGAGTTGCATTTTTTTATGACAAGTATACACTTTGAATAGGCTAATGTATTTTTCCATGTGACAGAAACGATCTTTTCTTTTTTTAGTTTAAAATTCAAGTCGAGTTAAAGCTATGTCTGTCCAATGTACAGTTGCAAAGCTTTCCCAAATTGGCACTTGGTCATACAGTAGGAGGGTTGACTGTGTACAGTGTAGATGCATTCACCACATTATATCATATCACAGGCTGGAGTAGTTTATCATTCAAAATCACAGTGGATGATATTGAATGGTCAGACAGTAGGAGGGCCAACTGTGTACATTGTAGATGCATTCATCAGATGATATTATATCAGAGGGTGGCATAGCTTATCTATCATTCAAAACCACAGAAGATAATATTGAATGGTCAGACAGTAAGAGGGTTGACTGTGTACTGTGTAGGTGCATTCACCACATATCATATCATATCACAGAATGTAACAGGTTATCTACCATTCAAATCCACAGCGGATGATATTAAAAGGTTGGACAGTAGGAGGGTTATTTGTAATCCATTGACTTTGTTTACTTTACAGGGTTACATCAAGGGTTACATCTCCCATCAGCATCAGAAGTTAGTCATCAGTAAACAGAACCCCTTCCCTCCTCTGGCTTCATTCCTCTGCTAAGAAGTTCGGACTTCAGTCCCACCACGGAGACAAACAAACAGACAGTCCTAGGCCGTGTCTCTGATGGTTATGGACAAAGATTGGCTTCACTGGTAACGTTATTGAATAGCTCTAGCCACATCTACAGCCGTAGCCAGCTTTTCAAACATCAATCTCTGGGGCGTTTTTTTTTTAACAGCCAATTTTTCATAAAAAAAGTGAAAGGGATGATTGGTGAGATGACAGAGGACTGTCAGTCTCTCCCGTACACCATGCCAAGAGCCAGTGAGGTAGAGGAGCCCCAATGACGAGAACCTGAAACTGGTCTGTGATTTGTAAAGACATTTTCTGATTTTTGGATATTCCATTGATCTTTCCTCATCTTCAGATTTACTTTTTTAAAAGACATGAAGTTGCTACCAGAAAGCCACAGTCTTTGACCAAACGTCTAGATTTCTAGTGTGGCGATGTAGAGAGTCTGTAAACCTCTTAAATGAAACTGCCTCTATAATCAGGGTGCTTCATCTCTGGTCCAAGAGACGACGCTACCTGGGGCCAATTATAGCGCTGCTTAACGGTAAGCAAATTTCTGTGCTAATTGTAGCAGAAAAATTGGTTTAAGCGTAAGCGTATTTCACAGGTTAGCAAGAAAATTAGGCGGACAGCTTGTGCGTTCACCATGGATTTGCATTGTTACGTCATTTATTTTCATACAGTAAGCACCGGAAGGTTAGCAGCGCTATGAAATGGAAACTGGTGCAGTAAGCACAAAATCGGCCGTTAAGCAGCTCTATGAAATTGGGCGCTGGTGTTTGGTAACAATTACTTTACGGTACAGGCCTGGAATAAACAGAGGCAACAGAGGCCATGGCCTCTGTTGCCCTGGTCTTGGCCTTGGTGCCCCTTCAAAACATTCCCACAGACTTTAAGATTTTCCAGTGAAAGTGCCCTTTGCAAAAGTAAAATGGCCTTGCCCTCTCAAAGATGAAATCCCAGACCTGGCGGTGTAAATATGAAAATGAGGGCGCCAAAACCAACAAATTCTCAAAGCAGTTAACTGTAAATATTGTAAAAATAGCTTTTGTTTGAAAGTTACACTCTAAAAACCTTTACACAAACATTGAAGAAACTGTTTGAATTTGTTTGTTCTAAAAGCTTTTTATATATGTACATTTTAGTGAAGATTAACTTCAATAAAAGTTGTCCATTTTGTATAAGATTTGATTGATTTTGTGCTGTGCTTTCTTGCCAATAGAGAGTCCTTGCCGAAAGACTTATGTGCTACATTTACAAGAATTGGTGGGTCTGCTTCACAGAAATAGAACTCGGAAAAGGCTTTGAAGTAATAAGCCATTTGTGGGTTTGAATAACGTCTGGTACAATGACTTGTTTGGTCACAAGTGAACACTCTAACTTGATTCGCCAGACTAAAGACAGTGTTGTTGCATCACACAGTTCGGGCGAGCTTTGTATAGCAACCTCCAGATGGGCAAGCCCTGCTACCATTGTGCCACACACATTCATTCAGAATTGTGTATGGGCGTTAGCCGTCTTTTACAAAACTACGTAAAAGCAACTGTCTCTGTCTCCAATTTAGACGGTCACTTTTGAGTATGTAAGACAATGAAGCAACTGAAATCTACATTGTAACTTGCAGATTACTAATTATATATTTCTGGTAATGAAACCAAGGATGCCTCATAAGTGAACTTGATCACTGTAGCTCGCAAGCCTGAGGAAACCTGTAAACAAGGGTGCTTGCTACATATGTGAACCAGAAATACTGGGGTTAACCCCTACTCTTCCACCATAAGTGTTCTGAGTTCTTTGATGTCCCATCTGAAGGACAAAGCAATTATGGTAAAGTATCTTGCTCAAGGACAAAAGTGCCACGACGGGGACTCGAACCCACACTCTACTGATCAGAAAAACCAGAGGTTGTGTCCGGTGCTCTTAACCGTTCGGCCACAACATACCACCGACACGCCACTGGTGGCTTTTAATATTCATGCATGCTGCCTCGGCGAATAGGAATTTTTCCTCTTGGCAGGATTCGAACTGGGGTCCAAAAATGTGAAAAGGCAGGAAAGAAACCAATTGGCCAACTTGAACGCCTAATGACAACAACTACCAAGAACATAGTAAGATGTACGATTTACTTATGACTAATGTGCATTACATTTATTACTGAGCTGAAATACAAGCACATTACTTTACAAAAACAAAAATATAACTTGGCTCACTTCATAATGAATGGTTGACCAAATACATGATTATACCAAAAAATAAAAAATAAAAACGGGTGCTGATGGATGAAAATTAAATTATTTTGCAATATTGTTTACAAGAGTCACAACAAACATAATGATGTGTATATAATTAAGATTATACATAGAAACAAGTTGGCATACTTTAACTGCATCTTCAAATAGCCCAACCTAACCACCCCCCCCCCCAATCTAAAAACAAAAAAACAAAGGAAAACTAAGCACAAGTATGCCAATAAAAAAATGCACAATTCAAGAGAACTATATGAACCAAGTCAAACAAAAACAGTAAATGCTTTTTGTTTGTAAATTTATGTTACAAAGAAGTTCATAAACATATTTTCCAGCTCAACTTGAAAACAAGATAGTGATTAATTAGTACACGATTGTCTTGTGGGAACTGTCGTCGTTAAAATTTTGTTTTGCTTAGTTTTAGAGATTCTCTGTAAACATAAAAAGTACCGTCGGATGATTATTATAATTAGTTACATATTTCAATATATTAATAAATCCAGGGGAGTGCTTTGCACCAGTTTTAAATACATATGCTGTTTAATAAATCATAAGTAACGATATCAGCTTGAAGTATTTTCCTCAAAGTGTGACAGTAATCTTTGTGTACGTAATCATGATTTTCAGAGGTTTTCAAAATGAAATAACTTTGCGCCATTACAAATACATTTTGTGACTTCACTACATGTATATGTACTTAAAAATAGCCTCATTACTAATTTGCTTAGACTTGTGGACAAGCCGTTAACTGTTTTTCCCGGTGATGGCGTAACACTCAGTTCCGCTGTGAAGAATGCTCTCACGCGATGTTGCTGGCTCCCGACAACTGCCGTAGTCGCGAGAGCAGTAGTCTCGCCGGAGCCAGCAGTCTCGCAAGAACATCGCCAGTGTCACGAGATTCGCAGAGAGAGTCAGTACGCTATCACCAGAACACTACATTTAGTGACTTGTCCACAAGTCTATAATTTGCCTTGACTGAGGTAACTTAAATAAATTCCTGCTGTTACACTACATCACAACAACTACACATCACTGCTTCACTGTTATGACATGTATCATAGACTTGTAATCAAGTCATTGTTTGCAGTACATCTTAAATGTGCAAGACTACTGTACCACCATGCCCTCTAGTGGCCATAGAATACAGGTTCTCACATACACTCAGTAGCATCGACTATGCAAGTGTAGTGCGTATTAAAGGTATCGTACATGTTTGGTAATGACTCAAAACAAATATTAGCATAAAAACTTACTTGGTAACAAGCAACGGAGAGCTGTTGATAGTATGAAACATTGTAGGAAACTACTCCCTCTGAAGTAATGTAGTTTTTGAGAAAGAGGTAATTTCTCACAAAAATAATAAAAGACTTCCCATCTGAAAGCACACAAATTTGTACAACAAGGGTGTTTTTTCTTTCAACATTTTCTTGCAACTTCAATGACCAATTGAGCCCAAATTTTCACAGGCTTGTTATTTTATGCATATGTTGGGATACACCAAGTGAGAACACTGGTCTTTGACAAGTTCCAATGTGTTCAGTGCCTTTAAGTCATTGTTGGCAGTAAATCCTAAAGGTGCATGACTACTGTACCACAATGCCCTTTAGTGGCCATAGAATACAGGTTCTCACATACACTCAGTAGCATCGACTATACGAGTATGGTGCGTATTAAACGTGTGTCTTTATTTCATTCAACTGATCAATCCTGTACATGGGAACATGCAGGGTTGTCACTAACATGCTCAGGCATGATATTTTTCCTACTTTAATCTGATTTCCGGGGGGTTTTTTCCCTCAGAAAAATCAGCAAAATCTTTTATTAAATAGCCAGAAAAGTCTATAAAAGCCTGTACCAGTTGCACATGTAGGTAAGGACCAAATATCATACCTGGACTAGCCAGTGGAACCATTTTTTTCACTAGTCCATATTTCATATTAAATGGGATGCTTTCCAACACTGAACTAGCCAGGAGCACAACTTGGAGAGAATTGTGGCTGGTCCTCAGTGGACCACTGTTAAGTGAGAACCCTGCAAAGGTTCCCAAGGACTTGATCAAGTCTACTCTAACAATCACTACAAGTACAACATGTAACATTAATTATGCTTTCATTTGACTGATTTTAGTTAATGTGCAGCATTGGTTATTTTTGCAGAACGTCCATTCTGAATTTTCTTCATCAATCCGATTATTTACGGCCTAACATCCATCCTGAGCTGCTTTGCATTTTGAAATTAATTTTTTTTTCTTCGCACAATTTATGTGGCTGTTAGAATGTGATTATGTGAATTCTTTCCTAACTTCCTACAGTTTAAATGTGCAGTTTCATTTATTTACGTTTCACATCGTTTGTTAACTGATAGTTGTCTTTACTATTAAACAAACGCCAGTGTATTGGTTGCTTTTTTATTAATTTTATTACACAACCCAACAGCACAATTAGCGCCAATAACAGGATGAATAGGAATTGAGATGAAATGTGCAGTTTTAGATGTGGGAGGAAAACCCCATTGGGGAAAATCCAAACAATCAGGTAGGGACTGAAAACCCAATCCACACGACTGAAAACAAAATGGCTACAGAACTCCTCTAACATGTTTCCTTTCCACTGTAAGAGAGCGTTCTCTTTAATTTCATGGAAGCTCCACTTTCTACTGATACATCTACTTTCAGTGGAAAGTTTTGTATAGGCATTTCTAGTTTTTTATTTTTTATTAATTCTGTCTGTGAAGCCAAGGATTCTCAGAAAAGCAAACTTAATCACTATACTGGCCAAGAACCCCATTAAGAGAAGACATGGAAAGAAGTTTCCGTTTTAGATGTGGGAGGAAAACCCCAGAGATTTATTCTAGGGAAAACCCACACAATCAGGTAGGGACTGAAAACTCAATCCACATAGTGCCCCTGGTGGGATTCGAACTGGGGTCCTAGAGGTGGAAGACGAGGAAAGAAACCTCTATGCCAACCCTACCGCCTGTATCTGAATTCTGTGGATGATGTATCCTCCCTTCCACTATCTCCAGGTAGTTTTCTCTGTAGTACTTGGTTGAATAAGCTAAGCTCTAAGCAACGGTTGAATATCATGCATGGGAAGTTAAACATCAAGTCATCGAAGCGGCACTAAGCAAACCACTGGTCCCTCTGCTCAAACGTTTCCACAAGTTTCATCTTGGAAGTTCTAAGGCATGACAACAGACAGTCACAAGGACCCAAGCTCAGGGTAAGCCATAAGAGATTGTCCCTGGGGTCTCAATTTTGTCATCAGCCCCGTTGAGTTCTGAGTGGACTCTGTCATAATAACGACTGCTCAAACATGATTTTGTCGAATCCTGAGGGCGGAGTGTGGTAGAACTCGCTGAATTGCACATCAAGGATTGCACCCTCATCAACTGTTGAAACAGAAATGAAAGACACGTCAAGTGATTTTGCCTTGTGCTTGCAACCCTAAGCATTTCATGCTGGAGAATTCAAAAAGTTGTATTGTAAAACTTGGGTGTATCCCTGGCAATACCAATTGCTGCAAGATCTGCGGAAAGAAATAACAGGGCGTATGCTGTGTAGGAATCCTACATCCTACACAACTAGTTCTCTTCATGTCACTGTGTTAAAAATAGGCTATACGGCAGTTACAGTTTAAATGGCTTCTGACTGGCACCCCCGAACAAAGACATTGACAAAATAGGGAGACCCCCAAAGTAGGGCTAGATAGCTCAGTTGGTAGAGTGCCAGTATGTTAATGTGGAGGTCACAGGTTCTAATCCTGCTCTAGTCAATTTCTCCCTTTTCAACCCTCAATTTTACTGAAAGCTTACAACCCAGCTTTTACAACGGCTGACGGATTGAGTGAAAATTGTTTAAAATAAATTGCTTGTTGATACCATCTACAGGCTATTCAGCTTTTAAACACTAATTGGAGGAGGAAACAATTCCCATCCTCTTTGTATCAACTGCCCCTATCCATCGAAATGTCAAAAAGTTGGGAAGGGATGGAGGCTTGGGTACTTCCTTTTGTCAATATAAACTTTCAAAGATACGGCCGTGGTGAGAGTTGATGCTTACCGTATGCTACCGGGTAGACTGTGCCACGGATTCCGGTCAGAGGAAAATTGAGCGGTGCACCATTCTTATAAAAGTTCATCTCAATATGATCATATGTAATACCCTGGAAACATAAACAAAATAAATATGAAATTTATAACAAAGCATCCAGTTTCATAAAAAGGAAAAGGTGACAATACGGCGCATAATACCAATTTTGCCTTAAAGGCACTGAACACGTTTGGTAATTGTCAAAGACCAGTATTCTCACTTGGTGTATCCCAACATATATGCATAAAATAACAAGCCTGTGAAAATTTGGGCTCAATTGGTCATTGAAGTTGCAAGAAAATGATGAAAGAAAAAACACCCTTGTTGTATAAATGTGTGTGCTTTCAGATAGGAATAAAAGGCTTCTTGCAAGAAGTATTTTATTATTTTAGTGAGAAATTACCTCTTTCTCAAAAACTACGTTACTTCAGAGGGAGTCGTTTCTCACGTTTTATACTATCAACAGCTCTCCGTTGCTCGTTACCAAGTAAGTTTTTATGCTAATATATATTTTGAGTAATTACCAAACGTGTACAGTGCCCTTAAAGTGAGCTTTGAAAAAAAACCTTCTACACATCTCTGTAATAGGTTCTTAATTAAACAAATTAACTTACGATGATGTCACCCTCTGCGATCTCTCCTTCTATTTTGTGTGTGACCTCCCCATTGTGACAAATGGTGCCATCCGACCTGAGCACCCAACTCTCTGCTTTGCTGCCAAGAGGTAGGGTGTTAAGATTACACTTGCGGGTAGCGACTCCAAAGCCCCAGATTCCTGTAGGATAAAGTGTTAGACGTCAATGTTCACAAAAATGTACAATTTGTTTGAGACAAAAGTGATAGGAATAAAAAAAGAAACTTAAAACCAAGTAAACATACTAAAATATTACATAACTGGGTTTTTTTTTGCCTTAAATTGAAGGATTCAATCAAAATACTGCACAGTCAAACCGAACGCTTGAACAAAATGCAAGTTTCTTGGAGTTCTATGTCGCTAATTAGGGCCTAATGCACTGAATACAATGTGAAGAAAACACAAAAATTTCTGGACTTAAGGTCATGAGTTTAATACTGGTCAGGTATATAAAGCTAATACTTTCTATTTATTTATTTATCTATTTCCAGGCAGCACACAAACAGTACATACAAAGAACTAAAATACACATAGGACCACAGAGAACAAGCCTGCAGATAACCAAAGGGAAAATAATCACTATCTAAAGGTGATCCAGACAATAAAAACCTACGAAGGCACAACAAAGTACAATAACAAATACAATATGTATGTCATACAAATTTTAAAATGAGAATGGGTCAGTCTCTCATTGACTTTGTGCTGTAAGTATCTGAAACCGTAACCGAATTCAGGCCTGATGCTTCACGGAGGCAACGGAGGCAATCACCTCCATGCCCCTGGTCATTGCCTTGGTGCCCCTTGAAGCGTTCCAATAGAAATGTACAATTTCATCATAGAGATTAGAGGTGCCCTTTACAAAGGAGAAAATGCCTTGGTGCCCTTTCAAGAACGAAGCATCAGGGCTGTGAATTAGTGGCTGTGTTTGCGGCTTTTACAATAGGGTGTTGCCAAGGTCAGCTTATAAACCTTTATCATGGTGCGGCCATCTTGATATTCTCCCATTCAAATCAATGTAATCAAACTGAGGCTAGAAGGAAAAATAGTCTGGTTCCTTTTTGTACAATGAATATCATAATTAGCAATCAGCACTGTTATTTGATGCAGAAAACAGGGAACATGACCAAGATGGTGGCAGGCAGGCAGCATGATAACGGTCTTTACTCCTACATGTGTTAACATGGAGTCGAGCTGCAGCCATAGCGGATAATTTGGACTTTGCCTATAATATTAACAATAAGTATCTCAAACTACAACTGTGTGTATGGCAGTCAGTGTTGAAAGATTCTCTGATCGATCTCTTCTGTACATACCTGTAGATTGTAGTTTCATTTCAAAGTACGCTTTGTCTTGGACCAGAGGAGCATTCCCAAGAGCCCCTCCCGTGCCGCAGATTCTTCTTCCTGATTTCACGATGACGACATCACTCCCTGAATAAAATACAGACAAATCAAACATCTGAGTGACAAAATTGCAAATAAACAAAACAAATGAGGTAATTATTAAATGCCATATCCAGCCTCCCCTATAATGGTTACTTGTGCAATTTGCGCTCTTTGACGAGCGTTGGAAATTATATCCCTTTAAAAAAAATCTTAAATAACTGGGATACGTTAATTAGTGACCCTGGCCTTATACTAAGGTAAGAATTGATGGAGAAATAGTGAACTGGAGCGCGGAGGTTGGACACAGTAAGTTTAGAGAATCCTCAACATCACTATTCCTCTTAGATCTTGTCTTGTTTGTTAGTATAGTCAAGCCTCATATTACCGTGGGTCTCCTAATACCGTGGTAGCAGAAAATTCACCTTTTTCGTTGTCAAAACGTTATCTATAGACGACTTTCATATGGTGAATCGATAGCCAAGAACCCTTTACCAATCTGGTAAAAACACAAAAAATGAACTGTTGCGGAAATAATTTAAATTTTAAAAAAATTGAAAAAAACGCTATTTTCCCGACTGGACGAATTTTCGCTGACCATGTCTGTCAAAAGTGCCATTATATCATTAACATTTTTACCTTAAATGTGGTTCTGTGCATTGAAATATCAGTGCCCAGATCCTGTTCCACGGTAAAAAAAAAATTGACATCGAAAGTATGTGTTTTCACCTCAAAAACGTAAACCAATGTCTAGCGTCCGAATAAGGACAGGAAACTAAAAACGCTAAAAAATTCAGCATCTTTGCAAAGGGCGCCCTCAATATGTAAGTTAAACACACAAAGTAAAAAACTCGCTCAAATTACAAATATGCTTGCACAAGTACAATACTTGTAGCAGGCGAATGCACGCAATTTCCGAACTTGCGCAGTTATGTTTTAACTTGCGCGGATTACTACTTTGCGCTTGAAATCTACGTCATCGGATTGTTCCATAATTGAGCGCAGGGGGGTGACTCAGGAAATTGTCGGTACTCGGTAATTAAAATGCCTAAAAGACAAAATTTGTCCATCTGCTGGGAAGTTTAACATCGTAATCCCAGTATTAGGTAAATACTTCAATATTATCTTTGGATTTAGCTCCTTCAATGTAGAGAAAGTTCATTTAAAAAAATTATTTCTGATTACCACGATACTAGGAGGCTCACCTCCAGAATCACTCCGGGCGCATGCACACTTTCAGAGACTTCGTAGACGAATTTAATCATACAAACGATGTATTTTTTTATGTCAAAGTGGAAAGTAATACTTCAACAATAGTAATAACTTGACACTTTTTATAGATTGTTTATTTTTATTTTTTCTAATCGAAAAACGTCCTAACCCCCACGGTAATAGGGTAACCCATCCTATCTTATTAATATTACAAAACATGGCTTTTAATATTATTTTAACAAAAGTGGCCCTAATTTTTCAATTTAATTTATTTCATCACACTTTCAAGTCCACACAATGTAGTTTTGTAGGCAAATACTATAAATAGTGACTACAGTTCTATAGTTGTACCTAACATTTGTAACAAAGTATCAAAGCACTCATGCATGGGATCCATATCCCAAGTCTTTAAATAGGCCTCTCTCCGGTCAAACAGGTTTATCACGAAATAGATGCAATGTTTCAAATAACTGAAGCAAACCTCTACCTGACAATTGTATTTGAAAAAGCAAATGAAACTAAATGTTACAATCAATTAAACTCACCCATATGTGACATGTCCAAGGTAACGGTGGGAATTTCTTTCAGTGGAACATGACCACTGCGAAAACCACCGCCTGGCCAGCACCGAAAACAACAAAAGCAGGTAGCCATTTTCACTGTTTATAATTTATTCAACACTAGGTGGCGCTATGACTGCTTAACGGTGATGAGTGGGCGGGGTGCCGGTGAAGAGGGTCGGTTAGGGGGTGGGCAATGGTGGAAAACAATACACAAAATTGCACCTCAAAAGCTAGCTTTTAACAAATAAATCAATAATTGATTGAATAAAGCATCGAACAGTTGCAATGGAAACTTTTTGTTAAACCTCAATTCAATTGTTACAGTAAAAAAATAACGTGTGCAAAGAATATCGGTCATGTGACAGTCACGTGAGCATTGATACGACCAAACACACCACATGTACACACACATGCGCCACACTCACATACCAGCACAATTTGTAAACATTACATGACTGGTATGCGGTTCATATTTGATAATTTGGTGTAAAGAAATGAATAAACCGGACGTCTTACTCGTTTTTAGCGGGAAGAGAAAATCTGGAAAAGATTTTGTAACTGACAATTTGCTAGAAAGGTAAGTAACTGAATAAAATGTCAAATTCTTTTTCACTATCTAATATGTCTGATCATTCTGGAGGAAGGAAAAGATCCTTCCTCCATGGTCTGACATGTCTGATGAACAGATCTGAGTGATTGATCACTTTTCGATTTTAATTAAAATGTCCACGAACTGGCGGTCATTTTCCCCAAAATAAATGAGCTTGTACGGTAATATTGTCGAATTCAATAAATTTATCCTCAAACTGAAATTATTTAAAAAGGTCAATTAAAAAAAAAGAAGAAAAGATATTCAAAGAAAGAGTACCTACCTAGAGTAGACTTAGCCCCATATATTTGGCCAATCGATACAAAGTGATTGGCCCAATTTATGGGGCTAACCTAGACTATACTCCTACCCTAGAACTATGAATGAGGTTCGCTCCGCTATCGTGGAGACGATAGCGGAACGAAACTCAAAGTTTTAGGACTAGCTAGTAGTAGGAAGGAGTACATAGACTGTGTAGTAGTAGAGTACAAATTAAGAGATGGTTTTATTTTTCTTACTTCATACTTGTTTGTTTTGTTGAATTTGTAGGTCTGTACTACTGTAGTGCTGGATATTAGACACTTTCACTATATTTTTAGATTTATGGCTATATTTTTGTGTGTTTCATCAGGTTGGGGTCAGATTTGTGTGTGATATTGAGGCTTTCTGGCCCACTTAAACGACAGTATGCCAAGGTAAGATTAACTAAGTTGTTATTATGAGATCTTAAATGTTTTTAGTAGCACGTCGTGGCCAAGTCTTGCGCGTCAAATTCAAATTCTGGTGGCTGAGTCTTTAGAGTTTGGGTTCAAATCCCGGTGATGACACTTGTGACCTTGAGCAAGACACTTAATTATAATTGTTCCTTGGTGTTATATCCTGACTTGCTGACATTGCCAAGTAATTGTTGAAGTAGAATAGTAAAAGAAGTAATTTTATTGGTGTGTATGTTGAATGTAGGGTGTCGTGGCCGAGTGGTCTAGCACACCAAATTCAAGTTGTGGTGGCTGAGTCATCACGATGTGGGTTCGAATCTCGGTCCCGGCACTTGTGTCCTTGGGCAAGACACTTAACTATAAATGCTTCTTGGCGTTTATATCCTGACTTATGGATCCTGCCGAGTAACGAGGTAGAAGTAGCTAAGTAATCATGATGGCTGAGAATTTGTCTCCCTGTTGTTATGGGTTCATTAAGATTGAGACAAGGAAAAGCACGATTGGATACTTCACTTAAAACCTCTTTGGGTCGTGTCCCAAGAAAGCTATGTACAGGTACATGTGTATAGCTTTATACAGTATCTTGTCACTAGAGGGCGATATATAAGATGAGTGGTATTGACTCCCAAACACCTGTCATCTATCTTTTCTTTGTTCTATTTCCGTGATAAAGGAGAACAACTTGGACTACAGTAGGCTTCTTGACGCCACAGACTACAAGGAAGAGCACAGAGCTAAGATGATTGCCTGGGGCGAGGAGCAGCGAAGAAGAGACCCCTCGTACTTCTGTCGTCTGGCTATAGACTCCGCGTCTCCAAACCACTGTGTCTGGCTTATCAGTGATGCACGGAGACAGACTGATGTGAAGTTTTTCAGGGAGACGTTTCAAAGACAAACCCTAACAGTCCGAGTCTTCGCTGAGGAGAGCGTGCGAGCAGCAAGGGGGTTTGTCTTCACGGAAGGTCTATTTGAAATGTTTTCCATCTTCAGTTTTTATCTTTAATTAGATTTTGATTTTGATCATACTTTAATCAGAGCTGCCAACTCTCCCTGATTCTGAAAAAAGTTTTCTGAAAATAAACAAATCTTCAAAATTTTGATGAACAAAATAATTTGGAAATCTCCCTGATTATGGAAACTTGTTTCCTATTATGTTGAATCTAATTCTTTTTAAATTCACCCAAACTAAGAGCAGCTAAAACTAAAATCTCCCTGATGATTGTTGTACAGAATCTCCCTGATTGCAAGATGCAAATGTTGGAAGCTCCACTTTACTTGATTGATTATTGATTGATTACACTTTTGATTGACTATTGATTATTGATTATCTACAGGTATTGATAATGCAGAGTCAGAATGCGGCCTTGATGAAGGAGTGACATGGGATTTTATTATTAACAATGACGGTGATGACACTCAACTTGAACCTCAGCTGGAAAAACTTCTCGATTGTATCAAGAGCAAACTGTCTACACACTCTTAGTACAACATAAATAAAGATGCTTAGTAATTATTATAAATGTCTGATCATGGGCCCCCATTCTGACCACCCATCCTCAACACCCCTCCTATCCCCCACCCTTCCTAAGCACCTCCCTAGCCCATACCCCCCCCCCAACAATAATCTAAATCTATGCCTCTTTGATAATATTAAAGATTATTGCCATGCTGTCTGTCTCTCTGTAAAAAAAAATGCCAATAAAAAATGATAAATTATTTTGAAATGAACAAAGAAGCATTGTGGTTTATTATAATAAAAAACGAAGCGAGCATTTACAAATACCGCCCTCTTGTGGAAGTACTGCTTGGCACAGCTTAGTCTTGATTCAAGACTGAAAGTGGTTCGTGTAAGAAAACGTGTTGTACCTGTCATGTTATTATGCTTCTAATAACCAGTCAAACAAGTATCAAAAGGCCAGACACCGTCGTCCACAAGTCGAACAATGTTATGGGAAGATAATTTGAAATTTGCAGTTAATTTGTCAGATGATCACTATTACATGTACAAGTTAAAGTGGCAAGTAACTCTTCCGACAGTCAAAATAAGACAACATTTTATTAGTTGTAAATGATGACATTATTTGCAAGTAGTATTTATCCTATGTTTCACATGGGAACCTTGATGTCATTGTTGATAAACCTTGATGTCATTGTTGATATATGAATGCCGAGTATCCTACCTCCACGGTTCAACCGTTCACACACGGCCACGCAAAGGACCTAGATCATTTTGAGGTTAATTTTCGCTCAACTGTCAAAACAGAAGCTGTGTGCAAGACGCACGCGAAAACAATTTCAGTGACCATAGAGAGGGGCAGATTCCATTATAATTCACCACAGGGGGTTCTAATTGCTAATCCAATAGAATAAACCACTACCAAATGACACAAAATGCGCAGCTAGCTCCAAAGGCACGTATATTATTCCATATTTCTGTATGCACGGAGAGTTATAGAGTGTGGACACTCTCAGCACAGAGACAGATCGTGAATTCGTTGGAGGCGCCCCACTGACTTCCGTCCGTGATCACCCAGCCCTTAATCCAATGTGACTACTGAGCTGATATTGACTGAGCCACTTTGTGATTAGTTTTTAAGTGTTAGTTGTGCCTACAACCAGGGGGTGTGGATTGGCTACTTTGTGGTTGATATTACCTCGGGACATTATTGAGCTGCTCATCAGGCAGCACATGCGACGTGTCTCGACCGAGCCGCACGCTCTGACCCAACACCCCCTGACTCGATACTTCTGGGTCTCCGACGTTCCCTACAATCATAGTCCTCTACGACGATCACACTCGGGACTTTTTGGCACAATTTCAAATCACGGAAAGTGGGGGAAGCCTTGAAAGAAATGCCATCACGACTTGCCTCCGGAGTTACTCCACGTGCAGCAGCTGTCATCTTTTGGTTAGCAGCGGCGTTGGCTCTGATACCGTGGGGTAGCTGTTCCACAGGTGTCGCGAGGTATACCCGGGCTGTGGAGGATTTACCGGGAGCAAGGGAGTTTGGCGATGGGGAGATTTGGCGATATGGACGGCGGCTGCGGGATGTGAATGCCTATCACGATGAGGGGGATAGCGACGGGTGGTCGTCTGGTGTGACTTGTAACGGGGACGGTAGGTGACAGGTGTATAGTAGTGGCTGGCCAGCTGTTGGTTCTGTTCATAAAAGTGCAAGTACCATCTAATGTATTGACGGATACAAAAATTAGGCATAGAGGGTGAATTATGATAGACAAAAAAGAGCCATCCGATATCCACGAGGTATACAGATGGTCCATAGTACATCCATGGTATATCGGGGGGGGGGGGGGTCTACTGATAAAATACAACATGGGCATGTGGAAGATATTCCACTTTCTCATTTCCGTTTTGAGGGTTCATATATTGTGTAGGAAGGACATTTCCATAATGATAACCATGTTTGTTTCTAAGTATGTATATAGTTTCTTCCCCGTGTTCAATATTGATAACCTACGATCGTCAATGAAAAGGCCTACCTTTTATTTTCTCTATTGTGAAGCAATATTGCACCTTAAGAATCGACGCCATAAAAAAACCAGCCAATAGGCCTAACAGCAAACTTGTTATTTATTTTGGCATTTTGAGAAAACTCTGCTATAGGGTCGAAAGAGGACACTTAACCATTTTGCGTTTTTATTTATGGAAGACACAACAAAAAGGAACCTGGTCTCTTCACACAACTAAATTTAAGTGGGGGTTTAACCCATTCGCAAGTCGTGATCAAAGTAATTATTAGAAAGCTATTATTAATTGGTTCTGTTTTGCTCGAAAGAAAAACATCAGTGCATTAAAAACAACAACTCAATTATGACATTTCGTCGTATGCATTTTTATAATTAATTAATAACAAAATTGATGTCAGATTCAACCATAGATTAAATAAAGGCATCGTACACGTTTGGTAATTACTCAAAATATATGTTAGCATAAAAACTGACTTAGGTAACGAGCAACAGAGAGCTGTTGATAGTATAAAACATTGTAGGAAACGACTCCCTCTGAAGTAACGTAGTTTTTGAGAAAGAGGTAATTTCTCACTAAAATAATAAAAACTTCTTGCAATAATTTTTTTCCTATCTGAAAGCACACACATTTGTACAACAAGGGTGTTTTTTCGTTCATCATTTTCTTGCAACTTCGATGACCAATTGAGCCCAAATTTTCACAGGCTTGTTATTTTGTGCATATGTTGGGATACACCAAGTGAGAACACTGGTCTTTGACAATTACCAAACGTGTTCAGTGCCTTACCCATTCGCAAGTCGTGATCAAAATATTAGAAAGCTATTATTTGGTTCTGTTTTGCTCGAAAGAAAAAATCAGTGCATTAAAATCAACAACACAATTATGACATTTCGCCGTATGCATTTTTATAATTTAATAACAAAATTGATTTCAGATTCAACCATAGATTAAAAACATGCCATACACAACCACCATAATGATCAAATCCATACTTTTGTGAATACCAGTCTCAATTCTTCACAATCACGTGTATATATCCAAAAGTCATGTAAAAGAGCCTGGTCCCGGCCTCCCGTAGGGTATAACCAAGGCTGCAATTAAAATCTTCACATCTGGATCAAATCAAAGTATATTTCGAGGCTATACTTAGAACAATGTGGAACAAAAATGAGGTAACAATTTCCAATTGTTTAAAGGCACATTATCGGACGTCGACTGGTGTTCGTTTTGTGCACAGGGGTGCATTTTGAACGCAATGTTTGAACTTGTGACATCTGCTACGTTTTCATTTAAATGTCAAAGTGCTGTCTGAGCTATTTGAACTGCTGACGTTCATCCTATTTTTGCTTAGTTTACGTTATGTCAACCTAGTTCGATAAGTTTGGCAAAAACCCACAGCGTCTATCTTTTAAGACAGGAAGTCGATTAATTTCAATTATGCGAACTTGATTTTAATGTCGTCTGTATAAGATTATGGCATAGGCCTAACGTCCGTTGAAATTACAGTTATGTAGAAACACTGGGGTTTTTTTAATGTGGAAAATGTGAGCTAATCAGTTAAGTATATAGGAGACCTTTTTCTTAGAAAGCAACCGACGAACCCAAGCGAAAAACACATATGCCGCTATTGCTGGGTAGGCCACTATGCCATACGTTACCATGTGCTCATTTTTCATGCATCACTAGAATTTGATACGATGTTCACGCAACTATATGAAACGTCACATGAAGTGGCTTGAAGCCATCAGAAAAAAAACATTTTATGTATTTATTTATTTATTTATTGTTTATTTATTTATTTATTTATATATTTTTTATTTCCTGGCAGTTCATACAGTACATATACAAAGAACTAACAATATAAATAGGACTACAGAGAACAAGCCTGCGGATAACTAAAAAGCGAAAAATATGATCACTATCTAAAGGCGATCCATACAATAAAACATACAAAGGCATAACAAAGTACAAGAACAATCTTGTCGGGGGACATTCTTAAAATGAGCTTAAATAGATCGGTCCACATTGGACACATTATTGTTATGCTTAATCTCAATCATAATCATAAAAATAATAATAATATCGAAGTCTTATATAGCGCACGTATCTACCAAACAAGGTACTCAAGGCGCTTAGTATATACTTTTTAAACAGAAAGATGGGTTATTGAAGTTATGAATTATGAGACCCAATTATGTAGCACCTTATAATGTTTTTTACAAGGTGCTACGGCGCATTCAGCAGCCACAACCAGGAACACCGGGGCGAACCCCTTCTCTTTTCGATAAGTGCACTGGGTTCTTTTACGTGCATTACACAATACACGGGACCAACGGCTTTATGTCCCATCCGAAGGACGAAGCAATGGTTAAGTGTCTTGCTTAAGGACACAAGTGTCACGGCTGGGGATTCGAACCCACACTCTGCTGATCAGAAACACCAGAGTTTGAATTCGGTGCTCTTAACCGCTCGGCCACGACACTTCCACAATGCATAATGCACGCCTATTCAGACCTTTCACTAAGATTTACAAACATTTACAGCATCTCAAAGATCATGACGGCATCCATTAAAAGACAACCATTTTGAATATGGAATTAGCTCCAGTGGCATTAAAAGGGTCTGTGTATACGTTTGGTAATGACTCTGAAAATTAATGGCAATGAAAACTCACTGGTAAGAAGTACAGCAGCTTTGGATAGTATAATGCAATTTGAGAAACTTTTCACTTCGAAGTACTGCGGTTATGGAAAAAGATATCGGTTTTTATCCACAAAACGTTGAATCCGAGAAGCGTTACTGCAGTAACGTGTATGAGATAGTATATTCCAATTGCAGATTATTCTTCCTGCGTGGACATAACCGCTCCAGATTTAAGGCAATATCTCAAACGCTACCACCTTTTTTACAGGTTATTTCTATAGTATAATCTACAACTATATAGTATTGAAACAAGCAGTGGGTTCCAATTACCAAACGTATACAATCCCTTTAAACTAACTATTATTTGGGCTCATCACATGACAATTGCATCATATCACTGTTTTTGTTACTGGACCGATGTCCACAAATGATCAAGGTCATAAAAAACATTCGCAGACCCGAAATAGTTTGCATGCTTCATATCAAGTTTCCTCAAATTTTGAGGTAAACAAAATTAGTATCTATTTCAATTCGTCGTATTTTGTGTAATGTGGCTCGCCGTGGTTTTAATCTGAACTCTACCGTTAGATTTTTAACCCCCTGAGTGTCTCGGTTGTAGAGTCAGTTGATGCCAACGTTTACAGCGGGGGTGGCGGGGGGGGGGGGCTCCTGGGTGGACAGTTTACTCTCTTAAAGTTTTAGACTGGAATTCACTTTAATCGATTGAAACTATAGGGCCAAAATCATCTGCAGTTTTCACTGAGTTTCAATCGATTAGAGTGAATTTCAGTCTAAAATTTTAAAAGAGTAGTTGGACGGCTTGCTGGGAAATGGTTTACTCCAAGAGTCTGTACCTAAATGTTCTTTGTGTGCGTGTTTAAATATTAGCCCTTATGGAGACCGAGGACGAAACAAAAAAGGGAAAACAAAAGGTCTACATACAGGGGAATTTTAAAGACTGGGGTGCTCTACAAGGAAACTTGTGTACAAAGTATGTGGGAGGATGTTAAGTGCAGGGACAAAGGAATGAACAAAAGATGTCTCCACAGGGATGTACAAAAATAAAATGTGTGTGTGGATAGGTATACACATTCACACTGGGAACCTATAACAAAAGAGGACAATATGGGTCCCCAGTTTGGGTGAAGATTCCCCAGTTTTAAAGTGTGTACAAAACCATTTGGAGCCGTGCCAAAAAGAGAGGGACAATAGGAGTTCACCGTGGGCCTAGCTATTGGTTTATCAATGCATAAAGCTAAGGGTTATAAACAATCTAACAAAAGAAAAACTTGTCTGACCTGTAAATATTTTAGAGAAAAGCTGCGAACAATGTCGATTTTTGTAAGTACGAACAATCCTTGCTTAGCAGAAACAGGTTACCAGCCGAATTTATATGGACATTGCTCTGCGTGTAACCAATTCCCTACCCACTTTTGTGCTATAAAAAGATACATTTACTTTTAGTAAACAGCGTATTCTGCTATTGATTGACGAACTGACTCGACGCTTGAAACGAAAGTTTACAAAAAACGCATAACAGGGGTTTATAATACACATCGAAAACATGTTTGTTTTTGTGGTTCCTGGATTAGTGTTCACACGCGATGGGAATATCTTATGTACGTCACACTTCGTGTCAAACGTCAATACCTAATAGTTTCGATTTACTAGTAATCTTTTGGGATTTAAAACAATACCATGACCGGGTAACATTTGCGAATATAATTTAATCAGTTGACAACAAAAATTCAAATCTATTTTTGTACACATAAATTCATATCTTATTACCTGTATTGGATTCACAGTGTCTACTTGATGTATAATGGATTACTGCGTTTACGAACATAAGTAAAGACAAAAACAAAAAACTAAGTCACATACAAATGTTATTAAACTGATAATAATGTGATTGACATTTTTTTTTAAAGTCTTCAATTTTCCTTAAAAAGTATAGGTCTGAAGCACTGCATGAAGTCACTCTTGAAATAAATGACACTAACTTTTGACTTTGACTATTTCAAGGGCAGATCTATCTTTCCTTAAAGGTATTATACAGGGTTTGTATGGATAAAAAACATCGTTAACTTTAGTCTTAAAGCTTACTGAATGAAGTTCATACTTGAACCATTTTTTTCCTGTGAAGAAATTCACTCTGAAATGAAGTCATGAGAAAATGTATCTAAAAGCCTAAAAAAGAAAAGAAAAAAACCCACACAAAACAGCTGATGGCGGTTGTTACAACCAAAAATAAGGACAATGTGTTTACATACTGATAATTGGGCCTGGTTTTTTCCCAATTTTTTCTCCTGACTCACACAACGGATTAAAGGGACACGTTGCCTTGGATCGGACGAGTTGGTCTAAAAAAAAAGCGTTTGTAACCGTTTGTTATAAAATGCATATGGTTGGAAAGACGTTATAAAAGTAGAATACAATGATCCACACAAATATGCTTCGACATTGCGTGGTTTTTCTTTTACTTTGCGAACTAACACGGTCAGCCAATTTGTGGAGTCAAAAATTTGACTCCACAAAATGGCCGACCGTGTTTGTTCCTGATGTAAAAGGAAAACCACGCAATTTCGAGACATATTTGTGTGGATCATTGTATTCTACTTTTAAAACATCTTTCTAACCACTGCATTTTGTAACAAACGGTTACAAATGCTTTTTATAGACCAACTCGTCCGATCCAAGGCAACGTGTCCCTTTAAGCCCAAATTTTCACAGGTTTGTTATTTGATGTAGGCCCTAAAATGGTTGATCACACAAAACATGACACCGAACACTGTATAATTCCGTTAATTTAAGTAATACAACTTGATACTGCTTCACAAAAGTTCTTTACTTCATTCTATTTTTTGTTCTGTTTGTTTTGTTTTTCCATGTTATAGACGTCTATCAAAAAGATATAGTGCTTGACAGATGGACGCCAGACGACCGCCACCCAAACACGGAAACTGGTGGTGTCTACACCACCAGAGGATCCCCGCCACAAAGTCACGAACCAACCCGCAAAAAACGCCGTGCTCAACTCGATGACCAACGGAGACACCACTACCGGAGTAAGAAGGCGTCAAGGGTCGAGATGTCTCGGCGCGCCCACCACGACTTCGAGGAAAGGTCGCGGGTAAGGCGCGGTGCCACAGCCGATGAATCTAACCGGTGGCCCGGTGCTATCATACCGTATGAAATCGACGCTAAATGTGACGGTAAGACCATTGTGGCGAGAATTGCATCTGCAAACAATTGAAAGTGTTTAGTTCCGTAATTTCTAAGACTATCAAGTTTTGAAGCAAGTTTCCAATTGCCTTCCTTCTATGCCTTAAAGGGATTGTATACGTTTGGTAATTGGAACACACTGTTTGTTTCAGTCCATATAGTTGTAGATACCATAAAACTAACCTGTGAACATTTCATTTCAAAAGGTGGTAGCGTTTTTGAGATATTGCCGACAATCTGGAGCGGTTATGGCCACGCAGGAAGAATAATCTGCCATTGTAATACACAATCTGAGAAACGTTACTGCAGTAACGCTTTTCAGATTCAAACTTTGGGGGATAACAATTTGTATCTTTTTCCATAACTGCAGTACTTAGAAGTGAAAAGTTTCTCCAAATGCATTATACTATCCAAAGCTGCTGTACTTCTTATTACCAAGTAGGCCTAATGCTGTTATTGCCATTAATTTTCAGAGTCATTACCAAACGTATACAGACCCTTAAATGAGTATTAGCTATAGGCATATGTGCATTTTGTTTTTGTGTTGTTGAGATTGTTAAGTCTAATTATAACTCATTTGAATTAACTCTCTTTAGAAGATACCAAGAACCTGGTTATACGGAGCATGCGCCATTGGGAGGAACACACGTGTCTGCGGTTTATACCAAGAGCCAACCAAACTGCCTACGTGTTATTCTACTTTGCTGGAGGGTGCGTATCACGTGATGTGTTAACCTTTGACCTGATCCAACTATGGCTTCGGTTACAGCTATATGACTACTTGTGACAATTACTGATGAAGCCAAAGCTGTAGCTAAGCGAGTGTCGTTTTATTCGTAGATCGTGGGTCAAATATGAAGTGTGTCATGGGTCGTGTCCGAATTGGTGGCTACGACTATACGGCTACGGCTGGAATGCCGTGTCACTATGCGTTGAAGTATAGGAAGTCCTTAGCAACTCAATTAGCAACAGCCGTAGCCGTTACTGTAGCCGCCCATTCGAATATGGCCTTAGTATGGCCATGGAGGTAGAATTCTACCTCCATGGTATGGCATAACTGTAATAATACACAATCAGACCAGCTCCATGATCAGACAGTCAGGAAACCAGACAAAATGGATGCCACACCAAAGCTGTGTACTCTTGCTGCTTTTCCTACAAACCTAACCCGTCAGAGGCTATGGGCAGGGAATGGTCTGAACCACAGTTTACAAGAAGAGTATGCCGTAGGCTTAAACGAAATTAAATTTGTGTAAAGATGGCAGAAATGTTATCCTGTTTAATCTTGGTTTGTATTTGAAGATGCTGCTCCCATGTTGGCCGATTGGGTTTCAGACAGAAGGTCTTTCTCGGGCCTGGTTGTAATAAATTCCGCACCATCATCCACGAGATTGGACATGTGGTTGGTTTCTGGCACGAGCAGAGCCGGCCGGACCGGGACGAATTCGTCACCGTGTACGAGGGCAATATTTCACCTGGAGATCTCTCCAACTTCCTTCGTTACGACACTGCCAAGGTTAAGTTTATTTAGCCATAAATCTCAGATACCTGTTTGATATGTTCCCTTTAAAATTACACCATTTTTAGACCCGGCTTGCTCAGTAGCATATCTTCCTGAATTTAATTTCTTACACCCGGTTCGAATCCTGTTTTGTTCCATTTTTGTTCCATGATATCAATGCATGTGGAATCCATGCGGAATCCATGGACATTCACAGGTTCAATCAACATCAAAAACTGAACATGACTTCATCGTCCAATAAATTTCTTTAAAGGAGCTTTTCCACCAATGACATAATTATCAGATGAAACCATAGATCTACGGCTCTGTAAGTGCCATCGAACTTGTTGAGATCCTGAGATAATAACTGCAGGATGATTGATGACACCATAAACGTAAGATGAAGACATCCTGAGATGATTTATCTTGGGATGACGACATCTTGAAAGTAGAATGCCGTCTTCCAGATATGTTTCATCTCGGGATGACGACATCCTGAAAGTAGGAGGTTGTCTTCCCAAGATAATCTAGGGTGCTCGACATTTTTAGGATGTTATCATCCCGAGATAGTTATCTCGGGAAGTCGACATCCTACGTTCAGGATGTCGACTTCCCGAGATAATTTATCTCGGGAAGTCGACTTATTTTCATGATCGACATCCTAAAATAAAGTATAGCTGGAGGACGACATTCTACTTCCAAGATGTCAGGATCCCAAGATAAATCATTCACGATGTCGTCATCTTACGTTGATGATGTCATCATCCTGCAGTAAATTACGTCAGGATCTCAACAAGTTGGATGGCACTTCCAGAGCTCCGTAGATACCAACCACTGTGAGTGTCGATCAATAAAACTTCACGAGTAACCAATGAGGCCAAAGTAAAAACAACTCTTCATTAACAATTCAGATCAACTCACTAGATCAGCCGTATGACTACGACTCCGTGATGCACTACGGGCAACACTCCTTCAGTCGGAACTTCAGAAAGACAATCATCCCAAAGACGGAGTGGGACGCAATCGGACAGCAAAGAGGGCTGAGTGTGGGAGACATCCTACAGGCTAATCTACTCTATCGATGCACCAGCGTAGGGAGTAAGTAAACATGACTGATCAGCCCAATCATCTCTTGTTGTTAAAGCCCATTTTATAAAAGAAGAGAGAAAAGAAAGACAAAATCAACCAGCCAGCTCTATTGTCAATTAATATATGGCAGTTCAAGTTTTCATGCGCACCCTCACCCAGCTTGCGAAGCGGTTGGGCGAAACTTCTACTCATCACACAGTGCAAATCTCTGTAACTAATTACCATATGCTTATATAACTATATGGTCTCCTGATAATCACTAGAGCAGGTTGGTCAAAACGTTGAGACCAATTAAGAACTCACTCCACGGCAGTGAATTTAATACTGACGAGAAGTCCTCTCGATCGACTAAGCGAAAGTAAAGTTGTAGTCACGGCCTATTTCTTACCCACGCCCAGGTAGTAGTTTAATAGGCAAGACAGTTCTTTTCAGAACTTCGTACTAGTCTCCCGAATTCCGAAATTTACTCCGCGGCAGTATAATTAGCAAGACAAGTTCTCAAGGACAAATCTACACAGCAAAGTATACAATACTAGTGTTACCGCAAACTGAATATGGATTGATACCTCGCCATGCAATACCTCAAATCCCATAAACTCTATGGTACCTAATGACGCAATAGCTTTTGGGTAAATGTTACGGTTATGACCGTTGGCTGCAATGACAACGTTGAAGAATAGGACTTTCGACATTCCGGTGTCGCAGGGGATTTTCTCCCCCGGTGTCCCCCTCACGGTAAGGAAGTTGATTCAAAAGAGGGCGCTATCAGACGAAATTCATCGTATTGTTGGGGGGGGGGGGGGACCACAGAATCTCCAGGGGGCAGAATCTCCTGTCACATTGAATATCTGCAAACATTTGAATAATGCTGGTAAAATAATATGTGCCGTACTACATCCTCATAGAACATTATGGAAGTACTGAACACTTCAACCAATTAATTAACATTCTTACTTATTGATATGGAACTCCTTTTTGTTTTACAGCATGTGGTGGAACCATTTTCAAATCATTCGGGCAAATTACGTCACCCCACTACCCAGAACCTTTTGTGCCAAACACGACATGTGATTGGTCAATTTCTGTCGGTGAGGGTTACGCACTGAAATTAATTTTCGCGGATATTGATCTAGAAAGTAAGTATTTATCTTTTTGTATTATTTGATTTTTCTTTCTCTTTGTTCACCCTTTTCTCCTCCCCATAACTTTTCTTTCCCCTTTCTTTCTTTCTTACTTTCTTTCTTCCTTTTTTTCTTTATTTCTTTCTTTCTTTCGTTCTTTCTATCTTTCTTGAGTCCCCCTTTTTTTTGGGGGGGGCGGGGTTGGGGTTGGGATTGGGAAGGGGTTATAAAGGAAACATATGACTCGGTAAACTTTTGGACTAACAATAACATGTAGATAAAAATGTTATTTACGGGCATGTTTTTGTGCAAAAAATTTGCTGTCAAATTTCGAAACTCTGGCAAGACGAACATTCAAGTATAATTCGATCCACTGCAACAGCTGGCATCCAGTGATAGAGTTGTTGATAGCTTTTCCGTATACGCAATATTGTTTGATGTTTACAATGACATTATGTGTTATCAGACCTCAACTCTATTATCAATGATTTATTGATGACTCAGATGGAAAAACACAAGTCAAGCGCTTTTTCTTCCTCACATAACATACACAACTGTCCAACCGCAAACGAGTTTTTACCGTACGTGCATCAAGTAGTGTAAACATAGTTCGTATTTTGCCATGTTTTGCAAAATAGACATACACTCTTGAAAGCATTGCCAATAAATCTTTCTGTTTTGGGAAAAGTTCCATCAACAAGTTCCCAAGACGAAGTTATTTTGAGCGGAAGTTGATCAGCTCGTGTGCCGATTTTACATCAATTGTGATCTTTTTACAAATTGTTCTAAATGCAAGTCATTACCCACCCCCAAAGTATCGAAAGTTTGACTTCACTCTACGGGATTATATTTCCCCCAGAGTGCTACTAGAAAGTTCACGTGCTGAAATTGGAGAAGGAATTGACAGTTTTATCATCGACCTCTTAAAGAACGAATACAGTAGGGGTCAGACGGCTGGGTTTAGAGGATCTCATATGTCACAGCTGAAAGGGTCATGCCCTCGGTCGTGACAAGGAATAAAACAAACCGGTCGAGGCTACTTTACAACAGACATTTATTAAACATTAAATACATTTATTTGGTTTTGAAAGGAGATAACTTTTCAACCTTTCGCTTGTTGATGTATAAATAATGAATCTAAAATACTCTCTTAAAGGGATTGTTTAAGTTTGGTAATCGGAACCCACTGTTTGTAGTTGTAGATATATACTATAAAACTAACCTGTGAAAATTTCATTTCAAAAGGTGGTAGCGTGTTTGAGAAATAGCCGACAATTTGGAGCGGTTATGTTTACGCAGGAAGAATAATCTGCAATTGGAATACACTATCTGAGAAACATTTCTGCAGTAACGCTTCTCAGATTCAAATTTTTGGGGATAAAGAGTGATATCGTTTTCCATAACGACGGCAGTACTTCGAAGTGAAAAGTTTCTCAGAATGCATTACCCACAGTTGCTGTACTTCTTACCAAATAAGTTTGTATTACCATTAATTTTTAGAGTCATTACCAAACGTATACAGACCCTTTAAAGATTTACAATCACTCAAACCGATTGAAACTGCAGGGACAAACTACAAACACAATAATATTGTCCCCATCCTTTACCGGTATGAAGGTCCCACAGGGCTCGAATTTGGGGAAAAAATGCACAAGACCACAGGGCTTGTTGTTCAGAATTTTTACTGGACCGGAACATTTTTTACAAGACCGAAGTCATATGAGAAGAAAAAAAAAAAACGCAACAAAAACAAACAAACTTCTTTTTCCAAAAGTTAACTTGTTTTTTTTTTTTGCGCCCTGTGCAGTTTTTTTTTTGCAGATTGCTTAACAGTTTTGGTTTTTTTTGAAACCTTCGAGAAATTTATACCTTCTTTTTACACGACGTTTGCTGCCATAAAAAAAAAAATGAAAGTTTTGACGATCGTTTTGACAGGACAACGACGTTTAAAATTTTAACATACGAAGCATGAAAAGACGTGTGGAAACAAGACGTTACTTTTTCCATGCAACACACAGGATGTGGTGTTGAAAAGAACTGTATAATTCGTTGGTGCAAGGTATCAGACTTTAAGTGACATCATGCCCATGCACATGGTCAGTGGTAAACAAACGAAGCGTTGTACTGTGGTGTTTACAAACATCACGCATCCACGGAGGGTGCCGTTCGCTCGTCCCCCCTGCGCCTAAAGCATGCGGTTTGAGCCCAGCAGTGGTCCTGGGCATGAGCAAAATAGGGAGGATGGAACTTTGAAACGAAACGGCCGGGGCAGGTTGCGGCTGCATTGATGTTCCGTGCTTGGAATTTGACGACAAAAAAAAAAAAAAAATCAAAAATTACATCACGCATCCACGGAGGGTGCCGTTCGCTCGTCCCCTGGGCGCCTAAAGCATGGTTTGAGCCAGTGCAGTGTGGTCTGGGCATGAGCAACTGATATAGAAACTTTGAAGCACGAGAAAGACGGGCTGGGGTTGCGGCTGCATTGGATGTTCCAGCTTGGAAATAATTTGACGACAAAAAATTTATTTAATATGATTGATTATTCATTTCATTTAATAATAATACTTTTAGTTTGTAAAAAAACACAAGACCGCCGGACTTGTTCGGTATAAAGTTTACTGGACCGACGCTAAAATCACTGGCCTCGGGCCTGCGGTCCAGTGTTAATTTCGAGCCCTGAAGGAGTTAGGCTACTTGGTTTATGTTTAACATTAACAGTTTTCAATCCGAGTTGAACAAACAGACGAGATTATAGGAAGTAGTTTATACTGCATTGGCTACGATGCTCAATAAGCATTTTGATGTTGGCTTTGGTACTATAGCTTCGTCAAGAGCAAAAATATTTGTGGCAGAAACTGCTATCTTTCTTAGAACTCCGATGCTATGCAATGTAAATGTATTCATGGTGCAGCCATAATATCTTCCCCTCCCGTTCAGTCAATGCATCCAAACCGAGGCTTGAGTGAAATGGCAGAATAGTCACTGCCCTTTCGGAAGTCTATGATTTTAAGGATGACGTCACAACGCTGCGAATTGCAGAACGGCGCCTTTAGATAAGAATAACAAGATTGCCTAAATGCGTAGAATCGACAACTAATTATAAGAATCGGCTGGAATTCGCAAATTCAACGAATAACTTGACTTCATGCATGAAAACTACAGCGTCTTCAGCAGCATAAATGATAAATTTCCCTGACGAATTAGGAATCCATAAACGGGCATCGTGAAAGAGTATTAGGCCTACGTCATTAAAAAGAGTGCCTGGCTTATAGGCCATTTTCGAAACTACGGCTTGGGTTTTTGGCTCCGGCTTAGGCTCCGTCAGTTATTTTGAAGATGTGCGCTTTCGGCAGAGGGCTTTAATCAGGCAGACATAGTCTAAGCCGGAGACCTAGCCGAAACCCTCGGTTTCGAAAAGGGCCATTTGTAAGAGTTAACATTTTGTTGTTACTGAAGTTACCCCCAAAATTATCTCTGTGTTTGTGTTTAATAGCTGACAAGGATGGACAATGTTCCGGAGATTACATCGAAGTGCGAGACGGCCTGGGCGTGCTAGGCCGTCTTATCGGCAGATACTGCGGTGGCATCTTACCGAAACCGATCACGGTGGACTCGGGCCGCCTGTGGCTTCGTTTCCGGGCACGCACCAGTCCTGTGTTCCAGTCCAGAGCTGGTTTTACGGCCAAGTTTCAATCGGTGTGTAAGTGCATTAGTGTCTTACTTTGTCTTTTAACTCTTATTCTATGATTTAAAAAACGAAATTGATTCTTGAAATGTACGCTTTTATAATATTGGCCCTTTTTATGGCGATGTCTGGCAACATAGACGTACGCCCAGGGGGCGGGGAAAACTGCCCCCCCATAACCCCCCCCCCCCCAGCAAAACAAACAAACAAAAAACCAGCAAGAAGACAAAAATTGGACAGGCAAAGAAAACATACTTAGTACTTGTCTTTATCTGTGTACAATTTAGGCCAAATCAACACCTCTGCCCCTCAACCAAAGTCTCTCAATACGTCCATGTCTGGCAACTTGAACAACATTGTTTTTAAAAGACATCAGAATGCAATTTAACAATTCAAAAGAGTGGTTAATAAACTACAAAAAAAGGCATAGGTCTATGTCAACAAATATAATTATGTGAACAAATTTGTGAAAAAAATAATGAAAAAACAAACAAAAACAAAATGAAACAAATTATGAAAAAAAACCCGTTGTACTTTGTTGAATGTGGCACAGCAGATCATTTTTATATTTACGCCTACATCCCTATAAACAAAAAGAGAATTTCCAGAGAAAATATTGCTCCAATTTAATTCTTCTTTGACTTATCGGATCTTTCGTTAAAAGAATAATACAATATAAATTATTCACAAACTGGTAAAAGCGCTTCTCACAAGAAAACTGGTTGTGTGAACATCTGGTTTTGTTTATATAATACAATCCAATATACACTGATATCTTTTCCCCATGGTATGTTTTTTTTTATTGCCCATTTTCTGGGAGGTTGTCACAAAAACCCCAAATCCCAGTCAGATTATGGGAATCGTGTGCTAATAGCTAAGGGATTCCCAGGCTTACTAATGTTATTTCAACTAATAGAAAAGACCTTGTACGAACACCTGTTGAAAGGGTGAGTGAATGGTCACATGCAGGTCTTGAAGACTGTACTTGGCTGTTTTTATGCCGTCTGTGCTGTAGGTATAAAATCGATATGATGAGAATTTGCGAGAGTACGAGACAGGTGACGAGAATTTACGAGACTATATGAACCATACGAAAACAAGCTTTTTATTTTTTGTTAAAAAGCATTGCTTGGTTGTCTTTTAAGCCAATAATTATTTTCAGCTTTCACCAGCATTTCAGGCAATGTTTGGCAAGTTTATAATACTCTTTGATCGAACCTCTCTTGCGCTAGGTATATTATACTCCACTTCGGGAATTTGTTTTTATCAACAAATCTTTCTAAGAGTTGAAAGCTTTCCGTATTAAATTTGATTCGAAGTGTCATTTCAGCCTGAAAACAGTTCCACCGCATTGTCAAAAAAATTCAAAAAAAAAATTCCTCAATTTTTCATAGGTGTTCATTGACCAAAATGAATTAAATTTTGCCCCAATGTATTATACAGGGGTGGGGTAGGTTGGGTGTAGGGGTCATTTCTTTTTTAGAATGATGTTTTCGGACATCCCAGAACTTGGATGACCTTATCTCTATTTTGTACAGCTTTTGACGAGCGACTGACGGCGAGCAGTGGCGTGCTAAAGAGCAAGAACTACCCCGATGGTTTCCCATCAAATACCGAAAGCGTCTGGCAAATCACGCTCGAAGTCGGCTACATGATCAATTTGAGGATTATCGAGTTACGAATCCCAGGTAAACATCAAACAATTAATGCATTATTTTAGAATTCTGGGTCAAGCCCTCTGAGTGACAACAGTGTTTTTGCAGTAGTGGGTGTGTTCCAGCACACGGACGGTAAATCAATGACTATAAGTGGTTCAACATTATTATGATTCTTGGTTAAATTGTATATAGGGATAGTGCAAGCAAGCAAGCAATCAAGCAGCAGCAGCAGCAGCAGTAACTACAAGTACATGTACAACAGCTACACCAACTACAACAACTGAACTCCATGTTATAGAGTAGATCCAGTGTCACAGGGGATTTTGCCCCCTAGTGTCCACCATACGGTAACTAACAAGGGTTGAAGGAAGTTTATTCAAAAGAGGGCGCTATCAGACGAAATTTCTACACAATTCACCGTATGGGGGACATAATCTCCTGCCACAGGTCTCTCCTATAGCAGGGTTTTAAACAACCAAAACAGTTCTTTCCCCTGAATTATTTGTTAGTATCCATATCTTCTCATTGCAGTTGCTTCAGAAACTGGTTGCTATGGTGATTACCTCAACATCATTGACGGCGATACCAGCCAATCACCTTTGATAACCAAGATATGTCACTCGCAGAGCAATGTGGGCGTGGCTTCTACTGGCGAGAGTTTGCGCATTGAGTTACATTCGGGTAACCCCGAGAGGCGGGGCGACGTGGATCAGCCAACCAGATTCCACGCTCACTATTCTCAAAGAGGTAACTTAGACCGCTGTAACTGTTTCACGTTTCTATATTGCCAGAACAGCCAATGGCCGTCGGTACAAATATCAGGCGCCATTTTGTACTGTTGCGTTATCTGCGAATAATGAAAACGATTTTCATAGCGAACACAGTTTCACCTTGTTATCATGCATTATTAGTTACTTTTTTGTTTCAAAAACTAGCGGTTGTTTGATTTGTTGTTGAGCGATAATTGTATGGCAAAACTCGCATCTGGGACGTTGAAAGATCTAAGCTCCGCCCCTGAATGCATAGACCAATCAGGACCGCGAACGCGAGCCCAAAAGTTAAAATACCGTTAAAAATGTGTGTGACGCGGGGCGGAGTAAAGCAGTGTACATTTACGCGCTACTCACGTGAGCAGCGTTGATAGGCAGTTGCTATGGGGGCGGGGCTTAGAGGATCGGTCATTAATTATCATCACAGGCAATGTTCGCAGCAAACTATCATCTTGCTTCACAAAACAGGTTACCAGACTACATCGTCCAAACATCTTTCTCGTTTCAATGTTGGAAAGTTTTCTTAAAATACCAGCTGCTTTTCTCTACAGATATCAACGAGTGCCAAAGGAATAGCGGAGACTGTGAGCAAGCCTGCCTTAACTTGATCGGTAGCTACGTATGTGGTTGCCAACATGGCTACATGCTGGCAGCAAACTATCGAAATTGCACAGGTAGTCCTATTTGATGTAAACATCTTGTGTTTTCAATATGACATTATTGTCAAATGTTGAACATCATTTGGGTTTTTTCCGTATATCTAATAGTTTTAATGCAAAGCTTAAAATACAGTTTACAAGATTAAAGGGACACGTTGCCTTGGATCGGGCGAGTTGGTCTATGAAAAGCGTTTGTAACCGTTTGTTATAAAATGCATTATGGTTAAAAAGATGTTTTAAAAGTAGAATACAATGATCCACACAAATATGCCTCGAAATTGCGTGGTTTTCCTTTTACATCGTGAACTAACACGGCACGCCATTTTGTAGAGCCAAAATGTTTGACTCCACAAAATGGCGGACCGTGTTAGTTCGCAAAGTAAGGAAATCACGCAATTTCGAGGCATATTTGTGTGGATCATTAATTCTAAACATCTCTCTAACCATATGCATTTTATAACAAACGGTTACAAACGCTTTTCATAGACCAACTCGCCCGATCCAAGGCAACGTGTCACTTTAAAGTGACCTAACGCCCAAGTGTCTTTGGCTCACATATCCTCCAAAATACTGCCCTCTTCGGTAATTCAACAGCCAAATGTTGGGAATTTTAGGTAAGACTGGTACTCCTTACACATTGATAAGTATAGACTGTGCAAGTCTCCCTGGTATTCGAACATTGGGACCCGTTCAAGTTTGCGAGTTTCTTTCCTTTGTGCGTTGAAGCAATGTACGTGGGACCAAAGTGGTCCCAAAAATGTTCGCAAACGCAAGAGACCTACACAGTCTATTTGATGGGCCTGCAGTACATCCTACAACGGCGGAACTTCTGAATATGATTTGGGGGCGGTTAGCATTTTATTTAAAATGTCTGAACTCAAACTTTTACAAGTAATATAGTTTGTTAAAATGTTACCTTCTACCAGAGATGACTTGTAAATTAAATGATATTCTGTTGGCATCAAAGAAGATTAACTTTAGTCTTTCCCAGATATACCTTGTGTCCAAGGGGCCGATTTCACAAAGAGCAAGATTGATCTTAAGCTGGGTAACGATCTCAATTGCTAAGCAAAGTGCGATGTCACAATACAAATCACTGAAGTGATATTGAAAGCTCCTCTAAAGATGAATCTTAGTGGTTTGTGAAATCGAGCCCAGGTCTGATGTTCCTATTGCTCTCATAAGATTTCAGTCATTTGTAAATAATTATTATCTGGATTTGAATTGAATGCAGACATCGACGAGTGTTTGAACAACAATGGCGGATGCTCTGACATTTGTGTGAACACTGAGGGCGCACACTACTGCACATGCTCCGACGGATTTCTCCTCGCGCCAGATAACGCTACTCATTGCATAGGTAATTAATTTGTATTCATGAATAACTTAGATCTTTACCAAACTCACGAATCTTCATGATGAAATATTGTACAGTTTTGTGATGCAGTGTTTACTAATCATCGGTGTAGGGCAAAAACCAAAACAGGTTGTTTTTATCACCGATGTAATTATTTCATCAACGAAACAAATTTTGCAAAAAAGAAGCGGAAAATTTACTCTGCCTGATGCAGATCAGCATGTACCGTTGCTATGGCAACTCTAAATGCGAGGTCATTCTCATGCAGACGATCGTTCATGGTGTTCCAACTCATCCCCATCAGCACCAGAAGCTTATGGACTTCGTCATCGGTGACGTAGACTGGATCGATCTGCGCATGATCCAAACACTTCAGATTATCCTGGTCGAATTTGAGCAGAACTTCGAGCATGGGTACGGTAAGTCCGAGACGAGTGAACACTGCGTCACGTGCACTGACGATGTCGTCGTTACTCACGTGTCTCCTTTCACTTCCGGAGTGATGCTTCCCCTTTGACCCTTTCTTGACCTCTTTGGTCACCCGAGAGTGCAAGAGTTCGAGAAAGCTGTGCACGTAGGTGGCGAGCACATTCCGAAGGCAACAGTGCGATCTGCGTGAGGCACGGCGCCCTCTATGTTTGAACTGTACCTTAGCACACTTGTTTGGTAACCAAGTTTTTCGTCTTCGACAAATATGTGAACTTTGGCTGGCTGATTCACCCCGAGATCTACTTTCATGTCTGCACGGTTCGGAAATGCCACTTGTTTCGTCCGCGGTGTATTCATCCGCGGTCAGTGTTGAAGAAGTTAGATCCTGACTGTCTGGTGCCTGACCCTCACACTGCTGTGAATCAATGGTAACTTCTGAACGTACTCCATTTTGTGAACGAGTGACATCATCCCGACTACGATCTGATTGGTTATCGGCATAATTCCCGGCTGGTAATTGACTTTCATTGTGACACAAATGCTGGTCAGTTTTCTCGCTGCAATTCCCTGACTTCAAGTTATCCTCCGATTCTACAAGATCCTTACAGTTTTCACTAGAGTGACGTTTGATAATCTCCTGTACGTAACTGTCAAATGCTGCATACTTCTCGTTTTCGTTTCCAATATCTGCTTTTGCGGATGTAACTTCAGTATGATGTTTCTCTTTTCTTATCCCTTGTTCTCGATCCCCTCCTTCTTCTTCGTCACGTGAGAACCGAGCCTCAAGCAAACAGTCGTCTGATGAGTTGTCTATCCTTGTACTTGAAGAGACTGCTCTCCTGAAATCAGTTAAATCTTGAGCCATGTCAAGAAGCTGCTGTTCTGCGTCCGACACACACCTTGAGCACTCGTTCGACCCCGTTGGAACATCCGTAGGCTCGTTCACGTTACAAATCACACCGATCGAAACGAGGTTGTTCTCCTGATGGATCAAATTACCCGAGTTATCGATAATTTCGATCGCAGATTGTTCCCGATTACATGTAGTCGATTTTTTGTCATTTTCGATGTCGCAGCCACTTTTTATTTGTGGTGTCGACTCCTCTGGCTGCGAATCTGTATTTATTCGAATTGTTACACCGTGTGTGCTTGTTCTGTTTGATACTGGCATCGTCAATTCCTCCTGAGTTTGAACAAAATCACTAGAGTTCGTAATTATTGGTTGTTCCGGATCAGTCCGCAGTGAATTTCTGGTTGATACGTGGATGTTGCAATCATATTCAATGTCCTCAACACTATCGTTATCACCGTTATCAAAAGTGCTGTTCAATTCGGCAGACATCTCCGAAATTTCTCTGTCTATCCGTGAGAAGTCATCGCGGAGAGACCTGACCCTATCCTCGGCGGTCTCGCAGCGGCGTATCTGTCCGTCGAGCTGACTGTCAAAGTCCCTGACACGGCGACGGAGTGCGTCGATGCCGCAGTCCACGCGGTCAAGACGAAGCTCCACGTCCGAGTAAAGACCGGGGAGGAAGACACGCTCCCGGGGAGGCAGATGAGGAAGAGACGGTGAGGCTAGGCCTGACGGCATGACGTCCTGGCCCATAACTGAGAAGAAGTACGGCTATACAGATCTACTCGTCAGCTCAAGCTTGCTCTATAGCGGTCCACTTATTTCAGGAAAATAGTCGTAAATCAAATCACTGTGATACTACTTTGTGTAAAGACTGCCTGTTGTTATGAGATTGTTCGAAGAGCGCGTTTTGGTCGCGCTATGTGAAGATCAGAGATCACGCGTAAAGTGTTATCATCCATTCTCCTGTCAGTATATATCCACTTTTGTGTATAAAGGCTAACTTTAAACAGTAGAGGTTGCGATGAATATAATGAGAAAACATTTCCAAAATTGGTAGAAGGATCATCAGTTTAGCAGATATACAATGAATGTTCATAGTGTCTCCATGCTAGGGCATATCGCCACTGCATGCACATAATATAAATGACCTTATAATAACGAACGTGTATAAATGCAAACGCACAGAGCCAGCTACACCGGAACCACATCACCGGCATCTCGCCGGGGAAGGCGTTGATATTCCAGGCGTCTAACTCGCTCGCCAGTTGCATCATTTCCGGGGAATATTGTTCGTATAACAACGGTGCCACCTGCTCGGTATTCCTGTTGAGAATTTTTAAATGACGATAAACACAATGTATTCACACTATTTTTATCAAAGGTATTATACAGGATTGAAAGGATAAACAATATGTTTAATTTTAGTCTAAAAGCTTACTGATTATGAAGTTTATACTAGAACCCTTTTTTGAGTGAAATATTTCCCTCTGAAATGAAGTCTTATTCGAGAAAACTGTATTCTGTTTAAAAAAAAGAAACAGCTGATTTCGGTTGTTACAACCGAATTTAAGAAAATGTGTTTACTTGCTGAAAAATTGTGCATTTTCTCCTGACTCAAACAACGGATCAAGCCACTTTCACAGTTTTGGTATTTCATGTATTATGGTTGATCACACAAAGCATGAAGACTGTCCGTGACTATATTTCGTCAGCTCTACCAGGCCTATTACATGTAAATAAATGTTTGTCTTCTGGAGGAACGGTCCGAGAAAAGATTTTTTATTAATTTCACTTCAATAATCGAAAGCTTCGAAACACATTTTCGTTCTCGGAAGTTTCGGAATTTTAATTCGATGTTGAGCAAAGCTGTTTAAAAATTATTTATTATATAAAAATGTATGAAACTAATGTTCCGAAAGAGCCCTCTTTTTATTGATCCACAATTATTTCTAAAAGGACGTGTTCATCCTTCCCTTAATCCTTACAAAAATTAGAAAAGGAGACTTAAATTTGCTGGATATTGCAAGAGAAGTACACATCAATTGGTGTCAGATTTGGTGCTGTGGCAACCAACACATGGAAAGAGGAGCAGAGGAAGGCCAAACAAAACATAAATTAACCAAATAATTATGTTAATACAACCTGACCTGTGGGGACATAGGCAACTGCACAGCAACAATTGGAAAGCCATCACAAAATAATGTCCGTTGGAAGCCGTTACAATGAATAAATTAACCTTGCAAACCAAAAATGAAGACAAAGACAGGACTGTTAAATTTACAAGCTAACAAATTTATTGAAACCAGAAGAGCTTCGTCAACAGACAATGTTTCAGGGGAGCTTGCTGGGCCAAGTCGTTGCCCTTTGGAAGCCGCAGTTTGAAAAAGCTCCTTGATACATCGAAATGGAGTTTCATAGAGTCTACCATGACCCTCTCATTGGGCCAAGCTGCTGCGAGAGACGCTTCTCAAGTACAACAGCATGAGCTTCTTCTTCTTGGTTCATCTTCCTGAAAGTTGTATATAAAGGAGGAGAAGGAAGTGAGATTGGTTTATCTCCCATTTTGTTTTGCTTATTGATGGATTCTGTACAATCTAAAAACTCCCGGCTCGGAACTGAACTGGATTTGGGGTCAAAAGGAGAGCCTGACCAGTTTCTGGTTCAGGCTGGCCGTGAAACTGGTTTAAAAAAAATGGGATTTTAACTCGGATTCTGCTTCAGATTGACCCATTTCTGGGTCATTTTGACACAGATTTCGGGTCATACAGACTAAGAAAATGGGTCAGGCCCCACGGGACCCGAAATCCTGGTCAGTTCTGAACCGGGAGTTTTTAGAATGTACTGCATGCCTATAGAGGGCGTCCACTTTCTGTATGTGGTCATCAAGAGTTAAAACATTCGGGTGATGAGTTTAGTAGCAAGAGTGTTTTGATAGATTTGGGGACAGAGCCGATCCGGAACGTCCGAGAAATTACCTGAGAGTTTCGAGATCTTGTCTGGTCTCGGAAACCGCTTGTGAGATGGAGGCGAAGAAGGCTCGCACATGTCGGAGTCTTTTCCTTCGCTTCGCCAAGAAATTCTCTTCCTCGTCGAGGGCGTGTTGGAAGGAGGCGTACTCCCCGATGACCAACTCCATCTTCTCCATTGCTGCCTTGAAGCGAGCCTCGGTTGAGTCCCATTCGAACTTTGACATGATGATGACGCCACTAACGAATCTTTTGCGATAATATCAAAGTCACTCCTTATAAATTTTGTTTTTTGAAACAGTGGATATGCCATAAAGTGTACAAATTGAGAACAGCCGTTTGACATCGCATTAAAGTTCCTTCATTATTAATTGAAGAGTTGATGATGGTGTCGTCATTGATGACGTATATGCTGGTTTCCCTGATTCATAATATTACAAAGATGCGGGTTCTTGTTGGGGTGCTCGGGTGTTTGTTTGTTTTCTGCTAGCCATTATTTAAGTCATTATTACAATTACTATGTTGGTACGGTGTAACTAATCTGAAAGAAGCTTTCAAAAGTTCACACATCCCATCGCCTAAAGTTCAGCTTACCTTCAAAATGTTGTTTATTCTTGTGTTGACGTCATCATGATGTCACTGTATCAAATAACCTTGTTGCTCCTTAAATAAAATGTGCCGTTTACGACTGCCCAAGAGTTTGTGCAATATTTGTTTTATGACAGAAAACGCATTCACACTGTCAGCTAGTTGTCATTTGTACTTGCTAGTGAAGAAGTGTGTTTGAATGCCGTTCATCACTGTTTTCGTTGTCAGGTGGTTGTACCGAGTTCAAATAACTTGTAGTGTCGATTCGATCAACAAATTTGAAATTCAAACTTGCTATGTTTGTTTATAACCTATTCAAAGAAAGGTTTTTTATTTCAATTGTTTGCATTTGATGTTGATCGTTGCTGTATCAAATGAGATAAACAAAGCATCGGTTCTGAGTTCATTGTTATCAAGTGACGTAAACAGAGCGTGGAATTTAAGGTCAGTGATTACAATGGCAGCATTTTGTGACGTTACTGAATCTGCGCACGCGCTTCTCATTCACGCGCCCTCAAACAACTTCCTTCCATCTCATTGGTTCAAGTTCGCGCAAGGAACAATGGTTAACTAGTGGTTGTTCAGTGACGTACGCAGGGCATGCGCACAGAAGTTGAAGTGCGAACGACTCTAGTCATGTCATGTCAACACGATCGGCGACTCAACAACGTTATCAATTTCTTATAACTGGTCCACTCTGCACTGTGCTATGAAAACGGCTATTGGTAACCAGCGATGCGACCATGCCCAGTAGGCTGGTTCCAAATAGTCGACTAGAGTGGTCCAACTATCGTCGACTAGACAGAGTTCGGGCTAAGGGGAAGTTAGTCGAACTATGGTCAACGATAGTCCTTGCGCGAACTTGGCCCCGAATGAAGGGAACAAAGTCTCGCACTTCCACGGGTCCAACTTTCAGATACTCGCGAGACTTGTGCAGCCAAATAAAAGTTGTTATAATCCTGCTGCTAAAACAGCTGTCAAACGCAACATGTGGTTTATTTTTATGACATGATTATTTTCAGATAAAAATGAGTGTGACGACTGGGAACGTAACGATTGCGAACATCATTGTTATAACACGATCGGAGGGTACGCATGCGCGTGCAAGCCAGGATTCATCTTAGCTCCGAATGGGCGGAATTGCGTAGGTACGTCTACCACCACCAATGTCAGTAATAAACTGATTCATTTGTTAATATTTTGTTTAATTTGTTCATGTTAACATTTCTTAATAATTGGGAAGTTTACAATTCATAATGGTGATTTTCGTTTCGAATTTTGTTCTCAAGTTGTCACGCTAATAACTAGCATAAGGTATATACTTTAAAAACTCCCGGGCCTGGCGCATTTCTAGGTCAGGGTGACCTGGAACCTTATAAAAAATATGGGATATTAACTCGGATTATGCGTCAGTTTGACCCATTTCTCGGTCATTTTAACACAGATTCCGGGTCAGATTGACCCCGAAATGGGTCAGGACCCCTGGAACCAACCCGGAACTGGGTTAATTCTGACTCGGGATTTTTTGGAGTGTACTGCTTTTTCGCTTAACAGCTAAATCCTCTTGATTTGTCATCGATGTACAGTTTATCAATAATTCACGTAGTTGGCATATAACTTAAAGGCACTGAACACGTTTTGTAATTGTCAAAGACCAGTGTTCTCACTTGGTGCATCCCATCATGCATAAAATAACAAGCCTGTGAAAATTTGGGCTCAATTGGTCATCGAAGTTGCAAGAAAATGATGAAAGAAAAAACACCCTTGTTCTTCAAAATTGTGTGCTTTCATATAGGAATAAAAACTTCGTGCAAGAAGTTTTTATTATTTTAGTGACAAGTTACCTCTTTCTCAAAAACTACGTTACGTCAGAGGGAGTCGTTTCCTACAATGTTTTATACGATCAACAGCTCTCCGTTGCTTGTTACCAAGTAAGTTTTTATGCTAATATTTGTTTTGAGTCATTACCAAACGTGTACGATACCTTTAATACATCACGAATGAAGAGAATAATCCTGTGAGATTTCAGGTATAAAGAATTGTGGAGGAGAGTACGGAGGCTACGGAGGGACGTTTCTTTCTCCCGAGGGACCACCGATGAAATTCAATAGCACTCTGGACTGCGTATGGCGGATTCAGGTTGACCCGGCGTTCACGGTCTCTCTCAGGTACCGTAGTCTGTTGTGTGTTGCACCTTTCAAGAATTAGTTTATAATAATTTAACATCAAGTTATTCTGGTTAGGCCTATGGCCCGGAACAGTTTTTTGAATCTTTTTACCCCATTGGCTGGCACCCGATGCATGATGCATGGACCAACTTTGCTAAGAACAGGCATATTATTTTTCTCAGCAGATTCGGGTTACCAAACAAATTTCCACGTAGAGTACTTTGATCGTGACTGGTTCCCCGTCAATCTTTGCTTAGCGTATACATTTGATAAGCAGTAATGCTTAAATATTAGGTAAAGTGGGCCTGGGTTGTCATGGAAACACCCTAGGGTAAAGCACCATTAGGACACCATGAGCAATCACACCGGCCGCCATTTTGTTTCTCCCTTCCAGGATTAAACTGTTGCAATGGACAAGTAACGAGCCTTGTCGTGACTACATTGACTTCAACGAGGGCCAGGTACCAATGGGAGTCCATGTGCAGATCTGCAACAAGGACGAAGCGCCACACGTCTATCACACAAACTCCCACATCGTTTGGATGCATTATCGGTCTGTCTGGCCGCATGGGGGCGTCTTCCAGGTGGAATACTTCACACGGGAGCGGGAAAACAACAGTGTGGAGTGTGGTGGCGTGCTTCACGGTAAAACATAACACTCTTCTCTCGTGAACTTAATATAAACGAGAAGTTCCCTCGGTCCACTGAGTAAGAGTAGTAGGCCCGGCCGAATTCCTACCTCCCGGTACTTTAAGCAGGATAGTTATTATCAGGGCTAAGTAGTCTCCCGAATTCCGAAATCTACTCCGCGGCAGTAGAATAATAAACAGCAAGACAAGTTCTCAAGAACAATCTACACAGCAAAGCAGATATTTTACACATGGTGTTACATCAAACCGAATTACACTTATTGTTTTGATTTTACAATAATTTAGTGTACACGCAAAGTACAGTCCTGGAGGCCAGTCTCGGACTCGGCCCAACAGAGACTCGACTTCAGCATGACATTTTTAAACTAGCAAGACTTTTAAAATAACCACACTTATTTTGGCAGTAACAAATGACTAGGGTTGAATTAATGGTACAAGATTACTTATACTTCCAGTATTCGATTATCTGTGTTTCTACAGCTGGTTCGAGTGGCATAATAGAATCGCCCGGTTATCCGTTCGCCTACCCAAATGACGTCAACTGCTTGTGGCAGATTACTGGACAGAACATTCGGTTGCAATTCGAGTCCTTTGAACTCGAGAAAGAGGTCAGATGCTCTTTCGACTACTTTGATATTCAAGATGGCGACGATAATGAACCAAGAGCGAGGCATATAGGAAGGTAAAACTTATCAAAAATAAAAAACAGTCTCTTTCTGAAATCTAGCACTGGTATTTAACACCAAATCTGTGCGATTATGAGCAATTTTTTGACCAACCACCACTTTTTGTTTGTGCCCACTGCAGGTTTTGTGGCAATAGAATTCCACCAAACGAAGTGACGTCGTTTACCGGAGAAATATTCATCAAATTTCAGTCAGATGCAACTGTTCGAGAAGCAGGCTTCAGGGTTATGTTCGAAGTGAATTAAGAAAACAATGTCATCTGCAGTTTATTAATGGATGGAGAAAAGTACGCCCTCAATGTTAAAGATTAGAAATGTTCGAAGTGAATTAAGAAAACAATGTCTGCAGTTTATTAATGGTTGAAGAAAAGTACGCCCTCAACGTTGAAGATTAGAAGTAACAAGAATTAGACTATCCTTCTTTGCTATTGTTTTGCAATTCAATAAATAAAGCCAAGTGGCTTGCCATAAGATACTTCCAAGTGCAGCCTCGACTGCCATTACAATGATTTTAGTTGCTGCTCCTTTTCCGAAAATTTGGTTTGCTTGATGTTAAAGGCACTGTACACGTTTGGTAATGACTCAAAATATATAATTAGCATAAAAACTTACTTGGTAACGTGCAAAGGAAAGCTTTTGATAGTATAAAACATTATGAGAAACGAGTCCTCTGAAGTAACGTAGTTTTTGAGAAAGAGGTAATTTTTCGCTAATATATGAATCTGAGAAAGACTTCAGGCATGAAGCCTTTCTCATGGCATCTGAAAGCACACAAATTTGTGCAACAATTGGGTGTTTTTCTTTCATTATTTTCTTGCAACTTCGATGACCAATATTGAGCCCAAATTTTCACAGGTTTGTTATTTTCACAGGTTTGTTATTTTATACATGTTAAGTGAGAATACTTGTCTTTGACAATTACCAAACGTGTCCAGTGCCTTTAAGCCAGATGTTTTTGAATTAGTTGTTTTCAATATGAGTATTATTTTGTTTGTTTTGGAAATGTATCAGTCCTCCCAGAGAATGGAACAATTGATTGGGGTTAAAGTGTGAAGAGAAAAAAAATTCAAGCACTTTCACAGTATCTTGTTTCAACAACAGAATAGAATCGGTTCATTTCCTTTGTCTACGTTTTTGGGCGACTGACTAAACGAAAATAAATTACATTGTGTCAAATAAAATGAGGGATTGACTGTTTCGTTGTTTAAGGTGCGTAGGGAAGAATGTAAGGGATGAAGGGAATGGAGATGCAAAAATCTTCTCCAAAGTTGTTTCTATTTTCTTTGGAGATGGGAGAGAATTTATGATAAGCCTTATCGAAATGATCATCAATGCAAAAAAAAAAATATTTTCATGTTCACTTTGTTTCACATTAACGAGGATTAAAAGTTCGGATTTGTGTAAAACCAAATTACATTTGCATCAAATTGACCAGTTTCTAGCTTGCTTTTCTTCAATTGGATATGCTTGAATTAGGTTTAATGCCATTATGCAATACGATCGCTTGCTTGCTGTTTGACATTCAATACGAGCGGCCGGCTGTCATTAAACAGCCGCCGGGATTTTCCTGAAGCTAGCTACAGACTAACTATTGAGGGCGCTGTCTATGGTGATCACGACAACAACAAACATGGAGAGTGGTGAAAACAAACTTTGACTCGAAATCAGTGTGGTAAAAAACACTCATATACGACATAATGCCCGTAAGTATTCTTGGTAAATTACACTAGATTATAAAATCAAGAAACATGGGCAATCAATTTGTGGAATAAACTGCGAGGAGTTGTTCATAAATTATTAATTTAAAGTAGTTAAATATGATCGAAAAACAAAGTTTCAAAACGTTTAAGTTTTTCATAATTTTCATATCCTACATCGACATGAATGGTTTGAGATTCTACCTCCATGGTTTGAGCATAGAGCCTTTCTCTATGGTTTGAGAGACTGATGAGTTTAATGAGCTGTGTTGAATATTCTTCTGAATCTGAATCTGAATTGAATAAGTATAGTCGGCAAAGCATCCTAAAGGAAACATCACACCAACTTTGTAACAAAGAATTAAGAAGACAATGAAGAAATTTCAGTTTTAGAAGTGGTGGGAGGAAAACCCCAAAGGGAGAAAACCCACAGGCAGGGACTGAAAACCAAATCCACATGCAAGGCTTCTGTCCGAGTATCTAACTGGGGTCCACAGAGATGAAAGGCAGGCAGGGAAGAAACCAAAACCAACCTAACTACCCACGACTTGCATGATTTGCTAAACTCAAACGATAGGATTCTTGAAAAGGGGCTAATTAATTGTTTAGTCATAATTGTTCAGTACATCAATCAATGTACCATTTTAGTTTGTGACAGCAATGAACATGATGTGTGTGCAAGTTGATAAAAAAGTCAAAGTTACGATCCAAAAACTTTGGTGAGATCATGGAGATATATACCTCCATGACGACATCAAACAGGCAGATGTTAAAAAGTGCAGATGGTTTACAGCCCAAAACTTGAATGAACAGCCAGGTTTGAGCATGTAAATTTTAAAAATCTTTGTTCAAAATTTAGAGTGCTAGCAATTAATGAGACCTGAACTTAATTGACGCCAACCAATTTTTTTTTCTCAGAGTCACAAACATTCAGGTGGGAAATTATTGAGAAGACCACTGTCCCCATCGGCACCACCTGCTCCAAAGACTTCAGCCCCCGCCACTCACAAGAGAAGCAGTCACGGATACCTTCAAAGCAAAAGCCTGCCCTCATTGGCAAGCCTTACTCAGGATGAAGACGATGACCTTGAGGAAGAGGAGTTGGTATTTAGAGGTCGTGACCTCACCCCGGTTCCAAGCGTTGTACCTTCTCTAGCCTCCGAATTTCAGGAGACCCAGTTGGCCCCACAGAACACCCCAAAGATCCCGCTGAAGCCTCTGTCTTCGAGATCCCATCGGTCCCACTCGGGTCCAGTAAACTCGCCCCGACTCCCCATCAGCAGGAGTGACTTGAAATTCGTCTTAGAGTCCAGGTATAAACACCGAAGTGGCTCGGCGGAAACTTTCCAACCCGGATCGTTGGTTAAACCCTACAAGCCTCGCGGTCGAGATGGCTTTCCAGTGCGCATTCCACGTCATCTTCCCGAAGTCAAGAAGGAGTTTCTGTACCTTGATCATGAACATCTTAGATATCAGCTTCCTCCAGAGTTTACCCTGGAGGACTTCCAGGCTCAGTTTGCACCGTACGGGAGACCCTTGCAACGAGACAAACTTAAGAAAGCTGTACTTTCAAAACAGAACTTCAAGAAGATGACAACTTTATTTGCCTCCTTTGTAGATGTACCCCTCCAAGAAAAGATCAACATTACGGAACTTAAAGGTAATACATTTTTAGACTTGATGGTACATTTTGTCTGCAAATAGGGTGTCAATTTAGACCAAACCAAACTCTGCTGGTTTTACTCATCAAAATACTCTGTCAATAATTTTTGTTAATGTCTTTTTCATGGTTATTAATTTTTACTAAGTTTCACTTTGTATTATGTTCTTCTGAAACTAATGTTAGGTGAGGATATTCCAGAGCAGATACCAAGAGTTCCACAACACCAACTCCTTGTCGAGATGGCTTGCATCATCCGTCAGCAGATGAGGAACATGATCAACGAGGAGATGATTGGAAGCATGCCTGGTACCCTGGAGAACATGTCGATGGCGTTGACTCCTGCAATGGCTACCTTGACTTATGAACAGGTGGAGTCTGCGTCTAGTGCACTGGCAACAATGTCAAGGTGAGTTCTGAGTGGGGAATTAGATGCAGGCCTCGGATTAGTCTAAGGCCGTGTCTGAACTGGCGGCTACAGCTACTGTTTCGGCTGGATTTCCGTGCTGTCGTGCATTGAAGTAAAGGACGTCCTTAGCAACACCCTTAGCAACAGCCGTAGCTGTAGCCGTCAACTCGGACACGGCCTAAGTTCCTAGACCCCTCCTTGTGCTATTTACCCAAATGGCACAATTTCTACCAATAGAGGGCGTACAAAATTTGATCTCGATTCTGTGATAGCGGTTCGTGAGTGATAGCGGTTTGTCTTGAGATAGCGCCCTCTATCAGAAGTTAGAAGATGGGAAACAGAAGATGGAGAGCTAAGAACATTAGGGGCATTGCTTGGCAACACACAGCTCAGGATAGAGTGAAATGGAGAATTGGTGAAGAGGCTTTCCTCCTGCAGGGGAGTGAAATAGGCTAGAAAGAAGTGCCCTCTACTGGTGATAGGTTGTGGGTGCTAGCGTGCAGTATGCCTGTTCCAGTAGATCATGGAATATAAACTACAGGAACGTCTTGAACCAAGAATGGCCTCTGAGTAACCTGGATTGTTCCTGTTTTTAGAAATTTTTTCCTCACCTGTCTTAATTTGTCTTGAAAGATGCAAGCTTGCGATCAAGACAGCAAAGTTCCATCATGCCAAACATCTAGTCTTCTGATTGTTGCAAATTAGGGTGTTAACTCTATTGTGAAGTAACACTATGTGTTTGGGGGCTGGAGCTCCCCAAGTACAGTGTTAAGTTCTCGTAATATAAATCTGCCTTGGAGAGTGATATTTATTTAGAGTCAAACCCTTGACAAATTAAACCACTGTCAATATTCTGGAATGTTTCATTTATGTGATTAAGTTGTCCGAGTAAATGTTTTTAATTTTGTCAACAGACACGGAAGCGCAGGCAGAGAGGCCATGTTCAGCGTGCCTGTCTCCAAATACTTTCAGGGATCCCGACGAAGCAACTCTCCCTTCAGTAAGTTTGAAAGAATAGTAGGAAAAAGTAAATGTTTTTTACCCTTTGGTGCTCTTGCGACCAACCAAAAGACATTAAGTACAAGAGAGAAATAAAAATCATCTGCAAATCAAAGGGTTAAAAGAGGCACTTGCGTTCAGACTTCAGATCAAAAGTTAGGACTGACGATTTCAAATTCATAAAATGATTGAAAAGAAAACAACAAATTGATTCTCCCCAATTAATCTGTCACTGATGATCTGTGTGGATTATTTATTTGAGCAACAAGAGTTTGAAAATGATTGAAGATTCAACAGTATTGCAATTTCTTATGTCTGTTTGTCTTGTTTTTCCTTGGCAGATGAGCAGGATTCTTCCACCATCACACCATCAGAGCTTGCAATACTTGACTGCCTCGTCAACGGTGGACTAGCTCTCAGCCTAAAGGTACTTCTTTGGCTTCCAAAACACAATGTTTTTACACAATCGTAATCAAGGGCTGAGTTCGGGCGGTGTGTTCTTTGCCCGAGTGTGCTGTTCGCACGCTCGAACGATGAGAACACAACCTGAGAACAATACACTCGGAACAAGATCACACACCACCTTTCAGCAGGGATCAGTCGAGAACAACACTGTACAAAATGTCGGCAGCATCTCAAGAGAATAGTTAGAACATAGAACGAAGCAAATATCATTTTGATAAAGAGAAAGTTATTGGGTTTAATGCGGCAGACGACATTGCTCTAATTGACTCCCTTGTAATAAGTTTTAACATCTGTTTTGTGACATGTCAGAAACCAGCCTATTTGTTAGGCTATTTTTACAACCCAATCGTTCTTTCTACATCATCATCGTTCGGGCGGAAGATACACGAACAGCGATCCTACGTGTTCTCGAGCATCCAAGAACACACCGCCCGAAATCAGCCATAGAGACTGATCAGACTTTAATAGAGTGAGGGAAAATTAATGCTGAATTCTTCTTCCTTGCAAGTGCTACTTCATTAGTGAAGATTTCCGCACTGCGGTTGGGCGCAAACATGAAACCATGAGCCGCAACCTTAATCAAGTACAATATAATACATGGTGCAAATAAAAAATGACCAGCCAAATTACTATCCTAATTGCAGATTTTTTAGGCTCATCTTTTGGGAGAGCTGTATTCAAGGTTTAGACATGCTATTTCTAAATTTAGACAACTGTCAAAAGTAGACCAGTATTCCCTTGTGCATTGTGCCTCACATCTTTTTACATGGGAATGCTGTTGGACACTGACAGACCCACAATCATTGGCAGAAGGTGGGTTCGCCGGGTCAAGTGGAGAGGAAACCTTAATGACTAGGGAATGACCTTTTGTTGCAGCCTTCTTCTGTCCCCACATCTGTTGACACTGCTTGCACAGTGATGCCATCCGCCCGCTCCTCAGTCGGGGACTTTGGTTTGGATTGCTGTTAGTCTAGTTCCGCCCCCTTGTCCCTACCACTTTGGCTGACCCTGCCATGACCCCAGATATTCCTGACTGCGTTGCTCTTTGGATTTTTGCAATCCTCAGATTCTGAGGACAATCTCAGTATGACAGACACGGTAAAAGATTCCATTATGAAGAAATTAATAAATAATCTTTAGTTTATTTCATTTTTTGCATAAATCTTGCAGGCTCACTTCATACTGTCTCTTCCAGAAATCTCACCTTTAACCAAGACGCTGGTGTATCTAAACCTGTCTTTTAACGATCTCAGGGTAAGTCTGATTATGAGAATTGTGTCTTTGTAACTAGAAAGAGAGTTTGAGCCACTGATACGCTCCAGAACACAGGGCACTCGCACACAATGGGTAGCCCACACAACACCTATGAGCCCACCAACCACAGTTCTCCTTTCAGAAGAACCAATCAGAGCAGTGCTGACTCTACACTGAAACCCTATACAGACACAAACATCTCAAACACTCTTCAGTCTCCTGACAATGACTAGAGTACGCTAGATGAAACGTTGAGACCAATAAAAAAACTCACTCCGCGGCAGTGAAGTAATTAATGAGAAGTCCCCTCAAAAACAAGTAGCCCCGGCCGATTTCCTTAATTCCTTTTTCCTTCAAAACAGACCCTCACTAATTATGTCACATAGTTTTCTCTCCTGTGTGAGCTCCATTGTTCTTTGCCAGCTTCCATTTTCATATTTACTGCTGATTAGTTTTGAAATGTATGGCATAAATTTAATACAGGGCACTCCTTAGGTTAATGCTAGCCCTGGTGGGATGTCAGTCTCCGTTACACTACCTGAGACTGATGTCCTAGGGCTAGGTTAAACGTCTACTTTGAATTCAGAGGCCTCACTTTTCATTAATAATAATAGTAATAAAATGTTGTGAGAAAAATAAAAAACTTGAACAATAGCAAAAGGTGTTCGGCTGAAGCCCGAACACCTAAAAAGAAACTTATAAAATGCAGTATTGCCGCAAACAGCCTCAAAGCGCCGTGTGCAAAAACAAAACTAGATAAAACTTTGAAAGTCATCAGCAGAAAAATGATTAAAAAGTTACAAAATTATATAATCGCTCACTGGTCCTTCCAGCCTTTGGCAATATTAAGAATTTTTAATAATTTAATTGTTAAAGTTTTGCAAGTACCTGCATTACTTCCTTATTCTGATTATTAAACACACTGGCTGATATCCATGTCATGAACAGGTGTTTCCCCAAGAGTTGTTGACCCTGAGGTGCTTAGAGGTCCTGAAGCTGAGGAATAACCCCCTGAAGGAATTACCTCTTGAGATACATCGCCTAACAAAACTAAGAACCCTCGTTGTCTCCTTCAACCTCATAACGTCGTTGCCACCAAGGTAAGAGGACAACTTTCCCCCTTCACCGACCCAAGAGGCCCCATGGTTTAGTGCCCTCCATCCTCCTCTCCTCCCTGTTTCATTCAAGATCCAGGGAGACTTTCATGTTGTAGAGGGTTTTTCAGCCGATGGCGCACACACATCATCGTTTATCATTTAGCAGTCGCAACCAAGATCCCTCATCATGTTTGGAAGGTCCTCGTCATATATAATTGTGTGTCTCTGCCAATCACATCAATGTAGTTGAAAGGTCTGCGTCCTCTACTAGGGAGCGGAAGTCTCAGAAGAACGCATGGAAAACGCACACACAGCATTCTTTTTTAACAGTGGTCTTCAGTAAAAGTGTTTCCAAAAACTTATACTGTACAGAAAGTTAATATTTTGTTTAGAAATATAGATACAATGTCAACATGGGAAAAATTTGAAAAGTGACCTGACCTTTAAATTGACCTTTATGGATGAGAGGAAGTAAGACAGATCTTACCGCCGTTTGCGGCCGCTATGGGTATTTTAGTAAAAGAGACTTGTGGTCTCTATGCTCTCTAAAGGGTTCATAAAGCCCAGTGTTCCTTTTTTTTCTACAGCCTGTTCACAATCCCACTACAGTTCCTGGACCTCTCCTATAACAGACTGAGCTACTTGCCGAGTGAGATACGGCATCTCAAGTAAGTATTTGTAGTTTTAAACTGAAATGGTAGAGCGAGTTTGACGAAAGTATCTGAAAGGAACTCAGGGATGCTAGGTTGCAGCAGACTTACCACGAACTACCTGGTATGTCCGGAAAGATACCTGGACGATTAGTCTGCTGCCACCTAGTGTCTCAGAGTCCTGAAGTGGAGTCCATCAAAAGGAAGAGAAAATAGTTCTAGTAATCTATGTTGAACTTGCAGGTCAACCCTTCGTGAGTTGAATCTAGAAGGGAACCAGCTTCCCGGTATGCCGTGCTCTGCCCTGAAGCTGAGGAAATTACGCTACCTGAGGGTAACCAATAATTTCATGCACCCACTCTTCTGGAAAGAGAACAGCCGAAATGAGCCGCAGGTAAGTTACCTCTCATATCACTGTATGATACATTTCCTGGAAGTTATTAAACTTTAGTTCCTTTTTGGTAATGACTCAAAACAAATATTAGCATAAAAACTTTTTTGGTAACAAGCAACGGAGAGCTGTTGATACTATAAAACATTGTAGGAAACGACCCCCTCTGAAGTAACGTAGTTTTTGAGAAAGAAGGAAATTTCTCACTAAAATAATAAAAACTTCTTGCAAGAAGTTTTATTCCTATCTGAAAGCACACAAATTTGTACAACAAGGGTGTTTTTTCTTTCATCATTTTCTTGCAACTTCGATGACCAATTGAGCCCAAATTTTCGCAGGCTTGTTATTTTATGCATATGTTGGGATACACCAAGTGAGAAACACTGGTCTTTGTCAACTACCAAACGTGTTCAGTGCCTTTAAAGCATCCAAACTGTAATACATTGTGATATAAATTGTAAGCATTTCGAGAGAAATGTTAACAGATATCTTCTCTCTTTCCGTAACAAAGGCAAGTCAGTGAAAAATCTTTATGAAATCAGGAAAAATCCTGACAAATCACATGCCTGATTTGTTACCATTAATTTGGCAAAACACATCAGGCGATGCATCATTAGTTCTTGTGCAATGACATGTGAACACTCAAATATGTGTCGACAGGAAGACGCTGTTGAATGAGAGTCGCTGTTATCAGATGAAAGCCCTTACCTCATAATCACACAGGACCCACTACCTCCAGAAACCTTCTTTGGCCTTGTGTTGGACAATTTTCTTAAAATAAAAATAATAAGCCCCAGAAGTAGGTGGCAACGTGCCCCTGGTGGCAGTTGATTTGGGTCGACAGCCCAAATCAGTTAAGTGTAGCCCTCACCTTGAAGTGGCCGTCCAGCCTTGTGATGTGAGGCAATCTCTCTTAAAAAAAGTTATCATAATTCGTATTTTTTGTTTTACAGACGCTCTTAGATCTGACTGCGCTCACTGTGAAACAAAGCAACCTTGACGCGAACTCCAGTGCTTTGCCAGATTTCCTCTGCTCTGTTCTAGATAGGTAAGAATCACTTGTGTTTGGTTTAAAAGCTCTCCAAGTTTTGCCACATTGGACACACTGGTCAGCTCAGTTAGAAGTAATTGTCTTCACAGATGAGTTGAAAATTGAAAGAATGGCCTGAAAATTTGGACAGTAAAGAAATAATCTTGTTGCAATTCAAGTCATAATACATCTTTGCGTTGTTAGTCAAATAGAATACCAAGTAAACTGTGAAATTGACAATCTATTGGCTCTCAATGTTCTGAGTTAAGTATGGCCTGATGTCCAGCTGTTTGGCTTAACCCTGCAGTGAGGACCGCAGTCGGCTGGTCAGCTCATAATGCCATGATATCCCAAGCTGGACCATGCCACACTTCTTAGAGAGGGTGTGTCAATAAACAGGGGTCAGTGATTTGGTTTATAGAAGGGGGCAGGACAAAACTCTGCCAGCATCTTTTGTGTAAAGAACCGGTATGTCAATTGTCAATGGTAAATGAAACCAAATCATAAAACTTAAAGGGACATGTCGCCTTGGATCGGGCGAGTTGGTCTATGAAAAGCATTTATAACATGCATATGGTTAGAGAGATGTTTTAAAAGTAGAATACCATGATCCACACAAATATGCCTCGAAATTGGGTGGTTTTCCTTTGCGAACTAACACGGTCCGCCATTTTGTGGAGTCAAAAATTTGGCTCTACAAAATGGCGTGCCATGTTAGTTCACGATGTAAAAAGAAAACCACGCAATTTCGAGGCATATTTGTGTGGATCATTGTATTCTACTTTTAAAACATCTTTCTAACCATAATGCATTTTATAACAAACGGTTACAAACGCTTTTTCATAGACCAACTCGCCTGATCCAAGGCAACGTGTCCCTTTAACCTATGGAAAAAGCTTGTCAGCATGTGTACACAATAAACTACAGGGTTGGTGCAACCAAACCGGTCCCTCGCAGTAGTGTTTTAAAGTATAAGATCAGTTTTGAAAGAGTTGAGGGATGAAATAGAGCAAATTTTATGAGGAAGGTTGTACCAAAGACGAGGGGCAGCAATAAGAAAAGAGTACATAATCATCATGAGGACTAACAACATATAAATTATTGTGTGTATTTACCTCTCAGATGCTCAACATTAGAATAAAAATCACTCACTATCTTCATTGCTTCTTCAGAAGGTTAAACTTTCTGAATGACTGATATGTAACTGCAAATTATTGGACTCGACCTAGATGTCACCTCAACTATTATATTCAAACTTTAAAAATGTCTCACGATCCATTTTCAGTGAGAACGCAGAGCTGCCAACTCTCCCTGATTCTGCAGAAAGTTCCCTGAAAATAAACCAATCTTTCAATGTTCAGATGATTATGAAACTTTTGCCCTATTATGTTGAATGTAATTCTAAATATTTCCCTGATTGTTGAACAAAATCTCCCTGATTGCACGATGCAAATGATGGTAGCTCTAAGAATGACCCTTCCTCAAAGCTATGAGGAAACTCAACAGTATCCTTAGCCCTACTTTCTTATAAAATGTAACTTTCTTTTCCTGCAGCTACACCATATGCGATTGCTGTCAGGGGCCTTTATACGGGCCAGGCCTGCGAGTTATGCGTCTATGCAGCTATGAGGAAACTCAATAGTATAACCTTAGCCCTACTTTCTTATAAAATGTATGTTTCTTTTCCTGCAGCTACACCATATGCGATTGCTGTCAGGGGCCTTTATACGGGCCAGGCCTGCGAGTTATTCGTCCGTGCAGCAAGGCATTCGGTGTGCGCAAGTTGCCGTTCATCTTCAATTCATGCTCACCGTACTGTAGAGACACATTCAACTCCAGTGTGGAGTCACTCACCCAGATGCTGTATTTGGAGGACGATTGATGGATAGTCGGGTTCCTTCTTGGAGCTGGAGTTAGGATGAGGGCAACTTCTGATTTCAATTGGGGTAGTTTGTTGGGAGGTGGAGCACGCATCCTAAAGGAGGATGACTGGGGTGAAGACAGTCTGGGAGTTCTAGGGGGACAACATTAAGAGGGGATGGTTCAGTATAATTTGAAGGGGAGGCCGGAGGGAACATGGGTTAGGGAGAGGTAATTAACACACCAATAATTTTTATGAAGGCAAGGATTGAAAATAATTTAAGTTCTCGCATCCAGCAGTCGATCAAAACCAGCTTTGTAACTGTTAGTTTTATTCGGGTACGACGCAGATAAATTGACACAAAGTATTTTGATTACTCTAACCTGTGAAACAAATACAAAACTAAAAGAACAAATTTAAGCTGATCAGATTTATTGTCACAATATTGATGTCGTTTTTATACCAGATGAACAGTGTAAATTAAAATCAAAATGTTTATGATTGATAACAAAAGTTTTCATTACTTTTTTGTGATCTTGAGATGCTCTTTAAAGAAGACTATCAAATCTTGGAACATTTTCTCCCCAACCTCGAATACAAGTGGCCATGTTGGTCCCAGAACGCCATGGAATCCCCCATTATAATGCTCCCATCTGACTGGAACCCCTGCGTCCCTTAGCCTGAGTACATAGAACACACCATGGTCTCTCAGTGGATCAAACTCACAGGTTGCCAAAAAGGTCGGCGGCAACCCTTTCATGTCCGGCCTCAGAAGTGGGCTGGCTCGCTGGTCCAGAATCAAATCTTGGAGCTGCTCCCAAACTCTATCATCACCCCTCTGCTCGTCAAGATTCGGCGGTTTATAATGCCCGTAATCTTGCATTCCCAGAGGGAGTAGGGTGTGATTGACGTACTGCGCCAAAGGAGAGTCGCGCCTAAAAGTGACTGATGTGTGTGTGTTATCAATGAGGGCGTCCACTACTCGTTGCTCGGACCTTCCTAGGAGATACAGGCACGTGAACTCGCCTGCCTCCTGCCAGGTGACGATAGAACCGTCCATCCCAAACAGTGAGATAGACAACATCGTAGCTGGCGTATGGTTATCAATGAACTGAGTGATGGGATAAATCATCGCCTGAAAGGCAAAGTCAGGGTAACGACGATCGTCGTATAAGATTTGTGACACCGATGCGGCGAGTGTGCCACCAGCACTGTCCCCTGCGATGCCAATTCGCGAACGGTCCACGTGGAAGTCTTCGGCGTGGTCCATGAACCATTTGGAGGCATTGATGCAATCTTCGAAAGCAGCTGGGAATGGATGTTCTGGTGCCAACCTGTAGCTATAATCAAACACAATTGCAGAAAAATGATAAGGATCAGCCCATCACTAACCCTAACCTAAACCTAGCCCTAAGCCTAAAGCCGACCCCAAACCAATAAGCAAGCTTTTACATAGCTAATAAGAGACGGCGAACACCCAAAAACCATTCTGAATTAATGCGTATATGGCACAAAAGTACCAGGGTTGGCTCATCTGGAGGTTGCTTTACACCAAACCATGTGACATAGCAACCATCTCTGTAGTCTGAAGAAATCAATTTAGCGATAACTTGCGACTAAGCAGGTCGTTGCACCAGACGATCTTCACATCAAACTCGCAAATGGCTTGATGCTAAAGACGAATTTGAAATAAAGTTCTTCTTCTTTAAAGGCACCGTACACGTTTGGTAATGACTCAAAATATATATTAGCATAAAACTGACTTGGTAACGAGCAAGAGAGAGCTGTTTATAGTATAAAACATTGTAGGAAACGACTCCCTCTGAAGTAACGTAGTTTTTGAGAAAGAGGTAATTTCTCACTAAAATAATAAAAACTTCTTGCAAGAAGTTTTTATTACTATCTGAAAGCACACAAATTTGTACAACAAGGGTGTTTTTGCTTTCATCATTTTCTTGCAACTTCAATGACCAATTGAGCCCAAATTTTCACAGGCTTGTTATTTTATGCATATGTTGGGATACACCAAGTGAGAACACTGGTCTTTGACAATTTCCAAACGTGTTCAGTGCCTTTAAGCCGTTTGTCTCCGATTATATACTTACTCTATGGAAACAACTACACTGTCCAGTTCTTCTGCAAATCGCCTCGTCAAAATGTCAAACATATCTGCAAAACAAAAATGTCAAGATTCCAAGTTTTCATTTTTCTCAAAAATTAGGAGGATTCGTTTGACAGGGAACTTTTGTAAAAAGATCAAGTTTTCGTTTGGATTTGAATTCATTCTTCTGTTAGGATATGTGTATCTGGCAAAAATGGTATTGCCAACAGTGAAAGGGTGTTTTATGGTGTGATCGCGTAGCCATCGTTCCTTATTAAAAAGGGCTGTGCAGTCTTGATCACTACGAGTCTACTGTGGCCAGACATTGAATTCTGAACTCTCACCAAGTTAACCATAGTAACTGGGTGAGATTTCATTTTTCCATTCCCCCAACCCCGCCACAAGCAAACTATGATCACGTCGACACAGCCAATTTAAATTATAAACATGAGTTTCTTTTCATAACTCTTTTATGTTCCTTTTCCCGTCCATGTTAAAGGGCCACGTTGCCTTGGATCGGACGAGTTGGTCTAAAAAAAGCGTTTGAAACAGTTTGTTATAAAATGCATATGGTTAGAAAGACGTTATAAAAGTAGAATACAATGATCCACACAAATATGCCTCGAAATTGCGTGGTTTTCCTTTTACTTTGCGAACTAACACGGTTGGCCATTTTGTGGAGTCAAAATGTTGACTCCACAAAATGGCCGACCGTGTTTGTTCACGATGTAAAAGGAAAACCACGCATTTTCGAGACATATTTGTGTGGATCATTGTATTCTACTTCTAAAACATCTTTCTAACCGTATGCATTTTATAACAAACGGTTACAAATGCTTTGTATATACCAACTCGCCCGATCCAAGGCAACGTGTCCCTTTAACTATCCAACAACCATTTGTTAGAAAACAAATATCTCAAAGGCATGTTCGTTTATGTTTGTACTGAGGTTAAGTGCTTTAAAATGCGGAATCGTGGGTTCGAATCCTGCCCGGAGCATTAGCCTGTTGAGTTTTCCATGCATGACCCGTACAGCCATATTGTTTATTTTACTCACACCATAGATTAAACATAGAGGTACATTTATATGGGCATGGATCCCTATATACACTCTAAAAACTTCCATGTTGGAATTGAGCGGATCCGGATCACGTGGGGTCTGCCCAATTTCTGGGTCAGCCATGACCATAGAGTTATATATAGGAACTAGAGGGCGCACTGGCAATGCTGCGTGCAGAGCTGTGTATTGAGAGAGTTGCGACATGGAGGGACCAGCTTTCTCCGGTCACGTGGTTGCTGGACGCCATTTTGTTCCCAAATGCAGCACAACCCAATGGGCAGACTAGTCTGGCACCCTGTATTCGCCAATGCATTTTTGGAGACAAAATGGCTTCTAATCGCAAGTTGTCGCAACTCTCTCATTATACGGCTCTGGCTGCGTGCTCAAACGCGACGGCACCACAAGGAGACCCGCGCGCCATTTTATAAAGGGCTACATTGAATACGAAGTACACGTTTCTTGTGTTTTTTTAGGCATTTTGACGATGGATGATGTGATTTTCGCAGACAATAACACAGGAAGGAAATTTCCCCATGGTTTGCATTCCGGTTTATACATGTATCTCATGCATCGATGTTGTTTTTTGCCTACGTACAAAATGGCGCCACGTCGGGCCGCGTAACTAGGCCAGTGCGCCCTCTAGTTCCTATATATAACTCTATGGTCATGACCCGGATTCTGTGTCAAAATGTCAAAGAAATGGGTCAAACTGACGTAGAGTTCGTGTTAAACTCATTTAACCCACTTTCCGGGTCAGCCTGATCAGGAAGTTTTTAGACGGTTAATTGCCTACGAGTGTCCACCACGAAAATTGCTGTTTAAAACCGATGAGTGAAAAATGGCCGTGATGGTTCTGTAGGCCTCTATTGGTTGGGTCATAAATCAATCTCTATCCCCTTACCGGCACTTCCCAAAACGAATGCACCTCCGTGTATGAACACCAGCGCCGGTCCCAGTCCAGGTTGCTTGTCTATTGGCTCGTAGAGACGAACTTTGACCCCAGCAAAGGTCGTGACCGATGACCGGATGTTGGATCCTGTTACTTCCCGTGGACTCATTGGCATAGCCTTCATGATTAGTGAGCGAAACGGGATGATGTAGTGCGAGGAGGTGAAGTAGGAGATAACGGAGGCCTTCAAGAAAAGATTACAGATAGATTGAGCATCTTTGTAAACATAATGAGATGCAATTTGATTTAACTGTACTGACTGCCCTCTACCAAAAATCACATAAAGTACCACATGTCCTCTAATTACAGTGACCTTTGACTGGTGGTGTGTGTTGGGGGGAGGGGGGGGGGCGTGGAAACCACAAAGTTGCTCAGAGTACGTGCCTGCCACACATCAACGGTACAGCCTGATACAATAAATAGATGGCCGGAATAGTTCCATTTTAACAGAGGGTTGGATGAGTGTGTGCTGTGTTGACCCTGATGCTAAGTAAGACATGTAGCAGATTTTGTACGCTTGGTATAGTTTTTTTCCCAGCCCCTGGGAACTGACACACCCCTCTGAGATGTGGCAAGGTCCAGTTTAGAGTTTCAAGGACGTTCAACTCTGGACATTAAACTGGGAAAAAACAATGACATCCATAACTTGTGACTCCTGTAGGAGGAGACTGTGGGCTCAGAAAGGGTTTTAAAGAAATGTTTCGGGAAGTTAAAGTTGAACTAATTTTTAAAAAAGATACAAAACTCGACAAACAGCATACCATGTCGGTTGCGACACGTTTTGCACCGCTAAAACATTTGTATTGCCAGGGGTTGACGAGGCCAGATGGTGTTGGGGAGTTCATGTAGAAAGCAATGGCGAGGACCCAGACGAGTACGATAGCCAATACGCCAGTCCGCAATGTAAAGAACTTTGTGCTTGACGGCGATCTGACAAAGGGAAAAAAAGTCAATTTTATTTTGACAGCTTCATGCTTGTTAAAGGCACTGAACACGTTTGGTAATTGTCAAAGACCAGTGTTCTCACTTGGTGTATCCCAACATAGCATAAAATAACAAGCCTGTGAAAATTTGGGCTCAATTGATCATCGAAGTTGCAAGAAAATGATGAAAGAAAAAACACCCTTGTTGTACAATGTGTGTGCTTTCAGATAGAAATAAAAGGCTTCTTGCAAGAAGTCTTTTATTATTTTAGTGAGAAATTACCTCTTTCTCAAAAACTACGTTACTTCAGAGGGAGTTGTTTCCTACAATGTTTTATATACTATCAACAGCTCTTTGTTGCTCGTTACCAAGTCAGTTTTTATGCTAATATATTTTGAGTAATTACCAAACGTGTACAGTGCCTTTAATACATAAATCAGTTAAGTTTTGCTGTGTCGATAAAGTGTTCTGAAGTGGAATGCTTGGAAGTATTGCGAGGAGGTATAACCATAGAGAAAGGTCCTTTCTCTGTGGTATTACGAACTGAAAGCTTGCAAGAAAATTATTTTAAAAAAATAATTAAATAGACCTAATTCTCAATTTACCTTTTGGAACTGGAGGTTGGGCTCTTCATGTTGATTTTATGGGTTGCTCAACGCGACAGGAAAGAAAGTCCAAAACAATGACAGCGGAATGTTGCTCGGTGTTTTCTGGACAGGGCTGACAGATTCTATTTTTCGAACTTTCGGGCAATTGTCCATAAGTAGACTACAGGCAAGTCAAACAAGCAATCTTACTTAACAAAGTGTTGAGCCTCGATGTTTTTTGTGACTTTAAATAGGCCTAATCTACTGACTTTCCAACACGAACGCAATAATGGGTTGGATAAAATACCATATGACCATAGACGTAAACGTAAAATGACTAGTTTGTGTACAGCTGATGGACCCATTGACCGTCGATAAGATCCCCTAGCTAGAGGGCTTAGATTTGCAGCTCGAAATCGTTAACCTTTTTATTGTAGTTTATACATGTACATAGATCAACGTATGATATCTGTACCTAGCGACAGTTCGTTCAATGTCCAGCTGGTATGATAAAAAACAAATGTTTACACACCGTGTCGTAAAAAGGACACCATTGTTCATTGTTGACGAGACTGAAAGGTTCCAAGTCGAAGCCAAAGTTATGTAATAATGCTCAAGGTCTATTCAAGCCTTTGTCTAGCTAGTCTCCAGCCGAGCGTGAAAGGCTACGACCTTAGGACAATACCCCCTGTTCGCAGTGCCTCCTCACACTTATTAGCCACACCGTGGAGGTAGAATTCTAATTCTACCTCCATGGCCACACCCACCGTCCTAAAGTGGAAATATTTATATGAAGTTCTTATATAGCTCACCACAACCATACAGAAAGGACTAGAGACTCTATGTCACAACCAACGGGTATCTCAAAGCGCTCCCTAGTTTTACTTTATACAACATGGAAGGTAGTGGTAGCACTTAATAAAGACTAAATAATTACATAAACAAATGCATAAACTTTCGAATAGCAACAATTACTAGGCCCAAATGGCGTCGATCGCTACTGAAAAGTGGGGGGAGGGGACGGGCGAGCAAGTCTTTAAAAAAATCTTACATTATTTGCACCCCATACCATTACTTTTACATTTAATTTCTGTGTTACACTTGTTCACTATTTTTTGTTTGACCAGGAGGCGAGTAAAAGGGGGTGATATTAAACAACAAAAACATCACCCGAATTGGAGTTTGTAAGAGCATTTTATGTAAAATGCGTAAAAATATTACCGACAATTTTCCGTTGGTTTATTGCAGCAGCTAACGTGTATGAATGGGTCCAGGTGGGAATTTCATTCAAAAACGTCTCCCCTATGGCTACAAATTTCGACTAATGTGAAAATTCGTATCGTTCATCCTCGGATTTTTTTCGCTGAACGTAATATTTAAGGATAGATCTTTCATTTCTGAAAGTTTAAACAAAATCCCTCTGTACATCCTCTAGATATTTCACGATTTTTAGAATGTTTTTTGAGAAAATGGTTTCTGCTTTGCTTGGTTTGCGTGCAAACGATCGTCCGTCAAACGGATGTCAACGGACGGGAACATTTGCCATAGGTAATATTAATTATGAGGCAAAGTACACATCTTAAACAGATATGTAATACATGTCGTTTACGTTAAATGTATGTTGTTTATTAAATTATTAAATTACTGAAGCAGTTGGTAACGCAAAAAAAAACACCATTTACGAATGTTCTCTATAGTGTAAAGATTTGGTGAATTTACAAGATTTGAAGATAACATGATACCCTCTGATAAAATGGACTCGCCCAATCTTTTCAATGGCACGCGTGTAATTCAAATCTTGTACGATAGGCTACATGTACACGTTGATACACATAGGGAATGTGTACATGTATACCCTGTGTATGTACGTGTACTAGGCCGTGTTTTGTTGTGGAGCTTCGACCAGTCCATGCACGTCGCGAGAGTCGAATGAGATTATTTTCAATGTAGGTGGCGCGTTGGTGGCGTTACCCCTTCCGCCCCCGCCCCCCCTGATTCTGGACGTGGTCCATCAGTCTATAAAAAAAATATTTGAAAGACATTTCACCGTTTGTCCGCTATTATTTTATTTGAACACAAACTTTAATAATATGAAATCAAGAAAATGATGTATATTTTTACATTTAATTCCATATTTCGAATGAAACAGTAAAAAAGTGGGGGGACATCTGATATGCTGCCTCCCCCAGTCTAAAAAGTGGGGGGGGGACATGTCCCCCCCCCGTCTCCCACCCATCGACGCCCTTGACTAGGCCTACTTCATCAGAAGCAATGAAGGGGACGCCAAGTACATGTTATAATATTAACATAGGTAGGGTTAGAGGCGTCTCCTGAAAAGATCAAAACATTACCGATGCCAGCAGTGAAAGGCCTATAAGTAATTATAATAAGTAACTTTTAGTTCTCTGTTGGCGGGACAGACGTATCCCCATACTGTTGTTTGGGCACTGGCCTGTATGGTGACCAGTCTTTTATCTTTATCTTTTCTTCCATTGTGTGCATTTTAACATGTGTTATGCGCTCTTGATCATTTATATGTAAGGGCGCAATATAAATTTTAAATATTATTATTATTATATACAAGAAAGTAATGGGCGAATGAATCCAATAACAAAAGGTGGAGTCAGTGACTAAAGAGCATCTATTTCTGCTAGTGGGACAGGAAACCACGGTCGCTATTCCATTATCAATACAGTTCAGGTTCTTGATGATCTTTTGTTCAGCAGCTTCCCTTTCAAATCTGTCTCTGAATGCTCTCTGTTGAACAATTGCCACCTTGAGGTGGTGCAGGGAATGGCCATGCAAATTGAAGCGCTCAACAGTATGAAGAATTATGTTTGATTTCTGAAACTCATTAACAAGCACCTACCTAGGGTACTAAGGTGTCGCGGCGCTTTCTCTCAGAAACACCGGCGGGGCGCGATTTCTTTTCCTACAAACTTTTTGTCCCCCCATACTGCGAACTGTGTAAAAACTGCTTTTGATAGCGCCCTCTTTTGAATCACCCTCTTTTGATTCACCCTCCTCCAGCCCCTGTTAATTTCCCGTATGGGGACAAAAAGTTCGTATGAAAAAAATCTTGCCGGCGGGGCAACCCAGCTAACACGACACGAATTATTACAACATTGCACAACGTTGTGATAAGGTTGCAATCTGGTGAATGAGATGACAATCTCATAAGGACAAGCAAGATCCCTCCACACGTGCAGGAGTTTACCGCATTCCATGCGAATTTGGGAAGGTTCATGTCGGGGAAACCGGGCGTAATCTTCCCACTAGACTCAAAGAATATCGAGCACACGGAAGGAGGGGGAGATTATGAGAAGTCAGCCATCATCAAGCACTCCAACATCACCGACCACCTAGTAGACTGGGGTGCTGCTGAACTCATCGCTCCCATCCAGGCATGGCACCCCAGACGGATCAGAGAGGCCATCGAGATCTACAAGCACGACACAGTTCCTCAAGACATAGGCTTCCACATCAGTGACATTTGGCTCCCACTCCTCCCGACTAATGATATCCAAGGTCACATCCCCCACCCCTTAGACTTGGGTCATCTATACCCTCAGTCTCCTCTAGGTTCCCTCTCCTTCCCTGTGCTTGTCACCAACTGATTCAGTTCAGTGAGCACACACTCCTTGCCCACTCCCTGTGGATTTCAGTTTAGGTTTAGTCCCACTCAAGCCTACACGCTTCACCGAACTAAGCCCAGCTTATCCGGTTCCCGCCTTCGCGCAACACCAAGCTCAAGTACTTAAAGGCACTGAACACGTTTGGAAATTGTCAAAGACCAGTGTTCTCACTTGGTGTTCCCCAACATTATGCATAAAATAACAAGCCTGTGAAAACTTGGGCTCAATTGGTCATCGAAGTTGCAAGAAAATGATGAAAAAAAACACCCTTGTTGTACAAATTTGTGTGCTTTCAGATAGGAATAAAAACTTCTTGCAAGAAGTTTTTATTATTTTAGTGAGAAATTACCCCTTTCTCAAAAACTACGTTACTTCAGAGGGAGTCGTTTCCTACAATGTTTTATACTATCAACAGCTCTCTGTTGCTTGTTACCAAGTAAGTTTTCATGCTAATATTTGTTTTGAGTCATTACCAAACGTGTACGATACCATTAAATATAAATTTGAAAACTACAGTGTGCGGTGTGGGAGGAGATTCTACACCCCCGTAGTATTAGAAACATTCTCCCCCGGTAGGATTTTATATCCACACTTAGGAAATTTTGTCCCCCACTAAAACTATAATTTGTTCTAAAAATCAGAATTTGTTCATTAATGTTTCCAAGACACTTTTAAAGTTTGAAGTAACTTTCGGGAATTTTTAAAATGTTCAAAATATTCTATATTAGACAGATTTGAGAGTCCCAAAAAAGGGTTTCAGTGTACCAAGTTTGCCCAATATTGTGACCTGGGGGTTGCATGACTTCCAACTGGATGTATTTTGGATGCCATAGGCCCTAAAAAAAATGTCCTATTTGCTGAGAGGTGTAGGGACATTTTTCAAGATTGATGCTCGGACGTTTGGAAAATTACACTGGTGTCGGGGTGTTTTTATTTGGAGGGGAAATAACTCGACAGGCCCAGGGACTCCCCATATCAAATTGAGCAGAAAAAAAGTTCAAGAGTCAATCAATAATTTTCCCTTTACTGTAAAAAACTGTGAGACTTCTAAGCACTTTTCGTGTTTTGTTTATATTTAGCATTTTGCACTGTTTGCTATGGAAGTGGATTTTTTTTTTTTTTTTTTTTGGGGGGGGGGGGGTCCAACCTCGTCCCATGGTTTACTTTATTTCCAACCATGTTTACAATAGTAAACCCTGGGAGGGAAACTCCTTACTTGGACCCTGATTGGACAGTGTACAAAAGTCTAACGTAAACATGTTAAGTTGTACTCGTTCAGTACCACGTTCACAGCCAGACTATTCTAATTTGCATAAGTATCCAAATTTGGATAATATGCAAATGATCCAATACCAGGGTGAGAGAGCGGTCAACCTCCTACTGCTCGACACACCTTGGAGACGAGGTTGGGGGGGGGGGTGCTGCCAGAACGAAGACTTCGTTTCCGTTCAGGTATCATACGCTCACTTGCCGCATTCAGCGGCGTGCGGAATGCTGCATGTGTGTTTGTACATCGCCTTCGTAGAAGCATAGCAGGGAGACAGGACGACAAATCTCTATGTTGAATCTGAAACTGCATCCGAACCAAACGAAATACTTTCTACTAACAATTAATATTATTACGTAATGACAACATGCATATCACATGATATGCAAATTAGTACATTGGGCTTAGAAATGGTAGAATACCTTTGATATTATTATGAATGTGTGTACATTCAAACAATTTTGCATGTTACATGTATTTTGTGCATTGTCCGTGGCATATCAGATATGCGAAAGTTTTTGTATATATTTCGTTCTGAAATAGTATCATGTCAAAATTTGTTCCGAGAAAAGTACAAAAACATCCTCAAAATATCGGGCCGTTCAAACAGCATTATTCACAATGACTCTTGTTTGATTAGCACCATGTCACGTGATCACCCTATTAACTTCGTATTTGGCAGTAGTGCCAAATGGACTATGATATTTCAGTATAAAATAAAACACGTTTCTATTTATTGAAAGAGATAATCGGTCTAAGGTCAAATTGATACAAAGGCCGTGTCCAAATTAGCAGCTACAGCTATACGGCTACGGCTAGATTTCCACGTCACCATGCGTTGAAGTATATAGCACGTCCTTAACAACGCACCTAGCAACAGTCGTAGCCGTAGCTGTAGCCGCCAATTCGGATACGGCCTTATTGATTACAACCTTGATTTTCCCACCTGACCTTTATGGGGTTCAGAATTGACTTGTAAATAACGTACAGCTCTCGGGAACGTTGTTCCAAAGTGATCATCATCCAAAAGCTGCTGGTGGTACTTTTTTTCCTGCCGGTTGTAAACCGATAGCATTATTTAAAAGAATTCTTTACAAGTAGGATCGGAGAATACAGAAAACGTAGACTTACGTACCTATACGAAATTATGCTACATCTGTGGCAAAGCGACCGTTCCATTCACCAAAATAGGTAAGAATAAAATGAAATTGTTACCCATTTTATAAACTTGTAAATCTATTTATTACCAGGCATCAACATCATCATCGTCATCAACATTGGCCAGAGGGAAAAGCCAAGGAATAATCGTCATCAACATCAACATCAACATCATCATCGTCAGCAACATTGCCTAGGGGGATATAAAAGCCAAGGAATCGTCGTCATCAGCATCAACATCAACATCATCATCGTCATCAACATTGGCCAGAGGGAAAAGCCAAGGAATAATCGTCATCAACATCAACATCAACATCATCATCGTCATCAACATTGCCTTGGGGGATATAAAAGCCAAGGAATCATCGTCATCAGCATCAACATCAACATCAACATCATCATCAACGGTCCACCACTGTCCTCCGTTTTGACCATGGTTTTGGATGGATGTTGAGTAAACTACGTAAAATAACGTCCATACAAAACCCTTCTGAAGACAGTTCATATTGCAACATGACAACATGATTGTTTCTGCAAAACTACTGATCACTGTACATTATTGTTCGTCATTGTTGAAAATGCATAACATTTCATACAAGTATGTATAGCAATGTATGCAAGTAGTAAACATCTCTATAATAATAGTAATATATATACAGGCTCCCGTATAATACGTTTTAAACTGTTTTTGGCATTTACACGTACGGGTCCTACAAATATTATTAGTATTATTTGTTGTTGATTTTTTTATGACTTCCTGAACTGATTGTTTCCGTTAGAAGGCAAGGGTACCCCCATTTTCTACAACATTATATCAAATGTATGGAAAATCTTTCCCTTTTTGTTATTCGTGACTCGATTCTAAGCACCCTTCAAATAGGCCGAGGTTCAATGAGTAAAATCGAGTATTATAGTTCACTTTCAAGGGTGTGTGTACTATAGATAGTGAAGTCACTAAATACCAGCCCCTGCAGCGGTGCGGTCATTTTTTGAGTGCGCTCGGAACTTTTCGGGTACTCTCGGCTCCACAGAATACACAGGATCTATCTCGCGCCCTCTTTACGGAATACGGCGCGAGCTCACTCGGGAATCTCCGGACGGCTACAGGGGTTAGTACTTTGTCACGTACCCTGTTTCAATAGCACTTAAGATTACCAATGTACCAACTAGGTGTCAGACTATTTTGATTTCATTTTCTGCACTTGTGAATGCTATCATTGATTGTCATTAGTTTTAAAGACCCTTAACTGAGGGGAGGGGCCAGTTATACCACACAATCACTAAGTAATTTCTCCAAATTATAATGACTGGGGGAGTCAAATTCCTTGATACCCTAGAACGGACCATTCCACATATCTCAGAGGGGGGGGGGTGGTCAGGACACAGATTCCGAGTCATACTGACAAAGAAACGGGTCAGGTTAACGGGATCCTAATCCGGGTCAACTCTGACCCGGAGTTTTTAGAATGTGGCCGTAAAAAATGACACTTATTGCGCTGAATTATCAAATTGAAGCATTCTGGAAATTTACACATTGGTTCACTAGTAATTTTCAAATTGAAAGACTTAAGTTGTTTTGCACACAATAGGAATTGATCCACACATTTGTAGTTATTACAAAAAGTATTTGATAATTCAGCGCAATAAGTGTCATTTTTTACAGCCACAATCTAAAAACTCCGGGTCAGAATTGACCCGGATCCGGATCCCGTTAACCTGACCCGTTTCTTGGTCAGATGACTCGGAATCTGTGTCAACATGACCCAGAAATGGTCAAACGACGCAGAATCCGAGTTAAAATCACATTTGTATCCACTCGCCGGGTCAGCTTGACCCGAAAATGCATGGTCACGCCCCCTTCGACCCGGAATCCGGATCAATTATGACCCGGAGTACTTAGAATGCATGGTGCATTAGGTATAAAATGTACACTTATTGTTATTGCTTTCAAAACATTTTCCAGGGGTTCGCCTCAAAAAAGGAAACACCGAGCCATGGGAAGAAGTGCAACATTGGTCATCGTGATGTCCGTGGGATCGATACTTGCAGCTCACTACCTCAATTCCCCGACGCCACAGGGCTTAGAAAACCCTTGGAAATACCGCTGTTTTGTGGGTTGCAAGAGAATGGTAACCGATATTGTAAGTTTCAAGAATACCCGTACAACCTCTAAAAATGGTCTTAAAGGCACTGTACACGTTTGGTAATTACTCAAAATATATATTAGCATAAAAACTGACTTGGTAACGAGCGACAGAGAGCTGTTGATAGTATAAAACATTGTGAGAAACGACTCCCTCTGAAGTAACGTAGTTTTTGAGAAAGAGCTATAATTTCTCACTAAAATAATAAAAAACTTTTTGTTCCTATCTGAAAGCACACAAATTTGTACAACAAGGGTGTTTTTTCTTTCATCATTTTCTTACAACTTCGATGACCAATTGAGCCCAAATTTTCACAGGCTTGTTATTGTATGCATATATTGGGATACACCAAATAAGAACACTGGTCTTTGATAATTACCAAACGTGTACGATGCCTTTAAACAATTCAGGGTAAAATGTCATATATGCGTTAGTTATTTTCCAATAAAGGGGATACTTCATAATGTGCCGAATTTCACGAAGAGTGGTCACCCCTGACACGGACCCCAGCTCGTTTCCTCGCCCCCTGTCGCAGTGTTGTTGACTCGAGTCGTCGACTTGGACTCGAGTCTGACGATCGAGTCGCCAATTTTTGTGACTTGAGACTTGACTTAAATTGGGCAAAAATGACTCGTGAGTTTACTTGACTTGAAAAAACATTCACTTGGTTGCAACTGCCTGTCCGCCGTCAACGAGTCAACTCAATCAAAATGAAGTGAACTGAGGTCACGGGGTCACGAAAATTGAACCAATAGAAACTCTCAAAGCTCATGAGTTGAACGTGTTTACGTAAACACAATCAAATGCGTTTTCATATTCCAATTTAAAAAAGGCTCACTTTTACCTCAGTTTGTTACTTGTGATCTAAAACCCACTTTATAGATACTGCATGGTACTGGGCTTAAGTTGACTTCCTTTGGTTATTAGTTTAAAGGTTAACCATATGGACTATCATACTGTTGCCTCCTTGAACTCCGAAAAGCTAAAAAACACACAGTTGAGAATCACTGTACTTCAACCCCGAGTGTTTTGACATTCCTGAACCAGTTTTATATTTAAAGGGGCTGTTTCGTCAATAGTCTGCATACTTGTGGCTGGACATGGAAACATGAAATCTCACCCACTTACTAGACGCGCGCGCGTTGACCGTCACATCACAAACCAAAGCTTTAATAGACCTTTCTTTTGTTGATAAACAAACCGCGCTGGTTGGCATGGACGGCCGAATGTTAGCAAAACATTCAATCGTGTTCACAAATGTTGTGTCCAAATTCAACATTTCTGTAAACTTTTAATCAACCAAAAATACATACCATGATTGGTTGCTTTGTTTCCAACAAATTCAACACTATTTTTGAATATTTGTGTGACATTATTACAAACTGTGGCTATCTGCTTATGCTTTGCATTTATGGCTTTCCATAGTTTTCTAACCTCGGTTGGCAAAAACTCGGGCTGTGACGTTGCAAAAGAAAGGTCTATAGGTCGCCGCCATTAGTATCGCGCGCGCGTGTGCAGTAACTGGATGCAAGTTCAGAATTCAATGTCTGCGGTCACAGACTCGCTGTGATCAAGACGAGACAACCCCTTTAATAATGAAGTTTTACAAAATTACACAGACTGCATTACAACCTGATCTGATATGAACTTCAAATCATCCATAATCTAATCCGATCGAAGCCGATTAGAAGTAAATATAAATAAACTAGAGCAAGCAGATTAATCTATGATTATGGAAGTGGTTGAGTCCACTGACCAAAATTTAAAACTGGTCAAAATTCCACAGATAGCTCGTACAGTTTGGTTGCTTTTATAATGACCAAAACATTTTTTTTATAAGACTATTGCAACAAGATTGCAAAACTATCTAACTCGTTCTTGTTCCCTCACCCATTTTGCAGGCATATTTCTTATCTCTCTTGACGTCTACACCCTTCATAAGGAATTTTCGACACATGATGGATTTGTTGGTTCAACCCACCCCGTTTGAAGTTGACGGGTCCAACATCCGGGCAACTATAACACACTTCAATGGTGTCAAAGTTCGACTTTACCAACCAATCAACCGGGCACCTGGTACTTCGGGTCCCGCGCTGGTGTTCACCCACGGTGGTGCATTTTGTATCGGGAGTGCATGTAAGTATACAAGCTCATTGGAGTCCGCCGTTAAGCACATCAGACGCATCAGTCAAAACCATTTATATTGTTAATAATTTACACGATTGCATCTTTTGCCGAAATACAAACATTCAATAGATAAATTGCTTTAAAAATACATCAAAGAAGGTCACAAATTATTTCGTCAGCTCAGAGCAGAAAGGAATTAAAAGACCTAGAAAGACCCAGTGTTATGAGACCCTAATACATGTATAATTACGTGTGTACAACGCACGCTGTCAATCATTCTCTGTGTGTAAGTCCGTTGACCCTAGTGGGCAGTGCTAATCCGTTATGAATGATCTAGAATGCTCTGGAAGTTTGAAGTTAGGTTTCTAGTGCTTTCCAGAAAACATCACAAATCCTTTATATACGGGCTGCGGATAAATTTTCGACGGGACACAAATACTCAAGACTGGTGGAAGCTACGACTTCTGTGATTGTTTTTCAACTCGTTGGAGGAGCTTTTGATAGAGTCCGCTTTTGACCGAGTGCAGTTAAAGAGCTTAATTTAATTCCGGAAAGGACATTTTCGAACTTAATCTACAGTTCGGTATTTTGGGGTCTTCTTCCCCATATTTTGTGGCGGGTGTCAGATTGTGTACCCGTTGTTGCTTCGTCTTCTTCTGGACAGTTGTCGGAGTGAGTTCACCCCGTGATAGCTCATAGTCACATCGGCAAAGAACTGTTTTACCGCCCCTGGAGTTGATCGTTTTAGAGCAAGTGTATGTGATCCTCGCTGTATCTTCTGTTGCCGTGATCCTCGCCTGTATTTCATCCCTGTTGACGTATTAGCCCGTAAGATTACTTATTTTGTATAAGATCTATTTTTAATGTACACTTGCTTTACTCAATCATTGTAAGTTTGTTAAACCCAATCGATATTCGAAGTGGCTGATAGTTTCATCATTAAATCACTTTGATTCTGTGTTCTTTGTTCTTTGTTCACCTTGTTTGATTTCTTTGTTTGATTTCTTTGTTGCATCTGAGAAAATTCAGGCTTTTTTAGTGATTTATATTCACGGATAGTTTGGAGATTTTTGGATCGTAGCACCAGTCAGCTCATCCTGAGCAGAAATGACTTGTACAGAGCAGAAAGGATATATAAGACCTATAGAAGGGGATAGGCTCGGAGCAGGAGAGACTTATAAGACCTATAGAAGTACCCAGTAGGCTCAGAGCAGAAAGGACTTATAAGACCTATAGAAGTACCCAGTAGGCTCAGAGCAGAAAGGACTTATAAGACGAAGAAAGACCCAGGGCTCAGAGCAAAAAGGACTTATAAGACGTTAAAGTACCCAGTAGGCCCAGAGCAGAAAGGATATATAAGACCAAGAAGTACCCAGTAGGCTCAGAGCAGAAAGGACTTATATAAGACCTAGAAAGACCCAGCAGGCTCAGAGCAGAAATGACTTGTAAGACGAAGAAAGACCCAGTCGGCTCAGAGCAGGAAGGACTTGAAAGACGAAGAAAGACCCAGGGCTCAGAGCAAAAAGGACTTATAAGACGGAAAAAGTACCCAGTAGGCTCAGAGCAGAAATGACTTGTAAGACGAAGAAAGACCCAGTCTGCTCAGAGCAGGAAGGACTTATAAGACCTAGAAAGACCCAGTATGCTCAGAGCAGAAAGGACTTGTAAGACCTAGAAAGACCCAGTCAGCTCACAGCAGAAATGACTTTTAAGACCTAGAAACTCAGAGGAGAAAGGACTAACTCAAGACCTACAGTAGAAAGACCGAGAAAGACCCAGTCGGCTCAGAGCAGAAAGGACTAAGACCTAAGAGAAAGACCCAGTTGGTTCAGAACAGAAAGGACCTTTAAAGACCTTATAAGACACGGTCGGCTCAGAGTAGAAAGGACTTATGAGACCTCTATATTCAGATAACATCGGACATCAAAACATTATCAAGATTGTATTTGCTCATGAAAAGTATAAATTACTTTCACTAATAATAATAATAATATAAGGTATTTATAAAGCGCTCTAACTAACAGGGGAAAGTACCACAGCGCTGTACACACAAAAAACAAAAAGCAAAGAATAAACAAAAGGCAAACAAATCAGTTGAACAAGTGGGTTTTGAGAGATTTCTTGAAGACTGCTAGTGAGCTAGAGTGGCGGATGCTGTAAGGTAAATTATTCCAGAGTTTGGGGGCAGCAGCGTGGAAGCTTTTTTCCCCAGTAGTGGTGCGTGTTCTCCGGGGGATGGCAAGTAGTCTGGTGTCGGTAGATGACCGGAGGTATCTGTTAGGTTTGTACAACTGGATGAGATCCGTTAGGTATGAAGGCGCAGAGGCGGTATTGAGACATTTGAAGACCAGGGTAAGTATTTTAAAGTTGATCCGGTTTGAGACTGTCAGCCAGTGAAGATCGTGAAGAATGGGAGTTACTCTGTCATATTTCTGGGCCTGGTAGATCAGTTTAGCTGCACGATTTTGGAGCCGTTGAAGGCGTTGACAGTCCACAGATGATATTCCATAGAGGAGAGAGTTCGCATAATCGAGACGAGACGTTACAAGGGCTCTAACAGCAGCATGGCAAGTAGGCTTATCAATGTACATTCTTATCCGAGATAGGTTGCGTAAACTGAAATTAACGGAACGGCAAATAGAAGTGACTTGGTCGGACATCCGCATGGCCTGGTCAAACTCCACTCCAAGATTTCTGATCTTCGTGGAAGGCTGGATGATTTCAGAGCCTACTTGGAGGAAACATCAGATAACGAACTGAGACATCTACTGTTGGCACAGACAAAGAAATCAGTTTTAGAATCGTTGAGTTGAAGCATGTTGCTTAACATCCAATGCTTTATGTCCATGATGCAATCCGACAGTGTAGAAAGAGCTTGATTGATTTCACTTGGGTTGTTGGGATTAAATTGAATGTACAGCTGGGTATCGTCAGCATAGAAGTGATAGCGAATGTGCTCAAACCGTTCAATAATGGTGGCGAGGGGTAAGTAAATAGGGAAAACAGCTGAGGCCCTACCACAGAACCTTGTGGTAATCCAAACTCCAATACCTGGGGTCAGATAGCTCACTAGCAACCTTAACTCTATTAGTGCGACCAACAAGGTATGAATGAAACCACTGTTGAACATGACCTGTTAACCCAAAAACATTACATAATCTATCCAAGAGGAAGCATAATTAATGGTATCGAACGCCGCCGACAGATCTAGCAACACCACGAAGACAGCCTGCCGATCATCAAGAGCACGCATTATGTCACTCTTGATTCTCAGCAATGCCGTCTCAGTGCTGTGGCCAGACCTGTAAGCAGACTGAAACTTCTGATACAACATATTTGTACAAAGATGAGCATTGATACGACTTAAAGCAACCTTTTCAATCAGTTTCGATATAAATGCCAAGTTAGAAACCGGTCTATAGTTCTTGAGATTGTTCACGTCAAGCCCGGGCTTCTTTAGAATTGGAGAAACTATGGCTACCTTGAGGCTAGATGGGAAGGAACCTGTGGCAAGCGAGCTGTTAACGATGGAAACAAGAGCAGAGAGGAGAGTCCCGGTATTCATTTTCAACATCCATGTTGGGAGAGGGTCCAGGTTGCACGACTTGCTCGGTGATTTGCTAATGAGTCTGAGGACCTCGTCCTCATCGGCAAGGAGGAAGTCAGAGAGTTGAGGTACTTGTACTGGGCAATTAGCAGGCTGGAGTGAAACAGGTTCAGGGGTGTGGGTGAGCGAACACTTGATGTTAGATCTTATTTTGACAACTTTGTCTTTGAAGAAAGTTGCAAACCGGTTGCTCAATGATTTCAAGGATTGGCCAGATGGAAAGGGGGGAGCCCTTTGTTTAACAATGAGTTGATAGTTTGAAACACCGCTTTCGTGTCGGCAGATGAAAGTTGAGCCTTGAAGTACTTCGACTTTTCATGACGTATGAGCTTGGTAAGTGAGTTGATCTGACTCACATACGCCTGGTGGTCATCGGGATGTCTAGTTTTACGCCATTTTCTTTCAAGTTTTCTGCGATTGCGTCTTGCGAGGTGAATGCCATTCGTATACCAAGGTTGCTGTTGTTTAAACCTGCGTGTCCTTATCTTGACGGGGCAATGAGCATCAAGAACACCGAGGACTGCGTTATCATAAAACAAAAGTTGATCACTGGGACAACTGTCGTATGGAAACAGCAGAAAAGACTGGGTAAGATCATTGGTGAATGAATCAGTGTCGATGGTGCGGTAGTTCCTAACTTTCGATTGTACCAACTGTTGAGTAGGTTTGGCATGGTCAATGATGCATTCAATAACATGGTGATCCGAGTAGAGATTATTGACACTGTTACAGTTTTGCACGAGGGTATCCGCTTGACGTGATATCACAAGATCAAGGGTATGACCATGTTTGTGGGTGGCTCCATAGACGTGTTGCTGTAGGTCATGGTCGACAAGCAGTGTGAGAAATTGAGCAACTTCAGGTTTACTTGGGGTATCGAGGTGCAGATTGAAGTCCCCTAGTATCAGGTGATTGCCGGAGAGGGGTGAGATCTCGGCCAGGAAATCGTTGAACTCCGACAAAAACTGTGGTGTATTCAGACCGTTCTTTGTGGAGGGGGGCGGTCTGTAGATTGCAAACAACCGAAGCTGTTTAGTAGGATTGGTGATGTAGGCAAGTTCGAATGATTGAGCTGAGGATATGTTGGACTCAGCGAAGGATAAGTTGAGAGATGCCTTGCTGAAGATTGCGATTCCTCCTCCAAACGTGTCACTGTTACGTGGCTTGCTTAGGCATACGTAGCCCGGAGGTGTGGCCTCACCAATTATCGCACAATCCTCCTTTCTGAGCCATGATTCTGTAATGACCATGATGTCAACGTCATGTTCAAGTAAATAGTCACATGTGAGGATAGCCTTATTCCTGACAGAGTTAGCATTCCAGAGGTGCACGTTTAGTTTAGTGTAGGTCTCACGGGCAATAGGCGTCAAGTTATTCATGTTAGCACCGGGCTGACTAACATGTACACTAGGTACATCAGGTGTAGAACTAATGCTCGGTATATGATATATTTCCAATGGAGAAAGTTTGGTAGTTACCTGGTTTCGATGCAGTTTGTTACGTCTTATATGGCGTCCAGCTCGCCTACTCCGGTACCGGAAAATACCGAGATCTTTAAGGGTGTTGTACACTGGCGGTGGTATCTCCAATTTGCGGGTATCTTGGTATCTAATGGCAAGCATTTCAGCATGGTTGTACTGGATGGTGCTGCCAGTAGGTGGTGGCTCCATAGATTTTGGGTGTTGATGCGTGTAAGTCCCATTCATGATAAGGGGCTGAGTGTCATCATCTATTGAGACTGCCATTTGCATTTGAATGCAAGACTGGACATCCAAGTGTGATAGGGTATACATATACCAATACGTCAGAATCCAAATAGCTGGAGGCAAAATCATGTTGAAAATACAAGTTCCATATGTCGGATTTCCAAAAGACATATTCACCGGTGTCAGGATATCACAGGAAGTACATGCACGAATGTTGGGCGCAATACGAAATCAAAAAAGGATAGAAAATCCAGAAAACTTGAGGAGCAAAATAGAAGTGGCAGCAGCTCAGTCAGCGCCCTCTAAAGGCTAGTATTTTTGTATTTTTGTCTGTTATGGGGTCCAGTGGAATAAGAATGTTATCATGTCATTTTGTACTTTTTGCAGCTTCATTTGATATTGTCACAAGACGTATAGCTGAGGAGCTAGACTGTGTCGTTGCATCAATTGAGTGAGTATTGACTTCTTGATTTTGTTTATCGTTGTTGTTGTTAATGTTGTTGTTGTTGTTGTTTTGTTTTAAAATTATGTTCTGTCATTGTTGAAAGAGTTTATCACACTAATCCTGAGAATGGGAACAGCAGGGAAAACGAAAAAAAATATAGTTTTTTTTTAGATGATCTTCCCAGAAAGGGAACTCGGCAAAGCTCCCACAAGGAGTACAAACACCAAGCTGGTAACAGCCAATCTCCCTCATACAATTATTGGTTTAATGTCTATGACTATGAATTGCACAAATCAATAAATTGTGGTTCAGTAACTAGACGACAATCCTTATTCTGGTCATTGTGAAATCAGAAATTAGCTTGGCCGGAGGACTCCGAACCCATAACTTTTCAGTGCAGGTCCTGCAGTCTAACCACTTGACTTGGCCTTAGCATGAGCCTCAGGCTGGTTTAGGCTACGCTTAACCTTGCGAGTTGCACCCCCTTCAAATTACGCGCGTAGCCAAAGGGGAGCTCACGGAAGGCAGTTTCTATTACGCGTATATAACATTGTTTGGTTGACCATGGAGGTAGGAATGGGTTGACACAATCCATTTTCTGTTTATTTACAACCTGTCACTAGACACAATGGGCTTATACATTGTACACAAATGAATAAGCTTCGGCTGGAGCCCAAGCTATCCCACAATATGCCTGACCTGTACAGCGCTCAATGTTAAAGGTGACTTTAGAATGTCAAACTAGAGGGTTTAATTGAGGATTACATGTAGTTTCAGCGGAATTGGCCCACACATTTTTCAGTAATTAAAAAAAGGAAAAAAAGTGCCTTCCGGAGTCTCCCCTTGTCTTCCCGCAAGGTTAAGTTGCAAGCAGGAATAAACGCGCAGAATGGAGCTCTTAAAATGCATTACACTGGACCACAAAGGACGCCCAAACGGAGGGGGGGGGGTCACACTGGCCCATCTCAGATTTTTTACAAATAGATTTTTTACAAACAGATTTTTTACAAATAGATTTTAGAAAGCAGATTTACATGAGTTATTTTGTTAAAACCGTACAGTTACAGATTGGCCCCCGAGCATCCCTACCCAGCCGCTTACCACGACACGCTCAACGCCTCCAAATGGTTCATAGACCACGCCCACGAATTCAAGGTGGACAGTTCGCGAATCGGCATCGCCGGGGACAGCGCGGGAGGGACGCTCGCCGCGGCCGTCGCACACACAATACACGACGACCCCAACTATCCTGACTTTTCATTTCACGCTCTGATTTATCCGTTCACACAACTCCTGGACGCCCACACGCCCGCCACAGTCCTTTCCAAGCACCTTTTCGGCCAAGACGGTTCTATAGTAACATGGAGGGAGGCGGCCATGTTTTGCAGCTTCTACCTGCTCGGCCGCTCAGACCACAGATTTGAACAAGCCCTGCTCCAAAACAAACACATTTCTATGGAGTTTCGACGGAGCAACGCACCACAACTCCAATACGTCAATCATTCTCGGCTCCCATTGGACATGTGGATGGACAATAACCCTAAACCACTCACTGCAGAGGATGATCAAGACGACATCGACACATGGACCGAATTCAAAGACATGATCCTCGACCCTAGAATTTTCCCGCTTATGAGAACTGATTTGAGTGGGTTACCGCCAGCCTTCGTGTCTACCGTTGAGTACGACGCTGTGAGGGACCATGGGATTTTCTACGCGGTGCGGCTTAGAGACGTGGGAACACCGGTGCGCTGGGTCCACTACGACGGGGGATTCCACGGAGTTTTCGGTCCATCTTGGCCGTTTGTTTTTGATGTCGGTGAACAAATGTTCCAGGATTTTATAGCATTCGCCAAAGAGCATCTAAAAATAGACATGGATATAAATACTTAGTAGATTGTATACCTAACATGCAGAAATAATGTTTAACGTAGCAAAGCAATGCAAGTGTTATTATGAACTAAATGCAAAATAATGCAATTGTTTCGCCCAATGTGTATGCAAGAAACTGAATTTAGGCCATGGCTCGACAGGTTTCTTCTTCTCTTTATTGTAACCTTATACTTTTGTTAGGAATCACAGTCCAATTCGATAAAGCTGAATGCACCCAAAATCCAACCAGCCTTTAGCTGGTACAATTTATTTATTTACTTTATTTATAAATTCGGGCTTAAAGGGTCTGTATACGTTTGGTAATTACACGTTTGACGTGTTTTCTCGTTCCGATACGCGCGAGACTTGCACAGTCTATCACGCCCGAATGTGTGCGTCTATCCCATAGGCTTAATGACAACATTCCCGTCAGTTGGGAATCATTCTTAATTTGTTACAAGAAACCGGAAACGGAGGTCAAGTCTTATTATCGAGTTGTATTCGTTATTTTGTTGAATTGGTGGTTTTACTTTCATATTGTTTATCACTAAGTTTTACATTCCCAACATCATATATAATGTTCATGGCCATAAACTACATTAAACTAAAATAATTGACGAAACCAAATCCAGCCCACGTAAACTTCATTATGGTTGGGACGAGCTCAATGGTCCCGGAAGTTCGAATATGCGTGAGACTTGCACAGTTTATAGCCGAACTCGCGCGGGAACTCCTTTTATGAGTTCCAATCCGGGCAATGAAAAATAGACCTTTATGCACATGACGTCATTTAAGCAGGGCGCCCTTGCCTAGAGGTCAAAAGGAGGTTGTTCATTGGCCAATCACGTGTGCTGCGCGTACAAATCTGCGCGTTTCCATTGTTTCACCATCAGTTTACCTCTAAGATGGCGGCTGGATGACGTCAATGCATAAGGTCTATTATGAGTCGATATTCAATATACTTAAGTACATGAACATATGGGGCGCCGTTTGTCAATTAATTGTTAAGCGTTTTTTGACATGTTTTAACCATGGTTATTTGTAACAAGTGGATGTAAACCATAGAAATTGCTGTCAATTTTTTGTGTGTGGTTTACATACCATGAATATACAATCAAAGCTTATAAACTATGGTTTATAAACCATGTAAAACCGAAGCTTCACAAAACATGGTTTATAAACCATGATTTGTAAACCATGAAATTGTAAGCACCTTAAAAACATGGTTTATAAACCATGAAAGCACCCTAAAAACGTGGTTTATAAACCATGAAATTTTAAGCACGTTTCAAAAAATGGTTTATAAACCAAGAAATTTTTAGCACCTTCAAAACGTGGTTTAGAAACCACGTTTTTAGGCTGCTTAAAATGTCATGGTTTATAAACCATGTTTTTAAGGTGCTTACAATTTTATGGTTTACAAATCATGGTTTATAAATCATGTTTTGTGAGGCTTCGGTTTTACATGGTTTATAAACCATAATTTATAAGCTTTGATTGTATATTCATGGTATGTAAACCACAAAAAAAAATTGACAGCAATTTCTATGGTTTACATCCAATTGTTACAAACCATGGTTAAAACATGTCAAAAAACCCGCTAAACAATTAATTGACAAAACGGCGCCCCATATGAACAGGTTCGGGGTTTCTCAACCGTACCCGAACACATACACCGCATTGTACATTGTCAACATGTGTAGGCCCCTAGTACTTTCTCTGCTATTGATCGGTTTTCGTGTGACCTTCAAAGTAAACCTCTCACCGTCTAGACAAACTAGACAAAGAGGTCAAACACTTTGCAAGCTCGACAATGGGCATACCCGTACCCACGATGACTGGATCCACTTGACTTTGTGTTGCGTATATTAAGGTAAGTTCGTGACTCTATGAGGTACCAGTCCGACTACTTAACTCCTTATACTACAATCTTTCGCCATTAAAGTAAAGCCTACACAAAAATATTATAATTTTTTAATCGTACAGTCCCTAAACTCATAAAACTTTGAGGTTCCTTCCGCTATCGTCTCCACAAAAACCCCTCATAGTTTTATAGGAGTAATTAGTCCCTATATGGGTGAATACTGGGTCGAAAAACGAACCAGGGATCATGGAGTAGTTGTGAGCCTGGCGGTTGTACATTTCCTAGCTTCTTCCATGGCTGTACAATCCATGTCAGTATATACATACTACACTGCGCATCTAGACAGTCACTCAGTGCACAGATACAATTATACTTATAGAAAGTTGCCCCGAATATAATGTACTTTGTTGTTCAGTGCAGGCGAGGATGCATGGTGTGCTGAGTGCGGTAGTGTCTGTACACTGCAAAAACTGGGGCGTTAAATAATTGACACCATGGGTGTTGTCACACCGAAGAGAGAATCAATATTAAAATCTAAGGGTGTTATAATACCCCAATGTAGTTTTTTTTCTTCAGAAATCAGTGTTATTTTAACACCCTATATGGTGTACATTTTGATTCTCTTTTGGGTATCATGACAACACTCATTGTCAACCCCAGTTTTTGCACTCTCGTAATTAACTGCAGGTACTGTTTTATTAATAATAATAATATTTTGGTTATTCAGGTAAATTAGTGAAGTCCTTTCAAAAGCGCTGTGTCTGTGCTAGTGTCTGCGCTGTCGGCTGTGTTGCACGCCGTACTACCTGTGCCGAAAGACATCGAGAAGCCTTTTAAATTGATGACGCTAACAATCTTTTTAAAAGTGGTGAGTCAGGCTCATCAAGGAGATAATAAACAGGGATTATGTTACTCTTAAAGGGTCTGTATGCGTTTGGTCATACTCGTAAAATTAATGACAATAAAGACTTACTAAAAGTAGGCCTACAGCAGCTTCTGATTATAGTATAAAGCATTTTTGAGAAACACTTCACTTTGAAGTAATGTGGTTATGGAAAAGATATCAGATCCAAAACAATTCGAATCTGAGAAGCGTTTCTGTCAGAAGCGTTTCTCAGATTTTGTGTTCCAATTGCAGATTATTCTTCCTGCGTGCAGATAACCGCTCAGGATTTTCGGCGATATCTAATAAAAAACGCTACCACCTTTTGAAATGAAATTTTCACAGGTTAGTTTTATTGGGATTAAAACAATCGAACGGTAAACAAAGGAATACGTTCCCTTTAAATGGTTTCTGGTTCCGCCCCCCCCCCCAAAAAAGAAAAAAACAGTGTTATTTGTTTTCATTTTTCTCAAAGGTAGGGTCATACTTTTATAATGACCCCGAAAAAGGGTGTATAATTTATATTCGAAAGCCTCCTTGTTATTAAGATGGCAATGGTAGTAAGCACCCTAAATCTAAAATTTTGCCCAATTGTAACCTGGGGGTTGTTGACTTCCAACTTGAGGTATTTTGGATGACATGGGTCCTGAAAAAATTGTCTTATTTGCCGAGAGGTGTAGGGACATTTTTCAAGATTGATGCTCGGACGTTTGGAAAATTACACCGGTGGTGTGGGAGTGTTTTTATTTGGAGGGAGAATAACTCGACGGGCCTTGAAACTACCCATATCAAATTGAGGATAAAAGTTCAAGAGTCAATGGATAATTTTCCCTTTACTCTAAAAAGCGGTGAGACTTCTAGGTATGGTTTATTTTGTTTTGTATTTTTGAATATTTAGCAATTTGCACTGTATGCTATGGGAGTTTAATTAGTGGGGTGCACCCATGTGGGGGGCAGAATCTCCCTGGGGCAGAATCTCCTGCTCTAAACAACAAAGGTCAGCAAGGTCGTTTTGTGTTTGAACGGGATGGGACTTTGTCTATACGATGATACAAGCATGGGATATTATCCCGCGGTGTGTGTGTGTGTTCCTGCATACGGTATTGACAGCCCAGTTAACACACAATCAGCTAATAATATTTTGCACATTAGTTTACTTAGCACTCAACGACTGTTTTGTCGCTACATGGGCAGATATTATGTCTGCAATGACATCAATAGCTAACAAGTTGGATATCTCGTCATTTTGCATTATATATTAAACAAAACATGGGTCGAAGGAAGTTAATTCAAAAGAGGGCACTATCAGGCGATATTTCGTCACAATTCGCCGTAGGGGGGGGGGGGGGTGCACAGACTTTCCGGGGGACATAATCTCTTATAGTTAGGACGAATCTAAAGTTTGGAACGGGAACAAAACCATTGAGGAAGGAAGTTATTGGCGGTAAATGTATTCACTCATACACATTTTTGGCTTTGTGGCTTTGTGGGTAGCACAAAACTATTGTGCTGAGGTATGTTGTGCCGTTCTAAATAGTTTTCTGGCTTTGTGTAATTGCTACACGATGTTCCGTTTTGGTCCACTGTTGTTTTGGAGTTACACAAACAACGGCAATTTTATTTCGTGTGGGGTTTTGGAAAACTGCATTTATATACCTCGGGATAAAATTCGTCACTCTTTATGTTGAATCTTGCCCCTGGCTAGTCTTTTTCGTGCACGATTTGTATCATCTGAGTACAAAAGTAATAAAGCCTATCGAGTTCTTTTGAGTGCGTATAGCTATTTGGACCTTTTCGAACGGCTAAAGTTTCACGATCTATATCACGCTTGTACATTTTCGTTATAGACAAAAGCTTGGCTTTGATAGCGACACCACGGCGGTACCATTCCTGGTTCTAGTAATAATGAACAATCTTAGTCTGAAATATTTTTCTTGTCCATGATACCTCCAGACTAGATCTGTCAATTTGTAGATGGAACTTTTGTAATCAGTTAACTGGCGTGTGTCATGGCCGAGCGGATAAGAGCACCGGACGACTCAAGCTCTGGTGTTTGTGGTCGGCAGAGTGTGGATTAGAGTCCCAGTCGTGACACTAATGTCCTTAAACAAGACACTTAACCATTAATGCTTCTCTTCACACACGAGTACAAATGGGTACCGGGTAGAGCTGGGGAGTAGCCTGTGATGGACTGGCAGCCTGTCCAAGGGTAATATATTATTCTCAGTTGTTTTATGTCAAGAAAACCGGATATAAACACCGTCCTGGGCCCAATTTCATAGAGCTGCTTAAGCACAAAAAGTAGCTAAGCACAACAAAATTACGCTTACCAGAATAAGGTTACCAGCCAAACTACCATGTCACGTGTACAATTTGTGACTGGTAACCTGCTCATTTCTGATTAGCAGACTGTTAAGCAATATTGTCTGCTTATGCAGCTCTATGAAATTGGGCCCGGGCCCAATTTCATAGAGCTGCTAAGCACAAAAATTTGCTTAGCATGAAATTTCTTCCTTGATAAAAACAGGATTACCAACCAAATTTCCATGTGTTGCATATTGCTTGTTACTGGTATTCAGCTGTTGTTTGCTTATTCTGAAAATCACATGGAAATTTGGTTGGTAATCCTGTTTTTATCAAGGAAGAAATTTCATGCTAAGCAAATTTTTGTGCTTAGCAGCTCTATGAAATTGGGCCCTGATGAGCCATCATTGGCTCAGGACAGACTTGACTTTACTTTACGTGTAATCAGTGACCGACCCTGATTGTGTAGATATCTGAACCGCTGAACAATATAATAGATTTGCATTCGAGTCCGTTCCCTTTGTGTATATATACACAGCATAAGAGTCATCGTCAGATTAGGGTATGCTGATTGTAGGGGATGAGGGAATTGTATAAATCGGGGTGAAGTGTCGACCACGGACTTTTGAGCTTTACATAAGTACCGGGGGCAGGAAAATAAAGCAGTGCCATTTAAAACAGAGTTGTGGTTTTTGAAAGCACCTGTGGTGGAACGATCTGACGACGTTTTGATGTAGTATGTTCTAATATTTTCCTCAAATCACACTGTCTATACTGGGTATTGTTTACTGTACTATCGTGACTTTCTTTTCACTTCAGGTAGATACGTGCAGCCGCGATGATAAGAAAGTTTTTACTGGTGTCTGCGCTAGTGTCTGCACTGGCGGTGGTGGCGTACGTTGTCCTACTACCTGTACCAGAGGGTATAGAAAACCCATGGAAACTGAAGATGTTGACGATAGTTTTAAAATCGGTGAGTCTAATTGCTACTCAAACAAAACAATGTTTTGTCTCCAGACTTTTACTTATCCTCTTTGAAACAAATGGACAATATTTGCAAGATTTTCTCAGATCTGAGTGTTTCGTGTGTACGAGATCACTCCCACACTGCAAAAACTGGGTGTTAAAATTTACACCATCAGTGTTGTCACATATAGATACCAAGAAAATAATCAAATTTTATACCATAGCTTGTTAAAATAACACTACTTTCTGCCAAAACCATTACATTGGTGTTATTATAACACCTGATGTTAATTTTGATTCTCTCTTCGGTGTCTATATGTGACAACACCCATGGTGTCAATTTTAACACCCCAGTTTTTGCAGTGCAAAAGCTGCGGTGGACGTTACGTTGATAATGTTGGTGTGAAGACTTTGAATTGCTACTAAACGTGACATAGTACTCAAAAGTAAGAAAAGGTATATAACTGCGTATCACAATTTATTTTCATAGGCAGTTCGTCTGGGGAAATATGTCCCGTCCAAATTGACGAATATTCTTGACGAGGGATCTCGGCAGAGCATGCGTGAAAATGGACCAAACGTTACCTATACAGACACCACGTTTGATGGGGTACTCGTGCGGGTATTTGATGATCAAAAGACCGAGGAGATTTCCGCCAAGCGCCCGGCGATCGTTTTCTATCACGGTGGTGGCTGGCGACACGGCCACGTTGGTGAGTTTGAGTATTTTGACCGTAAACTTGAAGTAAATATTTGTTAATTTAAATTACATGTTAAGAAGTATTTGTGACATTTTTTGTGTAGAGACTCATTTTTCTCATAATAATGTAATCGGATGTTTTGGTGTTGACAAATTTTGCACTGGAAGGGTATTTGGCAATTTACTCCATGTTAACGCGAGGTTGGCGACTTGTAACTTTTTCCCCACTCATATGAGGACTCTATCTATTTGAAAATTAGTACATCACAAAATCGAATTTGACGATTCCCTTCCTCTTTTATATTTTATTTGTTAAATTTAGACATGCATCACGCGATGCACTCTGAGTACGCAAGAACCTTGGGAGTTGTGATCGTATCTGTCGAGTAAGTACAGCTTCAACTAATTAATACTAATTTTGTATTGATTTATATTGCGCCCATTCCATACAATTTACACAAGCACATAACAAAATAATCAAGAATTTCAACAATTATTACTTGGAATTGTTTTGTAAACTTTTTTTTCTTCAAAACTAATAGGCTATCACTGTGAAAGAGAAGTAACAGACGGGTTCAAAGCTGGCAACAATAAAGTTCACATTCAATGAAAACCGGCATTTTTGTTGGTTTTTTTTTCAACAAGGACCAAGAACGCTGTATTGGGCTAGAAGTAGGCTAGGCCTACACCAGTACAGAGCAAAGCACCTGTCATGATATTTTGCTGGTAACCTTCAGACTTAAATTCCCGATCCAGCTGCACCTTTGAGTGATTGTTACCGCTACATCGTTGAAAATCGGAGCTGTAAAAATAGTAATCCAAGCGTGACCTAGCTCTATGAATAACGAGACATTTTCTCATTCAATTCTGTTTTTGATTCAGATACCGAATGGCCCCGAAGTACACCTTTCCCGCTGCCATAGATGACTGTACGACGGCTACAGTTGCTTTCTTACGACGCCTTCAAGAGTTCAATGTCGATCCAGCTAGAGTTGCTATCATGGGCGACAGTGCTGGCGGCAACCTTGCCGCGGCTGTCGCTCAGAGGTTGACCTTTGACCCTAAGTATGAGGGGTTACCCAGACTGAAACTGCAGGTGTTGATTTACCCTGCCTTGCAGGCGTTTGACTTCCAGCTTCCATCGTACCAGCAGAATGGCGACTATTCCACTGTAGTTCTGGACAGGGCGACGATGGCGGAATACTGGGTAGTCTACCTCAACAACAAACCACATCTTAAAACTGCAATGTCACAAAACAAGCACACAACTCAACAAGCCAAGATGTTGCCGAAGATCAAAAAGTTGCTCTCACATGATTATATTCCTGCTGAGTTCAAAAAGAACGGCTATACAGCGCCACCAGCGGTCGATGGTGACCAGGAGTTGTACGAGGAGCTACATCCGGGTCTTATGAATCCGGACTTTGCACCTCTTATGCGAGAAGATCTTAGAGGTCTACCGGAGGCGTACATCTTAACGGCTCAGCATGATGTACTGCGAGATGATAGCATCATCTATGCCAAACGTCTGGAAGAGGCAGGCGTTAAAGTCACATGGAAACACTACAAGAAGGGCTTTCATGCCATGTTGTGTCACAAATACAGCCCGTTTAGTTCACCTTCTGGGGTTGTGGCCAACGAAGATTTCATCAAATTTATAAGGAAGAATCTATAAAGGACTTAAATCGGGATTTTTTTTTTATATTAATCACATTTGAGAATTTAAGGAGCAAATAATAGTCAATACGTGAAAGTACAGCAAGATGGTAGAGTCCACAAAGCTCTGGGAGACAATAATTATGACTTTTGATGTGGTAGTTTCTAAAATAAAAAAGTGTGTTTCTTTAAGAAAGTCAGTTGTCAGCTGGGACAAAACTCACCAGACTGCCAGTTATAAGACTGAAAGTTACAATTTAGAAGTGAACATCTGTTGAGTTCCTGCATGCGTAACCAGACCATTGTAGCATATTTGCTACACCCAACTTTTGGTCCAGTATTCCATCCTCAAACATTACAAAAACAGCCCTTACAACCCATTGTAGCATTCATAGACTACTTCGCAAATACTCCGTGCGCATGCGTTAGCCGTGGAATGAGGTGCATACTGGTCTAGTCAGCGACTAAAGTTTGTCAATACTATACCAGCATGCACCTCTACCCATGGCAAATGAGCGCGTACCGAGTTTTTTGCGAAAAAGTCCATGGCCCTTTTCCAAACCTCGGCTTGGGCCCCGGCTCCGGCTTGGGCTCCGTCACCAATTAAGGAGCAGTCCACATTTTGCATGGATTTTCCAGATCAAACGAAGCCTGGAGCCGGAGACGGAGTCTGAGCCGAGGTTTGGAAAAAGCCCAATGCTACTCCTATGCAAGTGTTATAGCCCCCTCTGTTGGCTAGAGTTGGCCATCTAGTGGCATTTTTCTGCACGGTCATTAATGTTGTACTGCCTGGCCGACAGTTTCCGGAAATTTTGTGTATTTCATGGTCCGCTATCAAATTCGAGGTGATTGTCCGATAAATATATCCTTGTTTATCTCCTCCACAATACCCACAAGAAGAGGGATAAAATTTATTGAAAACTAAGGTTGACCAACAGTTTGTTGTCTAAAGCAAGTTTGTAGGTGACAGGTTGTAACAAAGCATCTGATAAAAGGGGGACTGTCGTCATGATCAATACAGCAGGCCTGTGGCTGTACATGGAATAGACCGTGTAATGAGTCTCGCGACGATAAAGTCACCATTGAGCTTCCGGGCACCTCTGAGACATCAGCTATGAGAAATTAACGTGGGTGCATTTTTTTCTTTCTTTTTTCTGTCTCATCACCTTTGTTAACCCAAAAAACATTGTGGAATGATTACACTATAACTAACCGAGAAAGATTGGATGTGATTGTACTACAGTAGGCCTACATCTACATCTGTAAAGAATAAATCCCTTGAACTTTATATTGCATTTTACAGACTCTATTTTCATAGACTCGCTTAAGGGAGTGAATACGTTTGGTAATTGGAACCCACTGTTTGTTTCAATCCAATAGTTGTAGATAAAACTAACTTTTGAAAACTAACCTGTGTGATATTGCCGAAAATCTGGAGCGGTTATTTATGTCCACGCAGGAATAATAATCTGTAATTGTAACACACAAGCTTCTAGATTCAAATTTTTGGGGATACAAAGTGATATCTTTTTCCATAACCGCAGTACTTCTAAGTTAAAAGTTTCTCAAAATGCAATATACTATCCAACGCTGCTCTTCTTCTTACCAAGTAAGTTTTTATTGCCATTAATTTTCAGAGTCATTACCAAACGTATACAAACAACCGCATTTTGCTGTTGCGATCGATGCGTTTTGCACTGCTTCACTTAATAAAAAAGAGACAAACAATAACTTTTACCCATATGGCCTCAACGGGTCAGAAACAAAAGTACAAAAGAGTTGTAGGCCTTCCACAATATTTTGCCTTTTTGAGATGCTAGATTCAATGAGGGCGCTGTTTAGTTTGGGTGTACCCGTGTGCACCACACTAAATAAATTCCCATAGCAACCAATGCTAAATGCTAAATACTCAAAAAATACTTTAAGGTCTCTCAGCCTCTTGAAAGCCAAACAAATATATTTTGGACACCTTTACTTCAGATTTCTTTTCAATTTTTGGCAGGCCAGCCGTTTGGAAGTTTTGCTACTTATTTTCCCCAGAAAAAAACACCTCGAAAATGTGATTTTTCCCAAACCGATTTTCTGCCAGTTTTCAAGCCAAATAGGACAAACTTTAAAGCCTAAATTATCAAGTCTCCTCAAAAGTTGAAGCACAGAACCCCCCGTGTTGTGATATAACTTGTCATAATTAGATAGTCATTACATGGTGTTACCGCAAACCTTTCCATATCGTATCTCCACCATGCAAAGTTTCAAATCCTACTTGTCATATCATCACACAATCTATTAATTGCATGACCCCAAAACTGTTATTATATTAGTCAAAAGAACCTGAGGGCCTACAAATAATAATGATTTATTAGTCTGGCGCACGAATTTTTGCCCATCAGTGTAGTACACCCATTCAAACCACTATCACACCCTCATTGTGCGCCAACCAGTATCCCAGGGTTATTAAAGTGAATCCTCAAAGGGTCATCCGTCTGGCTGTAGCTTTCCTGAATCTAGCCACAGTCATATTGTTTGTTACTCAGATATACTCTCACAAAATCGTGGATGTAATGTATTCACATTGCAAAATCACACACCGTACTCGAAAAGGCATGGATCCCTATCGGGGACATTGGCACGAATTGGGCCGAGGATCAGAATACGACAGTACATGTTTGCAGGCTGTGTACAAGTCATGTACATTGTAACGAGTACGAACTGACCCGAACTGTATACATTGTACTACCGTCCTCTGTGTTATTGTTTGACAAAATTGTGTACGTGTGACCTTCACGCCTCGCAAACACAAAAAGCGCGCCTCCTAAAAGCAGTTGTGAAGCCTTGTTGTTCCACACCGGGGTGCACACACGATTGCTCCATTTGCCGAACCCGATGACTTCGCTGAATACAAGGTAAGTTCGTAATGGATAGTTCCTTCCATGATTTATGATGAAGCAGTCCCGTCTACTCCCGGAACTACAACCTCTTGGAGTTGATCAAGTCTACCAAAATAATAACATGCATGTGATTTCTCAGAGTTGTTCCTGATTTCAGGAGTTTCAAATTTCCTTGAAATAATAGAACAGTCCACATTGTGTCCAAATATGTTGTCTAACTGTGTGGGACTATTGTATTTATAATGATGCACAGAGGCTGTATAAACACTCTTGAATTGTAACACTGGGTGGTTCCGGACTCCGGGTCTTCTAGAATAAGGAGGAACCCATCAAACCTCATCCTTGATAATTATAATAAGCGTGGTTTGGTCGGGCAATAGCCTCGATTCATTATGCGTGCTCCTTGTTGAGGCATGGGTCGTGTTAGAGACTCGGGTCTACATGTAAAATAAAGGCTTCCTGCGCAGCGCGCCACCACACTATGTGCTCAGATAGTGCCATGGCTTTGTAAAGTATAGACGTAGTTTTCAATTGTACCATCCCTGTGTATACGACAGCAATATAAACATTGTCGATTTTGTTTTAAAGGCATCGTACACGTTTGGTAATTGTCAAAGACCAGTGTTCTCATTTTGTGTATCCCAACATATGCATAAAATAACAAGCCTGTGAAAATTTGGGCTCAATTGGTCATCGAAGTTGCAAAAAATGATAACTTTAGATTATAAAGTACCAGGATTCCAAAAATTTGGACAGTGTCAGAGCTTCACAGTGTCCTGAGCTCATGTTACTTTATAATATAGGTTAGTCAGCACTATGCTGATTCCACCTAATGCAAGTTTCCTGGCGATAGTTTAAACTTTGAAGCCTATACATCCATAACTTTCTCGGACTGTCTCACTGATAGAAATAATGGAGTTGAAGCGTCTAAACACTTTTTTAAGACCCTTACCGGTAAAGGTGTCATGTCCGGTTTGTGGGAAGAAGTTTTCGCGTAGCGATAATATGAAACGACACAGACAGGTACATAAGCACCCTAGTGATGACAGACAAACGATCGCTTGTCCCATTTGTGACAAGGTGTTTTTCAGTTCCCACAATATTAAGAAGCACCTTAGGAGGAGAAATCCCATGAAGACGATAGTGATATATCATCAGAAGATGACGACGATGTTGACGTTTATAATAATAATGACGATAATGGGGAGGAGGAATTCGATGAACATGATACTGAGGAATCAACAGATGATAGTGATTGTGACGATAATGAGGAGGAGTTTTTTGAAGATGATAGTGATGAATCAATAGATGATGGTGATTTTGTTTATGAGGGGGAGGAGGAGGAGGAGGAGGGGTGAGAAATCCCATGAAGACGATAGTGATACATCATCAGAAGATGACGACGATGTTGACGTTTATAATAACGATGACGATAATGAGGAGGAGGAATTCGATGAACATGATACTGAGGAATCAACAGATGATAGTGATTGTGACGATAATGAGGAGGAGTTTTTTGAAGATGATAGTGATGAATCAATAGATGATGGTGATTTTGTTTATGAGGGGGAGGAGGAGGAGGAGGAGGGTGAGAAATCCCATGAAGACGATAGTGATACATCATCAGAAGATGACGACGATGTTGATGTTTATAATAATGATGACGATAATGAGGAGGAGGAGGAGGGGGAGGAAGAGGGGGAGGAGGAGAAGCAGGGGTGATTGTGACGAATGCATCAGTTGGAAATAATTTGATGAGAGCGATGACATTAATTATTCGGACGAGGAATATTGTATAGAGGAAACCGATGACGATGTCGAAGGAGACGATTGTGATGATGGATATAACGAGGGGGAGAGCGGGAGACGTCTGAAGAAAATACTAAATGTTTCGATTAAAAATGCAAAATTTATATTTCAAAGATGAAAAGTACCTCAATCCTACAAACCGAAGTTGTTATTGTTTCATTTGGTGAATAGAGAACAATAATTATCAATGGATGCTTTTGGAAACATACTCTTTCAATTGTATCACGAGGAGTGGAATAAGTGGGCTCGTCGCACATGGATAAATTTGGTTGAATCTTGATACCTTTAAGCTAAGGCAATCTCCCTACTATTTTTATGTATATAAAAAAATAAAAATAATAAAAATAATAATACTACTAATAATAATAATAATTACAATAATATAATAAGGTTGTAAGATTTTTCGTGAACTTTTTACCTTGTAAATAGTTCCGATGGCAGAGATAAATAAAAACGTGACTTCCTTTAAATTTTGACTTTGTTTTAGACGTATTGTTTTGTGTTTCTTTATTTATTAATTGTAAATATTTGGCATATGGGTCCATACAATTTCAACCCTTCCAACTCATCTGTTAAATAACATAACCCATTTAGTATATACCGATTGCGCTCTCCACGTCACGTGACATATAGCTGGTATCAAACATCAGTAAACAAGGCATCCTCCATAGGAAATTGCCGGTGTTATAAAGTAATAATAATACATCATTTATATAGCGCCAAAATTCATGAAAAAACAACAACAAACAAACAAACAAAAAAACAAGTAAGGCGCTTTACACAAATTATTAAGAAATAGTTACATTAAAAAGAACCAATACCAAACCAATAGTGGGGTTGCGAGTAGTAATTTGACCCCGAACATGTTCCCAATCAGAGTTTTACGTGGTTTTTTCATGATATTCATTTCTTCGGCGTACTACCGCATGTGGTTTCCAATATCGGCCATGGAGATGTTTACATTTTTGAATATGGGTGGCATCTCGGAAAAATAATCTCTACTTTCGGGCGGTACCCGAAGGTCGCATTCTACCAAACCAAATATGGACCCGTCCCTGACCCCCTTTAAGATCTGTTCCATGGTCATTTTCCACACATTAAAATGTGGAAGTCTCACGGACTTCAAGAATTGTTTACAGTCTGTATCATTTTTCTGGGTGTCTTCCCACTCGCATTCCCACATTTCGACAAGGACCGTGCAAAAACCACACGGTACCACTCAACAAAGAAAACCACTTATGCGCGACTCCTGCCTACCTTGACGTAGGGTGCCCGTGCAAAAATCAACAAAGAATCTAACCTGTATTATCAACGGGTTAGCCTGATGAATCGGCAACCGATCCGGATGGCCGAGCAACCAACCCGTAGCTTGACGCAGCAAATAACGCATTCAAACTCGAGTGACAAACAACCTTGCTAGGGCGGGCTGTATTTTAATGGGTTAGCCATAGGGTATGTGTATTTTAACCATAGGGTAGGTTGCAATCACCTTACAATCTATATAAAAAAAATACCTAAAGACTATTATGGTTTCTTATTTCATATCTAAAATTAAATAAAATACAGCACAACTACAGCAACATTACTTAACACTTTTCTATCCACCCTTATTTCTTCTTCCTCGACGTCTTGTCAGACGTCGTGGAATCAGTCGCTTTTTGTTCACTTCGTGAAAATACAAACGAGACGTAAACGTCTCGTCTGTGCTGCGTGGTATGTTTTCCGGCGCTCCGTGATTTTAAAAAATCACTAACGCACCTCCATCCTGAGTTCAAACATTATCGGGTTTGAACTCAGCTTCACTGCCGTGAGCCAGTTCCCTCAGGCGTCTATCAGACGCCGCCCAACATGATGCCGTGCATCATGTTGGGCCCACGTATCGGCCCTTAGGGCCTCACGAACACTGCCGTGAGGCCGAACGCTCCTCACTGCGTGGCTCGCCTACGGCCCTTCGGACCTCCCCAACACTGCCCCGAACCGAGATTCACCACTGCGTGGTAAACCCACGCATCACTATGCGCACCTACAACACGCATCCGAAACGCGCATACGACTGTGCGCCATTAACCACGCGTGCCCTCGCGTGGTTAACCACAACAAAATGAGGCGTGTCATCCTCACTCTATACTACTGTCGTTGTTAGCACATAATAGACTGTGCAAGTCTCGCGCATATTTGAACTTCCGGGACCATTGTGGTCCCAACCATATGGAGATTTACGTGGGCAAGATTTTGTTTTGTCAATTATTTTAGTTTAACGTGGTTTATGACCATGAAAAATATATATGTTGTTGGGAATGTTATACTTAGTGATAACAAATAGAAAATTAAAATCAATTCAACAATAATAACGAAGAAAATCCGAGAATTAAACTTGACCTCAGCTTCCGGTTGCTGCAAAAAATTAAGAATGTTGTGCTCACCTCCGATCACAAAACTTATGTAAACGCTTGTTTTGGATGCGCGATGATGTAATTGCAACGTAAAACCTTTTCATAGCAGTCTGTGGTTGTTGAGGCGTCATTATCCTCTGTAAACTGCATCAAGCGTTCATTTTACGCCGGTGTGACCTTCGCGAATCCGCGAAAGTGGTTTCTGAAAAGTTAAGACCAAATAAGCATCCTTGTCCCAGAGCTTTAATTTTGCTTCAATAATAATTAACACATGATTTTTGTATTTATTATAAAAACGAAAACTGTTTTTTTAAACATGTAATGAGTATTTTTGTTGTTCAGATTTTATCATTGAATATAATTTAAAACAAAGATTTGATTTCAGAGAAAAAAATGTCCTTCGTTTGACGTGTTTTCTCGTTCCGATACGCGCGAGACTTGCACAGTCTATTGTAATGAAATCAAGGATGCCGCATAACTGAACGTAATCAATGAGCTCGCAAGCATGAGGAAACCTGTAAACAAGGGTGCTTGCTCTGTGAACCAGAAACACCGGGGTTAACCCTTTCCTCTTCCACGACGAGTATTCTGTGGGTTCTTTTACATGCACTTACCAATCGTGGCGTGTCGTGGCCGAGCGGATAAGAACACCGAACTCAGGCTCTGGTGTTTCTGATCAGCAGAGTGTGGGTTCGAATCCCAGTCGTGACACTTGTGTCCTTAAGCAAGATACTTAACCACATGCTTCGTCCTTCGGATGGGACGTTAAGCCGTAGGTCCCGTGTGTTGTGTAATGCACGTTAAAGAACCCAGTGCACTTATCGAAAAGAGAAGGGGTTCGCCCCGGTGTTCCTGGTTTGATCGGCAGCATATTGCGCCACAGCACCTTGTAAACCATTGCATGGTGCTATGTAAAGGACTTGGTCTCATACTTCAAAACGTAGCTCCACAATACCTTAAGGGAAAATAATGAACGTTAAAAGCGCCTTGAGCGTCACTGAGTGACGGATATGTGCGCTATATAAGAAGCCACTATTAGTATTATTATTATTATTATTATCCTAGTATACGGGTATACGGCGTGACAAAGCAATTAAATAGTATCTTGCTCAAGGACGTACACAAGTGCAACGACCAGGACTCGAACCCAAATATCTGCTGATCAGAAACACCAGAGCTCGAGTCTACTGCTCTAAACCGCTTAGCCACGACACGTGCCAATATTTTCCCCATCTTTACACCTCGTTTTTGGATATTTGTTCAGTATCTTTGTTGTTGCCTCAGGTTATACCGCTTTTTGCTTTTTTATTTCAGGTAAACTAGTGCATTCATCATGATAACGGTAGTAAACATTTTACTGGTGTCTGTGCTAGTGGCTGCACTGGCGGTGGTGGCGTACGTTGTCCTACTACCTGTACCTAAGGGTGTAGAAAACCCATGGAAACTGAAGAGGTTAACAATCACTATGAAAGTGGTGAGTATTGCTACTCAAATAAAACAATATACCCCCTTGCATATGACGCCACACATGTGAAACAGCGCCCTCACTGAGGCAAATGGAGGCAGATCATTAGACAACTGACAGCTGTTCTTGGTGCGTAAAAAAACCGTGCGCGCGCGCGTGAACTCAGCGTAGGCCTACCATGTCACGGTCTCAGCTATCCGGCGTGCTCAGCTATCCGGATGACGTAACCGGGCACTTCAGCATACTGTATAGTCTCCAGGGGAAAGATTTCCCTATGACACCGGCAGCGCTGCGCGTTCAAAGGGGTCTAGCTGTGCTTAATTTTATCCACTTTATTGTCTTTGAAACACAATGGACGACCTTTGCAAGATTGTCTGTGATAGTGTTTCGTGTATACGATAACACTTCAAAAACCCTGTTGTATAATACATCAAGTTTCGGTATCTAACTTTGAGAAAACACTGACACTGTTTACTGACACAACTTTGAATTGATGCCCACGTGATAACAGTATAAAATATAATAAAAAAAACCGTAGTCCTAACTGTTCAGCCCTATACAATATTTTTTTTCAGATGTTTCATCTGGGGAACTATTTCCCGTCGATGGTGAAATATCTCGACGAGCGTTCTCGACCTGGCCTGCGTGAAAAGGGGCCAAACGTTACCTATACAGACACCATGTTTGATGGGGTACTCGTGCGGATATTTGATGATCAAAAGACCGAGGAGATTTCCGCCAAGCGCCCGGCAATCGTTTTTTATCACGGTGGTGGCTGGCGACACGGCCACATTGGTGAGTTTGAGTATTTTGCCTTAAATTTGAAGTAAATAGTTTGTTAAATTACATGTAATTACAGCAGCTGTTGTGAAATTTTGTTAATATTATACACAATATTTTATATTTTATTTGTTAAATTTAGACATTCATCATGCGTTGCTCTCCGATTACGCGAGAACTTTGGGTGTTGTGATCGTCTCTGTCGAGTAAGTACAGTAAAAATGGCACAGATTTTCACACAATTTATTTTTGAAAATGTTCGTCCAAAAAAGTTTTTTTTCAAAAAACTAATATAAATTACTGTGAAAGAGTAGAAACAGATGGGTTTGCACCTGTTGTAAAATTTGGACTGATTGAACCCCCACCCCAATCCAGCTGCACCTTTACCATACGAGCGTTTATGTTACCTCGTTGGAAATCTCAGCCGTAAAATATTAATTCAAGGAGCATGAATAACGAGACAGTTTCTTAAAAGAAAAAATCGTTTTTAATTTAGATACCGATTGGCCCCGAAGTACACCTTTCCCGCTGCCATAGATGACTGTACGATGGTTACAGTTGCTTTCTTACGACGCCTTCAAGAGTTCAATGTCGATCCAGCTAGAGTTGCTATCATGGGCGACAGTGCTGGCGGCAACCTTGTCGCGGCTGTTGCTCAGAGGTTGACCTTTGACCCTAAGTATGAGGGGTTACCCAGACTGAAACTGCAGGTGTTGATTAACCCTGCCTTGCAGGCGTTTGACTTCCAGCTTCCATCGTACCAGCAGAATGGCGACTATTCCACTGTAGTTCTGGACAGAGCGACGATGGCAGAATTCTGGGCAGTGTACTTCAACAACAAACCACATCTTAAAACTGCAATGTCACAAAACAAGCACACAACTCAACAAGCCAAGATGTTGCCGAAGATCAAAAAGTTGCTCTCACATGATTATATTCCTGCTGAGTTTAAAAAGAACGGCTATACAGCGCCACCAGCGGTCGATGGTGACCAGGAGTTGTACAAGGAGCTACATCCGGGTCTTATGAATCCGGACTTTGCACCTCTTATGCGAGAAGATCTTCGAGGTCTACCGGAGGCGTACATCTTAACGGCTCAGTTTGATGTATTGCGAGATGATGGCATCATCTATGCTAAACGTCTTGAAGAGGCAGGCGTTAAAGTCACATGGAAACACTACAAGAAGGGCTTTCATGCCATGTTGTGTCACAAATACAGCCGGTTTAGTTCACCTTCTGGGGTTGTGGCCAACGAAGATTTCATAACATTTATAAGGAAGAATCTATAAAGGACTTAAATCTGGACAAATTTTATATTAATGTAGTGCAGAGCTGTGTATTGAGAGAGTTGCGACATGGAGGGACCAGCTTTCTCCGGTCACGTGGTTGCTGGACGCCATTTTGTTCCAAAATGCAGTACAACCCAATGGGCAGACTAGTCTGGCACCCTGTATTCGCCAATGCATTTTTTGGAGACAAAATGGCTTCTAATCGCAAGTTGTCGCAACTCTCTCAATATACGGCTCTGATGTAGTGATCCCAAGTGCGCCCTCATTGTTCAACTTGGAGGAAAGTTTACTTTTGGAGTTGTCACGTGACAATCTCGCTCTTTTTCTTTTGGTAGCCTTGAGCACGAGAGAGCACATTATAATTTGTCTCAATTTGTCTCCATTTTGTGTGGAGCATGGCTCTGGCCATGCTCCTAAAACTATGTATCTGGGAGGGCTAATGTCCGAGAACTCTCTGTGAGTATTATTTTGATTTAAATTACCTTTTGATTCGAGATATACTGTGATTTATAGGGGCTGTTCACTCGGTATACTATTTGTAAACTTGTGTGTGTAGCCAGCCTCGTGTTGCGCTGACCTTTTGCCCTTTAGCTGCACATAAAGTGACTGTGTGCATTTGTATTGTACTATGTATGAGCTATTTTGTATTCAATGTGCGTTGTAGAATTGTTTGTAATTTGACAATTTATATCCAAGCTTTTTAGATCTGTTGTACTTGTACTGTAGTTTAAAGGTAGTTGTGTCTTTTGTGAGTCTTTTAAAGATTTGATATTTTGAGGAACAGATAATTTTAGAGCCAGTTGTAGGCCTGTGCTTTGGATAAAGTGTTTTTTAGTCAAATAAGTTTTCTTGTTGCACACATATTATTGTAACTGAGTTTTCAGCTAATTGCATCTTTTGTTTTGGCACCTGTGTGAATGGTGTATATGTATGACTTTTTGTGCATTTTTACTTGTCTTGGCAAATACTGTATAAACCTTTAAGTCTTTGTAAGACTGTGTCAGTTGGGAATTTTTGAATTGCAATTATACTTTTTGTCTACCGTGTGGTAAGACATCTTTTGGAATTGTATTTTTGTCTGTATCAGTGCAGACTGTTTTGAAGGTCAATGATTTAGGCCTCAGTGTATTTTAACGAGTCATATTTGTGTACGTTATGCTTATGATATATGTGTTCCAACGATGTATGTGCCAGACAATATTTCAAAGTCAAATAGTGCTTTAGCTGAATCCATTGTGAGTTCCCTCACTTGTTTTTTTACGTGAAGATGATGATGAATATGAATGTCCTGTTAACACAAATGTGGTCGATAACATCAAAGCTGCATCAGATGCTAGATTTTCTAATATTTTCAAGTGTCTTGAACATTTGAATGCAGACAGGGTTGATGAATTGCAGTGACCTGACCCAGTTACTTTTTCCCCTTCTTTTTCTCATCTAAATGATGTATTTCTTGAGGAGGCTGTGCCGCTTACTATTAAGCCAGTTGTTTTAGAAGCTGCTAGTTTTTGTAGTTTGGAGGTGGCAGGAGAAGTACTTGTTTCTCTTACTGTGAGTGTTTTTAATGATAGCCACCATGTCAGCTTCAACCGCCCCTCATTTTGTTTGCCAAATGGCAAAGCGAAGGAAAAAGTAGGGAAGTCTCCCTTGTATTTAGGGATTGCAATTTATTTTCATTTGTATGTACATGCCTTGGCAGTAGCGGGGACCATCGGTAGACCCACAGTATATTTTATCTTGGGTCTGTGGCCAAATGCCATTACTTAAATTTTGTATATTAGCAGAGGAATCCTGCATACTTGTAGTGTCAGCTCAAGCTGCCTCTGATCAACCTAACATGGTGTTGCTCTTCATAAAAGAGACTGGATGTTTTCCACACCATTATTATGTAGTCTTTTGCAATGTATAAATTTCAAGTTTCCTTTTTGTATTTTTCCATTTTTGGATACTTTGAAACTTGCTTTCATTCATAATTTATGGATGAGTTTTACCTGTTGTATTTTATTAAACAGCTATTGTTTTATTACATGCCAATGCCATTGGAAATTTGGTATAATGTATAATATGTGCATGTATGTGTTTTGACTTTTGGATCTCTATAATTTCATGATTGTGCAGATGCTTTTATTCAGGTTTATATCCTGACTTGTCAAAGTTTGGTTCATGGAGATAGTTTTCATGTATGTAGTATTTATCTTTCACAATCTTTGTAATATGGGAATTTGATGATATCTAATTGCATTTCTAACTTTATTCCCTAAGAACGTTTCGCGACGGGATTGTCGGTTCCTAAATTTAGTGTAGTTGCTAAGTGAAATATATTTTTAGTCAGCAGTTTTATAGTTTGGTGTAAACCAACTGTTTATTCTCACCAATTTATGGGATATTTTTATATACTCTTTTGTAGTGAGATATTTTTGTCTGATGTTTTCACCATGTATACTGCCAATTATAGGACCACTTTTCAAGAAATGCTTTTATTGTATTTAAATTCTTCTCATATTATCCTTAATTGTGGATGCATATATTTTTTGGTGATTGATAATATATTCACCTTTTTGCTTTCTAAGCAATTACGTGAACTGTCAGCCAGCTGTATTTCATTCTCCATTGTAATCTTTCTTAGACTTGAAGGGAACCAAACTGTTTTGCCTGCCTTTTGAAATCCAATTGTTCATGTTAGAGTATAGATTGCCTGAAGTAAGGTTTGAATGTAATTTATACTTAATGATTTGTTCATGCAGTTTTAAGACTACATGTATACCAAGTGTTATGTAGAACTTTGATAGTCTTGAATCACCATTTATATATGTTATCATAGTGTGTGGATATAAGAAAGTTCCCACCGTGTACTCCCACCGTGTCTGTTCAACCCTGTGGTTGAATGACCTCAATGTATTACATTGCAACAACTTTGTTATTTGAGATTGGGTTCAAGAATTTGTTGTTTGAACTGTGTATTCCCATGTGAAATTTGGCAGACAGGTTTTGTATTGGGAGGTACATGTACCTAAACTTTTAGTTACCCTTTACATAATTTTTGAGCTGACTTATAATACGTTTTTCGATAAGGATGTTTTATCCATGCATGTGTGTCAGTTTATATTTAGAAAACCTGTTGAGTGAACGTTCAGTGGATATTATTTGCAATGTATTTTTCTGATGTATGAAGGACTCAGAATACATCTAAACAGGATGGATCTTGTGTATCAATATATATATTATTTTCAGATGAATATGGGTTGTCTGTGTAAATTGTATTTTCCTAAATAACTTCAGGTCGCACTTGTATTTGTGTTTTAGACCACTCGGGTCGCGTGGTTATAAATTAGGGAACCTGTAGGGATCCCAAGTGCTGTGGCGCAACAGAGGTAAAACACCCCTGCGCGAGGGGTGGAACAGTCCCACATACAGTGACTCCACTAGCGCGTGCTATTGGTGAGCGCGATCACGTGTGCACGTGGCGAAGGCTATAAAAGCAGCGAGTGCAGAGTGATGAAGGCGGATAAGTCCTATCTGTGTAAGATTGCGACACGCTGCCCTTAGCCAACTCTAGGGCCAATTTGGTGCTAAGTTGGTGTAGTTTTAGTGTAGTCATTTGAAAAAGATTGGTGTACACTAAAACTACACCAGAGCCTCTTATTGGTGCACTTTTGGTGTACATTGAAAACACCTAACCTACAATTTGTACACGTTGGTGCAGTTTTGGTGTAGTCCCAATTATTTAAATTAGCACTAAAAGAGCACCAGTGGTGCAGTATTGGTGCTTACAAAATTGGTGTAGTATTGGTGCATATACAAATTTGGTGTAGTTTTGGTGTACATGTATATATACACAACTTGTGTAGTAATGGTGCACACAACAAAAATGGTGTAGTTTGGTGCATATGGCATGTATGGATTGGGTGTACATGTAGTCCTGTTGTTTATGGTACATGCTGTAAAAATTAAAAAGAACTGCAGTATAATTAAAATTCTGCCCTTTGTATGGCAATTATTTTTTGTATCACTTCATGTTTGAACTTTATAATGAACAATGCCTTTGAGAGCTGTGGCTGACAGATACATATTAAACTGAAAAACACAAATATCAAGAAAGACCTTTACTTTCATTATCTAAATAAACTTTGACAACAATAAGACTAACAACTATGTAAGATATATTTATCTGGTTGGGTCAAATTATGAAAGATCAGTGTAAATACAATTTGTGCAGTACCTTTGGTTGATGGTAATGATGATGGTGTAACTGTTGTCCTTTGACAAACTTAGACTTGATTATGCTGCAGTACAACTGATACAACTGATACACATTCTGATCACAACTGGAGAAGTACACCACACTCAACTCTTGGTCTACATGTACTCTGTGCATCAGCCAACCGTTTTTCAAATGGCCTATACATGAAGGAGTCAGCAGCTGTAATTGGACCATATTGACCTGTGACCCTGACCCAAACTGCTTACCATGGGCTGTACACAGTGTGGTGACCAGCCCCATAATAAAGTAATACACTGAAACAAGACTAAGTTTATTTGGTGCAGTATTGGTGCAAGCTGTAAATTGACTAAGGCAATTTGGTGCTTTATTGGTGTAGCTTGATTTAAACTAAGTATATCTGGTGCATTATTGGTGCAAGCTGTAAATTGACTAAGGCAATTTGGTGCTTTATTGGTGCTCTTTTGGTGTCTATTGGTTTGGGTTTTGTATTGGTGCACTTTTGGTGCAGGCAACAGGTACACTAAAAGTACACCAGAAAGGCACTAAAAACTCTAGTGTACACTAGAGTTGGCTAAGGGTGAGCTGACTGCAGTTAAGTTGCGTTATACCACATCCCGTCCTACTGGGTAAGTTGGACTGAGGGGCTGTTGCGTGTGTTAGGATCGGTTGACTTGCAGTCGGCTGTAACGATTCTGATACGAGCTAATTGAGGGGGCTTTGTAGTGTAGTTGAGGGACCATATTGGGTTGTGCGGCGAATAGGTTCCTTTGAGGGGCCCATGAGGTAGTGCGGCGATTAGGGGTTCCTTGAGGAGCTCTTTGAGGGGTTCATTGCCAGTCATGGCGATTTCCCTACTGGTCCAATAACGAAGTTACATAGTCCAATCGTAGAGCTTGTGGGTCACACTGGGTGGTTTAGGTCATTGCTGGTATACTGTTGCTGTTACTGCTGCTGCTGCTGCGACATATTCGTCATGAAAGCTGAACGTTAGGACGCCCTCTGTTGTCAACCCGTCTGAGTTTGAGGCGTTCCTTCCTTTACGTACAACAAAGGTTAAACCATTCTCGGAACGGTATATTTCTATCCCAACGGACTCGTCTCTAACCGCTAGGAGACGTTCTCGTCGTTGCCGTCCGCGTCGCGCCCTCTACGTCGGGGGTGTGACGCTACAGTGCGCCCTCATTGTTCAACTTGTAGGAAAGTTTACTTTTGGAGTTGTCACGTGACAATCTCGCTCTTTTTCTTTTGGTAGCCTTGAGCACGAGAGAGCACATTATAATTTGTCTCAATTTGTCTCCATTTTGTGTGGAGCATGGCTCTGGCCATGCTCCTAAAACTATGTATCTGGGAGGGCTAATGCCCTAGAACTCTCTGTGAGTATTATTTTGATTTAAATTACCTTTTGATTCGAGATATACTGTGATTTATAGGGGCTGTTCACTCGGTACACTATTTGTAAACTTGTGTGTGTAGCCAGCCTCGTGTTGCGCTGACCTTTTGCCCTAGCTGTACATAAAGTGACTGTGTGCATTTGTATTGTACTATTTTTATGAGCTATTTTGTATTCAATGTACGGTGTCGCACTGGATTATTAGAATTAAATCAGTAGAGGAGATTGTTTTATATTTCACACGTCATCATGTAGAATTTGTTATTTGCACTATTTTCTCTTGGTGAATCCTCGTCCTTCTTAAATAGAGGACCGGCCTCCCCCGTGTCTCTACATTAATCACATTTGAGAATTTAAGGAGCAATTAATAGTTAATTCGTGAAAGTACACCACGATTGTAGAGTCCACAAAGCTCTGGGAGACAATAATTATGACTTTTGATGTGGTAGTTTCTAAAATAAAAATGTGTGTTTTTAGAAAGTCAGTTGTCAGCTGGACAAAACTCACCAGACTGCCAGTTATAAGACTGAAAGTTTCAACTCAGAAGTGAACATCTGTTGAGTCATTGCATGCGTAACCAGATTTACCATTGTAGCATATTTGCTACACCAAACTTTTGGTCCTGTATTCCATCCTCAAACATTACAAAAACAGCCCTATACAACCCATTGTAGCATTCATGCTATATGCAAGTGTTATAAGCCCCATCTGTTGGCTATAGTTGGCCATCTAGTGGCATTTTTCTGCACGGTCATGTTGTACTGCCTGGTCGACAGTTTCCGGAAATTGTGTGTATTTCATGGTCCGCTACAGTTTGTTGTCTAAAGCAAGTTTGTAGGTGACAGGTTGTAACAAAGCATCTGATAAAAGGGGACACTGTCGTCATGATCGAGCAGGCCTGTGGCTGTACATGGAATAGACCGTGGAAGTCTCGCGACGATAAGGTTACCATTGAGCTTCCGGGCACCTCTGCGACATAAGTTATGAGAAGTTAACGTAGGTGCATCTTGTTATATTTTTTTTCTGTCTCATCACCTTTGTTAACCCCCCAACAACATATTTGTGGAATGATTACACTCAGATAGGCCTACATCTACATCTGGAAAGAATAAATCCCTTGAACTTTATATTGCATTTCACAGACTCTATATCCATAGACTCGCTTAAGGATTGTATTCGTTTGGTAATTGGAACCCACTGTTTGTTTCAATCCTATATAGTTGTAGATAAAACTAACCTGTGAAAACTAACCTGTGAGATATTGCCGAAAATCTGGAGCGGTTACGTCCACGCAGGAAGAATAATCTGCAATTGGAAGACGCTTCTCGGATTTTAAATTTTTGGATCTATATCCATAACCGCAGTACTTCTAAGTGAAAAGTTTCTCAAAATGCATTTACTATCAAAAGCTGCTGACGTACTTCTTACCAAGTTTTTATTGCCATTAATTTTCAGAGTCATTACCAAACGTATACAGACCCTTTAAACAACCGCATTTTGCTGTTGCGATCGATGCCAATTGCACTGCTTCACTTAATATAAAAAGAGACAAACAATAACTTTTACCCATATGGCCTCAACGGGTCAGAAACAAAAGTACAAAAGAGTTGTAGGCCTACCACAATATTTTGCCTTTTTGAGATGCTAGATTCAATGAGGGCGCTGTTTAGTTTGGGTGTACCCGTGTGCACCACACTAAATAAATTCCCATAGCAACCAATGCTAAATGCTAAATACTCAAAAAAATACTTTAAAGTCTCTAAGCCTCTTGAAAGCCAAACAAATATATTTCGGACACCTTTACTTCAGATTTCTTTTCAATTTTTGGCAGGCCAGCCGTTTGGAAGTTTTGCTAATTATTTTTAGAAAAAAACACACCTTGAAAACACCTCTCCTCAAAAGTTGAAGCACAGAACCCCCAGGTTGTGACATAACTTGTCATAATTACACAATCTATTAACTGCATGACCCCAAAACTGTTATTATATTAGTCAAAAGAAACTGAGGGCCTACAAAAAATAATGACTTATTAGAGTCTGGCGCACGAATTTTTGCCCATTAGTGTCATACACCCATTCAAACCACTATCACACCCAAATTGTGCGCCTACCAGTATCCCAAGGCTATGTCCATTCAAAAGGGGTTGACATAGGATGAATAGGGTCATCCGTCTGGCTGTAGCTTTTCTGAATCTAGCCACAGCCTTATTGTTTGTTACTCAGATATACTCTCACAAAATCGTGGATGTAATGTATTCACATTGCAAAATCACACGTCGTACTCGAAAAGGCATGGATTCCTATCCGGGACATTGGCACGAATTGGGCCGAGGATCAGAATACGACAGTACATGTATGCATACACACCGTGCAGGCTGTGCCGTTGCAGGCTGTGTACAAGTCATGTACATTGTAACACGTACGAACTGACCCGAACTGTATACATTGTACTACCTCTGTGTTATTGTTTGACAACATATTGTGTACGTGTGACCCTCCCGCGGTCTCGCAAACACAAAAAGCGCGCCTCCTAAAAGCAGTAGTGAAGCCTTGTTGCTCCCACACCGGGGTGCACACGATTGCTCCATTTGCCAAATCCGATGACTTCGCTGAATACAAGGTAAGTCCATAATGGATTCCTTCCATGATTTATGATGAACAGTCCCGACTACTCCCGGAATTACAACCTCTTGATCAATTCTACCAAAATAATAACGTGCATGTGATTTCTCAGAGTTGTTCCTGATTTCAGGAGTTTTAAATTTCCTTGAAATAATTAAAGCGGTCACCATGCGATCGATAGAACAGTCCACATTGTGTCCAAGTTGTCTAACTGTGTGGGACTATTGTAGTGATGCACAGGGTCTGTAAACCTCTTGAATTGTAACATCTGGGTGGTTCCGGACGCCGGGTCTTCTAGAATAAGGAGGAACCCATCAAACCTCATCCTTGACAATTTTAATAAACGTTTTTTGGTCGTACAGTAGCCTCGACTCATTATGCGTGCTCCTCGTTGAGGCATGGGTCATGTTAGAGACTTGGGTCTACATGTAAATAAAGGCTTCCTGCGCAGCGCGCCGTGACCACAATAATTATGTGCTCAGATATATGTGGCTTTGACGGTACGTATAAAGTATAGACGTAGTTTTCAATGGTACCATCCCTGTGTATACGACAGCAATATAAACATTGTCGATTTTGTTTTAAAGGCATCTTACACGTTTGGTAATTGTCAAAGACCAGTGTTCTCATTTTGTGTATCCCAACATATGCATAAAATATTACAAGCCTGTGAAAATTTGGGCTCAATTGGTCATCGAAGTTGCAAGAAAATGATGAAAGAAAAAACACCCTTGTTATACAAGTGTGCTTTCAGATATGAGAAATACCTCTTTCTCAAAAACTACGTTACTTCAGAGGGAGTCGTTTCTCACAATGTTTTATACTATCAACAGCTCTCTGTTGCTCGTTACCAAGTCAGTTTTTATGCTAATATATATTTTGAGTGATTACCAAACGTGTACGATGCCTTCGACCTAAAAACTGCAGTTGATGAAAATGTCCTGATACACAGTCATTCTTCTGGTGTTATTTCCGTCGAATGCTGTTCAGTACAACAACCATCACAACAACAATGGAAAACGCAATCGCGTATAATTGAAGCGGACCTGAATTTGTTACCCTTGACCTTACCTATATATAAACAGGCCTTTTGTAAAATTGTGTTTTGTTATCGGAAATGTGAATTGATTAGTTTTAGTCTGAAGGCTAACAAAATAGATTCAATGTAAGACTAGGCTAATAAAAATAATTATCGATTTTATGTGCAATTTATCATTACTTGTTTTAAGTGCTTTTCTGAGCTCTATTGTTTTTAGTGTTTGTTTTTTTAAACCCGTGTGTATTTTATATTCCCAACTGTCTGGTATTAAATTCTCTTAAAAAGCAAACACACAATTTATGAGCGCCATTCCTCCTTGAGAAATATTTTCATCTGAACATAGCGTAATCAATTAGCTCGCAAGCCCGAGGAAACCTGTACACAACGGTGCTTGCTCTGTGAACCAGAACCACCGGGGTTAACCCTATCTCTTCCACGATGAGTATTCTGTGGGTCCTTTTACGTGCACTACCAATCCTAGTATTTATACGGCATGACAAAGCATATAAATAGTATCTTGCTCAAGGACGTTCACAACTGCAATGACTGGGACTCGAATTAACTCATATATCTGCTGATCAGAAACAACACCAGAGCTCGAGTCTACTGCTCTAATCCGCTTAGCCCCGACACGTGCCAATATTTTCCTCATCTTTACACCTCATTTTTGGATATTTGTTCAGTCTCTTTGTTGTTAAAACCTCAGGTTATACCGCTTTTTCCTTTTTTATTTCAGGTAAATTAGTGCATTCGTCATGATAACGGTAGTAAACATTTTACTGGTGTCTGCGCTAGTGGCTGCACTGGCGGTGGTGGCGTACGTTGTCCTACTACCTGTACCTGAGGGTGTAGAAAACCCATGGAAACTGAAGATGTTATCAATCACTATGAAAGTGGTGAGTATTGCTACTCAAACAAAACAATAAACCCCCTTGCATATGACGTCACACATGTGAAACAGCGCCCTCACTGAAGCAAACGGAGGCAGATCATTGGACAACTGACAGCTGTTCTTGGTGCGACGTAGCCGGGCATTTCAGCATGTTGTATAGTCTCCATGGGAAAGATTTCCCTATGACACCGGCAGCGCTGCGCGTTCAAGGGGGTCTAGCTGTGCTTAATTTTCTCCACTTTATTGTCTTTGAAACAAAATGGACGACCTTTACAAGATTGTCTGTGATAGTGTTTCGTGTATACGATAACACTTCAAAAACCCTATTGTATAATACATCAAGTTTCGGTATCCAACTTTGAGAAAACACTGACACTGTTTACTGAACTTTGAATTGATGCCCACGTGATAAAAGTATAAAATATAACAAAACGTAGGCCTAACTGTTCAGCCCTATACAACATTTTTTTTCAGATGTTTCGTCTGGGGAACTGTTTCCCGTCGATGATGAAATATCTCGACGAGCGTTCTCGGCCTGGCCTGCGTGAAAAGGGGCCAAGCGTTACCTATACAGACACCATGTTTGATGGGGTACTCGTGCGGATATTTGATGATCAAAAGACCGAGGAGATTTCCGCTAAGCGCCCGGCGATCGTTTTTTATCACGGTGGTGGCTGGCGACACGGCCACATTGGTGAGTTTGAGTGTTTTGCCTTTGATTTGAAGTAACTATTTTGTTAAATTACATGCAATTACAGCAGCTGTGTGACATTTTTTAAATATTATACACAACCGTATTTTAACAACAATGTTGAATGTTTATGTACGAACTTGATTACACTGCATTTAAAGGAATGTTACAGAACTGGTAATAAAAAAAAAAATTATGATCACGGATTTACACAAAACTTACACGGTCTAATGATGATGTTAGTAGAAAACATCCCTAGAAATATTTCTGTCTGAAATGCCATATTTGATGAGAAATAAATAAAACTAATTTCCGATTGGAGTTTATCGCTCATGAGCGTTTTATTCATGCATTGTATAACACATGCAAACGTGTAATCGGTTTTTCACTATTTTCTCGTGACCCAGATGGCCGATCGATCTCAAACTTCTACAGGTTTGTCAGTTGATGTATATGGTGGATTATATAAAGTGCTTACACTGCCAGTTAGCAAAAAACAATTCTGTAATGTTCCTTTAAGGTTTGCACGAAAGTATAGAAAATGTAAATTCACATGGTTTTGTCAAAAGATGACTAGATTTAAATTAGATGGTTCGTACAGCACCTGTTAAATTTTGTTTTTTATTTATTTACCTACAAAGAAGAGTACAGCGAACGACGCCGTGCGACGCACTGGGGCTTCCTTAAGGAACAGTGACACACACAATGAAGCCCGCTCAAGACACAGCCCGTCTGGGCCCACTCGTCCTCCCAGTCGAGCCCACCTCTCTCCTCTCTCTATTCCACTTCCAATCTCTAGACCCTCATTTCCCGCTCAAACCCGTACCCTTTGACCTTCTGTAGTCATAGTATGTTTGTTTATTTGAATGGCGCCCTCTGGCGACTTTGAGCGTACTTAACTGTAAAGTTCATTCACTACAAGCTCCCCTACTGGCCTTATCTCCTCCTGGAGATGGTTTTTTTTCTGATACCCCACTTTTTATTAAACCACAAACCGTGAAACACTTTGTTCTGTATCCTTTACATCAAGTTTCAAGTTCCGTTTACGAACACTAACAGATTTATCGTAAGGTTACTCTAATATCAACTCAACAATTAATCAAATGGTTATCTAATAGCACAGTTCACTTAGAACCATAAACGACCCTCTAATGTCAGTTACCAAATTCGAGCTTCAAAGAATTTAACGAGCTGTCGAAGCGTCCTATGATACTGTGCCATTCCCAGCTCATTCAAGTGCACCCCATCGAGACTATAGCGCGGATGCCTCAGGTTCCGATGGTTCCAGACCCACCATCGGTCCTCTGTAAAAGAGGAACACCTCAACAGCTCATTGAATGTTTCCACTCTCTCATTAAATTCCTCCAGGGAGACTTGATGTGTTCTAAGCCCCCCAGCCCGAGGAAGAACCGGAAACAATACTATGGCGTCGGGATTTATCCCCCATTTGGGAAGCCCACAAATAATCTGACAAAGTGCTGCATGCACTTCAAGGGGACTGGACGACCTCGAACATAGGTCATTGGTTCCTATATCTACAATGAGCACTTTTGGCTGACATCTTTTCAACTCGCTGAAATAATAACCTGGATTCTTCTGAATCCTTTTGATGGTTAGTCCACCTTCACCGAGACATGTCACTTGAATCCTGCCTCTATGTAACTCTATTTCAAACACACAACCGTGTCTGCTGCTTAATCTTCTGACAAAGCTGTGGCCAAACAACACAAAACTCCCCATTCTGCTTGAGGGTGCTGATGAGTCTGGTGGCAATCTAGGGAAGCTGGATAACCCCGAATCCTTCCTCAATGTACCACCACGGCTTTCTGCAACCCTGCAAGAATATTTACACATGGAAAACAAATTGGCCAGATACAAAAATACCATAATCAGGAATACCCGAGGCTGCCCTCAGCTTTGTTCGTTACCCAAAACTGGATAACCCCATTACCCCCAAATGAATAGATCCACAACACTGTTGAGAACCCCAAAAATATACACAATGTATATAACAATCTCGGTAGTTTAGCGGAATAAACCATTACAATCTTGTCATGCTATCGGATTGGACGTAACCCCAAGGGAACCGGATACCCCAGTCATCCCCATCCAGGCCACACCCAATCTTCCAGACATGACACCAAATTTGTCATAAAACAATAGTCTACTATAAGCCTACATACACTATACAAAAACAACAACACCTGCATTTAGGAACAACAAGACATTCCTTTAATACGCACAGGCTATATCTTAAGTATTTTTAACTGTTAAACAGAGCATGCGCAGGAAGCCAAGGCCAGATTTATCACTAGCAAGACTGGATGCCCCAAGTCTCTGCCACCGAGCACACCCGCAACCTGGACCTCCGCACATACTACTGTAATACTGAACGAGGCAGTTTGTGTGGGTTTCTATGAGTCCCCTTAGTGGTTCTTTGGGACCTTCGGCAGGGGATCACTGCATCTTCCAAATCCGGTGGGGGCTCCCCTACTATTTCAGCATCTACACATTGATCCACCACACCCGAGTCTGAGCTTTTTGGTTTGGTAATTACAAGGTCCCAATCTGAACTCTCAGAGGAATCCGACTCCTCTCCTGACTCTGCTACGGCCAACGGGTCTATACGCAAGTATTTACGGTTCACTGGGCGGATCCGATAAACATCATTTTGCTCATTCCTCCACACTACTGTATACGACTCTCTGCCGTAGACATCTTCTAATTTGTGGCGGCCTTTGAAGGCACACTTTCGAAGAAGCACTTGTAACCCAACCGCCAGTGGTGCATTTTTTGCCTTAAAATTATGCCCCCTTTCATTTCGTTGAGCTCGCTGCTCCATTCGTTCCTTCACTAGCACACCTGCCCTTCCCAACAACTCTGATTGCTCTCTAACAAAATTCTGATCCCAGTTTGCATCTGTACGCCCTAATATCTGGTCGAGGGGAATTAGAGGTTCCCTTCCAAACAGCAACGTAAATGGCGCCACCCCAGTCGTACAATGGGGGGTCGAATTATAGACAAACACCACATGGGGCAGAAAATCGGGCCACCTCCTACGCTCTGATTCACTAAAAGACTTAATCAACCCAAACAATGTCCGGTTAAATCTTTCTGCCTGCGCGTTTCCTTCTGGGTGATAGGGCGTGGTGCGCGACTTCTTAATGCCGTACAGAGCACACAATTCGCGCACAATTTCACCTTCAAAGTTCCGCCCTTGATCACTGTGGAGTCTATTTGGAATTCCAAACCTAGTAAACCAATTATCCCGCAGTGCCTTGGCTACAGTTTGAGCGGCCTGATCCCTACAAGGCACTGCTTGAACATACTTGGTGTATACGTCTGTCATGACCAATACATCCTCATATCCTCCACGACCTCTATCAACCTTTACAAAGTCAATAGCTAGAACTTCTAATGGCCTGAAAGCCATTAGATGGCGCATGGGAATCTTGGGTATAGGTTCAGACGCTTTTGCCCTGACACAAAGCTGGCATTTCCGAATGTGCGCTCGAACATCAGCAGCCATTTTAGGCCAATAAACACGTCTCCTGATCAGGGAACACGATCGAGTGACTCCCTGGTGTCCCCAACCCTCATGACAACCCGCAATCACTCGGGGACGTAGGCATTTGGGCATGAGTATCTGAAATATCTCTCCAATGACAGGATCTTCTACTCTTCGACACAAAACTCCATCCCGTACCACAAAACGTGGCCACTGCCATAACCAGCGCTTCAACTCGGGGGTGTCATTGAGCAACCCAGGTGACACTTCGCCTGGTGACCACTTCTTATCCCAACGTTCCCAAACAATACCCAAAATCGGATCTGCCCGCTGCAAAGCTCCCAGTTGATCCGGTGAACAGGAAGGAAAGATCCCGGGAGGTCCCCCACCATCGGGTGTGCATCCTTCTAATTTGACATTGGCATTACAAGCTCTAACTTGTAACGGGACTGAGGTAGAGTGGGTTTTAGTTTGAAATATCTCTGTCACTTCATCCTCCAAACAATGTCCGGGGTACCGGCTTAAAGCATCTGCACACTTATTGCTGCTACCCGATCTATACCTGATGTCAAAGTTGAACGCTGCGAGCTGAGCGGCCCATCGCATTTCACTTGCCCCTAGCTTGGCTGAGTTTAGGTGTGACAGAGGGTTATTGTCCGTAAGGACGGTGAATGTTCCCCCAACCAAGTAATCCCTGAATTTATCTACGACTGCCCACTTTAACCCCAAAAGTTCTAACTTGAAGGAACTATAATCTGGGTACTTCGATTCTGCGCCACGCAAGCCCCTACTCGCATAAGCAACAGGATGTAGTCTTCCCCTTTCGTCTCTCTGTCCCAAACAAGCACCAAGCCCTTTCAATGAAGCATCAATTTCCAGCACGAATGGCTGTTTGAAATCAGGGTACGCCAGCACGGGAGCCTGAACTAATACTTGCTTGAGCTTGTCAAAGGCAGATTGTGCCTCAGCGTTCCAACCTAACTTATCAACATGTTTATGTTTCCCTTTTGTGATTGCCGGAAGTATGGCATGTAGTGGGGACGCTATTTTTGCAAAGTTGCTAACAAATCGGCGGTAATATCCCGCAAGCCCCATGAATGCCCGTAAGTCAGCCGCCCCTTGCGGAACCGGCCACTCCACAATCCGTCGGATTTTATCCTTATCTACTGATATTCCCTGGGCGCTGACAACATGGCCCAGATAAGTCACTTCACTGCGGACAAGACTGCATTTCTTGCCTTTTACCTTTAATCCGAACGCTGCGAGCCTCAAAAAGACCTTGTCCAACCGCTCTAGGTGCTCTTCCCATGAAGACGAATACACTAATATATCATCCAGGTATATCAACAATTCTGACAAATTCATGTCACCCAGGCATTGTTCCATTACCCTCTGGAACGTGCTTGGCGCATTTGCTAACCCAAAAGGCATACGAGTAAACTCGTAAAGCCCGAAGGGTACTCGAAACGCCGTCTTCTCTACAGAATTAGGATCCATAGCTACTTGGTGGTAACCATGTGCTAAGTCAAGAGACGAGAAATATTTAGCTCCCTGCATCGCCTCTAACGACTCCTCTATGCGTGGTAACGGAAACGAATCACGCACGACCTTTGCGTTTAATTTACGAAAGTCAACACAAAGACGCAATGACCCATCCCGTTTGCTCACTAGCACCACTGCACTTGCGTACGGGCTTTCGCTACGCCTAATGATTCCCTGATCTAGCAGTTTTTGCAAAAGTGCTTTTACCTCCTGCACACGGTGTGGAGGAATTCTTCGGTATGGTTCGCTTATTGGATGATTATCGGCCGTATTGATCCTGTGAGGTATTTTGTCACAGTAACCGACATCAAAATCGTCTTTCGAAAAGATTGACTCATGCTTTTGGATGAGCCTCACAACTTGTTCCTTTTGGCCATCACTTAAAATACTTGACTCAACGCTCAGCCCCGGGGGAAGTTTATATTTTTCGCCATCTTCGAACGAGAACACCTCCTGAGGCTCTCCTAACCCTCCTCCTGAGTCACTCTTTGAAAGCTTATCCCCCATATTTTCAACCAACACGTGGTTGATAGAAACTTTAATGCTGTCAGGTGAGCGATCTAACCTAATGCAATCTGTTGAGGATGCTTCAATAATTGAAGCTAATTTAGTGAAGGGGGGAATTTCCAACGATTGCGTTCCTAAATTGGCAACCAGCACTTTTACCGTTTTCCCGTTTGATACCTCACAAGAGTCGTAAACCCTGGCCGCTGCTCTCAGATTATTCGCGCCTTCCGTCTGCGCCAGCGATTGTATACCCTCTACAATAACCACTTTGTTCCTGAGAACGTGCACGGGCGCTCTAACATTACAGCGTAAAGTCATTACCTGTCTAGGGGGGATCAATATTTCATGCCTACCTGTCCGGGCAGCAAGTGGCATCTTTTCTGTTATCTGAGCCCCCTGCATCTCATGTTGAGATTTGTCCCTAGTTAACCTGTACCATCGGAGGGTCAATTCCCAGGCCTCTGTATCCATTTGTCCCTGTTCAACTATCACATCTTTGAACAGCTCCAGTACATTACATCCTAATAATAGTGGGCTTTGCTTACTGCTCAACAACCCATCGCTGCATGAGTCTTTTACCACTAAAAAGTGAGCCTCAACCGTTTTGTGGAAAACGGTAAGAGGGACTTGAATATACCCGGAGATCGGAACTTCCAACCCACCAACCCCATACACTTCCAGGTAAGTTCCCAGTGGCTTTAGCCCGCTAAGTTTGTCTGCTAAATACTCTCGATAGAATGAAGAACTCATGAGGGATGTCTCGGCACCTGTATCTAAAACACATTGGACTGGTACCCCAGCCAATATCACTTTAGCCCTGGGGCTCCCTTTAACTAGTTTAGTTAATAACTCGTCCGCAGACATGTCAGGCACCGATACCCCATCATTACATGATCTATTACTGGATAAGGCCTCTTTGTGACCCTCCTCCACCACCCGGCCCATGGAAATGGAGGCTTTTAGTTTAACTGCTCGTTCCCTTCACTGTTTTGGGACGTATGTGTGTTAGGTCTTTGATACCCAGCTTTAGGGTCTGTAGTGTCGCTGTGTTCTTTCAATATGAGTGGACACTGTGATCTGATATGGCCAGGTTTCTTACAATTGTAACAAATCACTGATGATCTGTTTCCACCACCCAGGCCACTACCCCTTGCCCCAGCCTGATTGGGTGTACGCATCATGCACTGCATCAGGAATGTTATTTGTTCCTGTTGCTTATTTAATTGCACCTGCATGTTCTGTACTTCATCATTTCGGAATGTTGCTGTTGGATGTGGTCCGTACCACTTGCCACCCATTCGCTACCCACATTAACATGTGACGCTGATGCCCCAACGTCAACTATCTCTCCCAAAACTGAGGCTCCCACCTGGCGGATTTGTCCATGCTTAACCCTGGTCGAACTTTCAAAATCCCTGAATAGTTCAAGGGTCATGTCCCTAAACTGGTTAAAGCTTTGACTGGGGTTTGCAATCTGAAGTCTCTTCAGCTCAAACCGCGCACTTTGGCCTCGCGCCCCTGCCACAAACTGCCCTATCAGCGTCTTGTCTTTCAAAATTTTAAGAGACTCTTTTTCAGCCTCGGGGGCTATGCGCAAGATCCTATCATATAACCTTATGAGTCCACGGGAAAACTCCATAAGGTTCTCATCCTCAAGTTGTCCCCTCTCGAAAAATGCCTTTTGTAGTGATTGCAGCGTTTCCCCTCCCCCAAACTGGTTTTGCAGCAGCTTCACCAAAAGGGAATAATCAGATTTAACTTCAGCACGGCTTTTAACTTCAATACGCGCCGACCCAGCCAAATGGTCAATAACAACCTGTGCCTTATCTTCTGCAGGGATATTGCATTGTCTACAATAAATGTTCACCTCCTCCAACCACTCCTTGAGTGTTGGGTCCTCAGCCCTAATTGGCTTCCCCTTAAACCTTTCAAGCTTAATGGGTCTTTCTCTAGTACCATTGTTTTTCTGCAATGCTTCCGACAGATTAGACACCAATTGTGCCAACACCCCTCCCTCAGGGTCAGGTGCAGTTGCCATGTTCACTACTGGCCGGCCCTACGCTATACTACTGTGCGTTTAGCCCTGTAACAGTATCTAAACAAACCCCACACAGACTGACCAAAATATACAATAGCGCCAGTATTAAATAAGCCCAATGAGCAAAATGAATGCCTGCACTTGTTTATACCCTACATGCACATGTGTGTTATGCCTAACTTCAATGTATCTTACTATAGTATCATTGTCTATGGTTATAATCTGATATGAAGCCTTACATAAAACATTAATAAATACAAGCCAACAGTAAGCATTAGTTTCAAATAACTGATAATATAAAGTTCATCACACTACCGGGTCCTGACTACTGCTTCCCAGCCCAGTAAGCCTGTCGCCTGTTACTCTGTCAGTTCTCCCGTCCGGCCTCTCACTCTGATGGACGTATCCCTATCCACACCGGTCGACACTCCCTTCGCCTCCTTGCCGTTCTTTACTGTAGCCTGCTGCTGATCGGTAATGTCACTCTTCACATGTCACAACACAGTTCACATGTAATGATTTCGGGAACAGTCCACCATCCCTTCTGGTCCCACCTTCCCAATCGCTTTGTTCAAAAACCAAAAGCACGCCACTCGCAGAAACACAGCAATGTTATTCACTGGCCGTCGAAGATCAATAAACGGTGTTGATAGCCGGTCACATTACACAACGCTAACGACAAGCACATGTACATGTACCTCCTGCGTGTTCTTCCTCCATGCAATAAGCATACAGCACACCGCAACAACAGTCAGCGCCACCGTGCACAGCCACACCACAGGAGAGAGAAAACATCAACACGATCAAGCCGCTCCGCCACTGCACTCGAAAAACCCTCCTTTCAGCACCCCATCCGTGTTACCAATTCACGCACTGGGGCTTCCTTAAGGAACAGTGACACACACAATGAAGCCCGCTCAAGACACAGCCCGTCTGGGCCCACTCGTCCTCCCAGTCGAGCCCACCTCTCTCCTCTCTCTATTCCACTTCCAATCTCTAGACCCTCATTTCCCGCTCAAACCCGTACCCTTTGACCTTCTGTAGTCATAGTATGTTTGTTTATTTGAATGGCGCCCTCTGGCGACTTTGAGCGTACTTAACTGTAAAGTTCATTCACTACAAGAGAAACATAAATATTTCCAACAAGAAGAACATGAACAACCAATAATTATTTCCCAAACTTTCACGCAACAAAAAGTGTATGTTATATAAGTGCTTTCAAAGGATTAAAACAAAATATTGTTATATTTTATTTGTTAAATTTAGACCTGTATCATGCGTTGCTCTCCGATTACGCAAGAACTTTGGGTGTTGTGATCGTCTCTGTCGAGTAAGTACAGTAAAAATGGCACAGATTTTCACCCAATTTTTTTGGGGAAAATGTTCGTCCAAAAAGTTTATTTTTTTCAAAAACTAATATAAATCACTGTGAAAGAGTAGAAACAGACGGGTTTGCACCTGCCGTGAAATTTGGACTGATTGAACCCCCACCCCAATCCAGCTGCACCTTTACCATAAGAGCGATTATGTTACCTCGTTGGAAATCTAAGCCGTAACATATTAATTCAATTAGCATGAATAACGAGACAGTTTCTTTAAATCTTTTTAAATTTAGATACCGATTGGCCCCGAAGTACACCTTCCCCGCTGCCATAGATGACTGTACGACAGCTACAGTTGCTTTCTTACGACGCCTTCAAGAGTTCAATGTCGATCCAGCTAGAGTTGCTATCATGGGTGACAGTGCTGGCGGCAACCTTGCCGCGGCTGTCGCTCAGAGGTTGACCTTTGACCCTAAGTATGAGGGGTTACCCAGACCGAAACTGCAGGTGTTGATTTACCCTGCCTTGCAGGCGTTTGACTTCCAGCTTCCATCGTACCAGCAGAATGGCGACTATTCCACTGTAGTTCTGGACAGGGTGATGATGGCGGATTTCTGGGCAGTCTACCTCAACAACAAATCACATCTTACAACTGCAATGTCACAAAACAAGCACACAACTCAACACGCCAAGATGTTGCCGAAGATCAAAAAGTTGCTCTCACATGATTATATTCCTACTGAGTTTAAACAGAGTGGCTATGCAGCGCCACCAGCGGTCGATGGTGACCAGGAGTTGTACGAGGAGCTACATCCGGGTCTTTGGAATCCGGACTTTGCCCCTCTTATGCGAGAAGATCTTCGAGGTCTACCGGAGGCGTACATCTTAACAGCTCAGTATGATGTACTGCGAGATGAAGGCATCATCTATGCTAAACGTCTTGAAGAGGCAGGCGTTAAAGTCACATGGAAACACTACAAGAATGGCTTCCACGGCATGTTTGGTTACAAAACTAGCCCATTTACCTCACCATCTGGGGTTATGGCCAACGAAGATTTCATGAAATTTATAGTGAAGAATCTTTAAAGGACTTGAATCTGGACAAATTTTATATTAATCACTTTTGAGAATTTAAGGACCAGTTATTAGTAGTCAAAACGTGAAGGTACAGCAAGATCGTAGAGTCCACAAAGCTCTGGAGTAAAATTATGACTTTTGATGTGGTAGTTTCTAAAATAAAACTGTGTGTTTTTAGAAAGTTAGTTGTCAGCTGGACAAAACTCACCAGACTGCCAGTTATAAGACCGAAAGTTACAACTCAGAAGTGAACATCTGTTGAGTTCCTGTGCGTAACCATATTTAGGCCTAACCATGTTAACTAAGGTTAGCTAACAGTTTGTTGTCTAAAGAAAGTTTGTAGGTGACTAAAAAAGTAGTTTAATTTTACCGCTAAGTGGGAAACAAAATTGAGTGTTAAACTTACTAATTCTAGGTGGATGGTACTTTGTAATATCCGGTTTGGTGTTACAATTGACACTAGATTACGATGGTTTCAATATAGATTAGTCCACAGAATAGTTGGCGTTAATTCATTCTTAGCGAAAATCGGTAAAAAGGATAATGATCTTTGTACATTCTGTCAATTAAAGAGTGAGACGCTTGTTCATTTATTTTGTATGTAAGTTTTCAACTATGTTTTTGACCCAACTGACTGGAGGATTGGCCCTGCGATGCCCCACCCCTGTCAGATTTACACGAATGCCATTAGGTACTGCAGCCAGTAGACCGTCGGGAAACGTGTATCCTCTGTAATGTTGATTTCATACTTTTTTCAGAGCTAATAACCTCTCCAGATGTTGTAGAGACAGTTTGAAGAAAAAAAATTAACAAATATTAATATTTAATTTGTTTCTGTTATTTAGTATGTGTTTTCACTGTAAAACCGCAAACAAAATTGTGCACAAGTCTATGTAGAAAGTGTTTTCTAACTGGAGATTCCGAGCCCAGAGTCACACCGCCTATAGGATCATATGACTGTGTCAATCGGGCCTATCTGAGGATAGAACTTAAAGGGTTTCAACTATTTTTGCTAAAAACTTAATGAGTAATTAACTAAAATGTGTTTTCGGTCTACTGGCTGCAGACCGGTAGGCCATCTCAAGGAACACTCTTAATCTAGACATACGTTTAGACAATGAGGCTATTCTTTTTGGTATAACTAAGAAATGGTGGAGTGCTCTTAATCTGATCCTTCTTCTGTGTCGTTTCCACATTGTGAAGATGAATAATAACAATCCAAGGGATGGCCATCCCTTGCATTATTTAAAATGGATTTTCTATTATACTTTGGAAAAGTACATCTCTATTAACTGATTATAGTGTGAAATTCCACACAAAATGGGACTCCTTTAAATTATTGTGTCAAGGTTAACTCTGTATTTGTTGATAAAGTGTTATGTCGGTCAACTTTATATTTTGTTTTGTTGCCATGGCTTTTCAGTATTTTTGTATTAAAAGTGAAGAGTTGTTTAACGTTTGAATAACAAATTTCCTCCGGGAATAAAAAGGAAAACAGTTTGTAGGTGACAGGTTGTAACAAAGCAGCTAATAAAAGGGGGCACTGTCGTCATGATCGAGCAGGCCTGTGGCTGTACATGGAACAGACCGTGTAAGTCTCGCGACGATAAGGTCACCATTGAGCTTCCGGGCACCTCTGAGCCATCAGCTATGAGAAATTAACGTGGAAGCAATTTTGTTTGATTTTTATTTCTTTCACATTACTTTTGTTAACCCCAGAAAACATATTGGTGGAATGATTACACTAAACTAACAGAGAAAGATTGGGTGTGATTTTACTACAGTAGGCCTACATCTACATCTGGAAAGAATAAATCCCTTGAACTATTGCATTTCACAGGCTCTTTTTTCATAGACTCGCTTGGAGGGAGTGTATACGTTTGGTAACTGGAACCCACTGGCAATCCTATTGATTATTTGTAGATAAAACTAACCTGTGAAATTTCATTTCAAAAGGTGGTAGCGTTTTTTCGAGATATTGCCGAAAGTCTGGGGCGATAGAATAATCTGCAATTGAAATACACAAGCTTCTCAGATTCAAATTTTTGGGGATACAAAGTGATATATTTTTCCATACTTCTGAGTGAAAAGTTTCTTAAAATGCATTATATACTATCCAAAGCTGCTGTACTTCTTACCAAAACGGTTTTTATTGCCATTAATTTTCAGAGTCATTACCAAACGTATACAGACCCTTTAAACAACCGCATTTTTCTGTTGCGATCGATGCCTAATAATTGCGCTGCTTCTTATTATAAAAAGAGACAAACAATAACTTTTACCCATATGGCCTCAACGGGTCAGAAACAAAAGTACAAAAGAGTTGTAGGCCTACCACAATATTTTGCCTTTATGAGATGTTAGATTCAATGAGGGCGCTGTTTAGTTTGGGTGTACCCGTGTGCGCCACACTAAATAAACTCCCACAGCAACCAATGCTAAATGCTAAATACTCAACAAACACTTTAAAGTCTCTCAGCCTCTTGAAAACCAAACATATATATATTTTCGTACAACTAAACTTCAGATTTCTTTTCAAATTTTGGCAGGCCAGCCGTTGGAATTTTTTGCTAAATACCCCAGAAAAAACACCCCCGAAAATGTGTTTTTTCCAAAACTTACTTGTTGCCAGTTTTTATGAAGCACTCTTCCCAAGCCAATGTGACAAACTTTTAAAGCCTATATTCTCAAGTCTCCCAAAGCACAGAACCCCCAGGTTGTGATGTACTTGTAATAATTTCACAATCTATTAATTGCATAACCCCCACAATGTTATTAGTCAAAAGAAATTTAGGGCCTACAATTAATAACGATAATTAGTCTGGCGCACAAAATGTTGCCTATTAAGTGTAGTGCACCCATATGAATCCATTCAAAAAGGGTTTTACACATTAGATGAATGGGCACCCGTCCGTGGCTTTTCTGGATCTAGTCATAGCCATGTTCGTTACCACATGAATGAATATAGTGAAATACTCTCACAAAATCAGAGAATGTTGATGTTCACATGCCAAAAATCACACACCGTCCTCGAAGAGACATGGAATTCCTATATCCGGTCGGCCTACGCGTATTTTCTTTTACACCACAGCGAGGGGTTTTGTACTGCAACACTGTCATGATTCCGTCTTGAGATAGGAGACTACGTCTAACCCTATAAACCCTAACCCTAACCCTAACCCTAACCCCACTCCACCCCTAACCCTTTGTAGGCATAAATGTTTGTAGTCTCATCTCAAGACAGGAATTGGCAGTATTGCAGTACAAAACCCCTCGCTGCGGTGTAAAAAAAAGTATGCATTCGGGACATTGGCACGAATTGGGCCGAGGATCAGAATCCGTATACATTTTTGCATTTATACACACCGTTGCATGCTGTACATGTACATGTAAATGTCATGTACATTGTACTACCTTCACCCGAGCCACAGGGAAAGCCCGTACTGACCCGAACTAGCTGTGTACATTGTACTCCCTCTGTATTATTGTTTGACGTGCGCGTGACCCTCATTTCTCGCAAACACAAAATTCGCTCCTCCTGAAAGCAATCGAACTGCACCGGGGGGGTATACTCTACACACGATTGCTCCATTTGCCGAATCCGATGACTTTGCTGAATACAAGGTAGGTTCATAATGGATTCATTCCATGATTTATGATGTAGCAGTCCCAACTATACTCCCGGAACTTGAGTATGTGATTTCTCAGAGTTGTTCCTGATTTGAGGATTTTCAATTTTTTCTTTAAATAATTAGTCCACATTGTGTCCAAACATGTTGTCTAACTGTGAGACTATTGTATTTCTAGTGATGCACAGAGTCTGTAAACCTCTTGAATTGCTGGGTGCATGGTTCGCGGGTCTTTAGAATAAGGAGGAACATATCGAACATCCTTGATATCATGTTTTGGTCTTGACTTAGCCTCGAGATGCGTACTCCTCATGGAGGCATGAGTTGTATTAGAGACTTAGGTCTACATGTAAATGTAGGCTTACTGATATATTGTACCATCCCTTTGTATTTAATATAGGCCTATGTTAGACGACAGTATAAACATTGTCGATTTTGTTTTTTATCTAAAAACTACAGTTGATGATAATTTCCTGATACTATATAATATACACAGTCATTCTTCTGATGTTATTTCCATCGAATGCTGTTCAGTACAACAACCATCACAACAACAATGGAAAACGTGATCGCGCGATAATTTTAATATAAATGAAGCGGATCTGAATTAGTTGCCCCCTTGACCTTTACCTGTAAACAGGCCTTTGTAAAATTGTGTTTTGTTATCGGAAGTGTGAATTGATTAGTTTTAGTCTGAAGGCGAACTCAATTTATTATACAATCCAAAATAAATTTAATGTAAGATTATTATAGGCTAATAAAAACAATTATCGATTTTATGTGCAATTTATCATAATATTTTTAAAGTGCTTTTCTGAGTTCTGATGTCTTTACTAATTTAGTTTTTTTTCTCTTTCTTTTAAACCCCGTGTCTATTGTCAACAGTCACCTTTGGATTAATTATGCTTTTTTGACTTTTTCTTGTTGTTCTACCATATTTTGGTTTGTTCCTTTGTGTTTTTGGAGGGTCGATCTTTGGATGTCGAAGGAACCATTATTATTGCATTGGACTGACGCGTGTACGTATTTGTCGGTTGTTTATACTCTCCTTTGAGTTGGATGTAGACTGGATCCTCATGCCTCGCCATAGTAATAACATTTACATAAACAGAGCACCAGTCTGCTTCCAACAGAGCCCAGCAATATAGTAAATTTGACACTTGCAACGGGCTGGTAATATGCTGACCTTTGACCGCTTTTGTTTTGCAATAAATAATAATAATAATAGTAATAAGACACACATATCCACCCTGCTGGGTGTTCAAGGCGCAGTAAAAAAAACAAAAAAACAAACAAATACAGAGCTGATTTGAGTGGCTGCTGTCAGGCGCTCAGTCAAATCAACCTTCGTGTATATTGTATATTCCCAACTGCCTGGTATTATATTTCTTAGAAAGCAAATACACAATTTATGAGCGCCATCCCTCCACGAGAAATATTTTCATCTGAAAATAGCGTTTTGAAAGTTTGTTATTTATTTATTTATTCATTATTTTATTTTGGGGGAAAAAAGAAGACATTTCTTTAGATTTGAATCATCACACAATCCGCGAAGATAATTATCACGATGGTTTCGTCTCTCTATACGGAACCGTGAAAGGGGCATTGAGAAAAACAAAAGAAAGTCGATAATTGTGTCTATAAAGGCCATGTCAAACACAGGGCAATGTTTACAGGCAACTTGGAGGCAACCACCAACACTGCATGCAAAATGGAACACATTTTTCAAACAATATCTTAACTTCTCATAGGAAAATTATGTGGACATTTATCATGTGAATGTTTCTTCTTCGTGGAGATTGCCTGGAACTGGTTGCCTGTAAATTGCCTCGTGTAGTGACGTGGCCATTATCTCATAAATTATGACTTAGGTCGTATATTACGGTGTTTGAGCGTGTCTATCCATTCAAACCGAGACTTTAACAAAAGGGATCCGCGGGTGTTTGACAGAGCGAGGACGTCCTCGCTTCGTTTTCGTGTACAAACCCAATGGGGACGTCGCTAAAAAAACCTATGTCCAAACAATGCGATAACAAAGAGAAGTCCTCGGTAAGCGGGATTTACAAACATGGTGTGTGTGTGGGGGGGGGCCCTCTTTCCCCCAAATGAGATCGAAAACATTCACATATGAATGGTTTGATAAATCAAATAGCGCCCCCAATACAAGTCATAGTTCGGGTGGGTAGCGCGGCGCAAACAAAATAAAAATGAAAACAATAAAATCAAATTGAGAAAACTCCAACGCCTAGATCAAGGCTACTGGGACACCGTCAACGCAAGCGCGTGTGCAGTATTAACTGGGTGAGAGTTCATATGTTTCCATGTCCAGCCACAGCAGACTATGATAACGACGACATTGACGACAATGACCCTTTAATGTCAACTTGCTTTTTGCAGGCAGTCCAATGCCAACACATTGATCTTGAAATATTTTATATATATTATTACTTAAATTGTATAAAGGCATCGGTGATCCTCGGCCACGAACCGAATGTTTGAACACTAGTTTTGCATTAACGTTCCCAGGGTTTACTTATTTACACAGTAAGTATTATCGTCAAACGGTATGCTTATTGGGGGACAATCCCCATTGGGAGAAAAAATGGTATCAATCGTGGTTGAAGCGTACCCCCAAAGAAGTTAGGGCGACAACTCCTTGTATAGTAGTAGGCCTAAACGTCAAAGTAGGCCTACTTTTCCTTTAGAATGCAATGGGCAGAAAAATGTACAACAGTAGTGGGGCACACCAATGGTTTTGAAAAGCGCCTACAATCGGCAACGCTTTGATCAGTATGTTATTAATAGATGTTATAATTTTGCATCGGGGATAAAGAATATTTTGTCTTCTACCCTTACACCGATGTGTATGTTGTTGTTATCACATCAAGGATGCCGCATACTGAACTTAATCAATTATCTCGCAAGCATGAGGAAACCTGTAACGAGGGTGCTTAATGTGAACCAGAAACACCGGGGTTAAACCTACTCTTCCACGATGAGTATTCTGTGGGTTCTTTTACATGCACTAAGCTACCAATCCTAATACACGGGACCTATACGGCATGACAAAGCAATTGTACATTGAATATTAGCATTCATTACTATTATTGGATACAGGGAACATGACCAAGATGGCGGCAGTGTGATAAAGGTCAATAGTATCTTGCCCAATGACGTACACAAGGGCAACGACCGGGACTCGAACCCATACTGCTAAGAAACACCAGAGCTCGAGTCTACTGTTCAAACGGCTTCGCCACGACACGTGCCAATATTTTCCTCAAGTTACACCTCATTTTTGGATATTTTGTTCAGTCTCTTTGTTGTTAATACCTCAGGTTATACCGTTTTGGGGTTTTTTTTCAGGTAGATTAGTGCAGCCACCATGATAAGAAAGATTTTACTGGTGTCTGCGCTAGTGTCTGCACTGGCGGTGGTGGCGTACGTTGTCCTACTACCTGTACCAGAGGGTATAGAAAACCCATGGAAACTGAAGATGTTGTCAATCATTATGAAAGTGGTGAGTATTGCTACTCAAGTAAAACAATAAACCCCCTTGCATATGACGTCACACTGTGAAACAGCGCCCTAACTGAGGCAAAAGGAGGCAGATCATTGGACGACGTCCAGCTGTTCTTGGTGCACAACCGTGTGCGTGACCTCAGCGTACCGACAGCGCTCTGCACGTTCATGAAGGGGTCTAGCTGTGCTTAATATTGTCTCCACACTGTTATTTATTGTCTTTGAAACAAAATGAACGACCTTAGCAAGATTGTTTGTGATAGTGTTTCGTGTAAACGATAAAAACACTTCAAACACCCTGTTGAAGATTCGGTATCTAACTTTCAAAAAGAAAACGCTGACTCGTGGCTGTGTTCATTACACAACTTTGAATTGATGCCCACGTGGTAATAGTATAACATATAACAAAACGTAGGCCTAACGATTTAGTGCCTAAACAATATTTCTTTTCAGATGTTTCGTGTGGGGGACTATTTCCCGTCGATGGTGAAATATCTCGACGAGCGTTATCGACCTGGCCTGCGTGAAAATGGACCAAACGTTACCTATACAGACACCATGTTTGATGGGGTACTCGTGCGGGTATTTGATGATCGAAAGACCGAGGAGATTTCCGCCAAGCCCCCGGCGATCGTTTTTTATCACGGTGGTGGCTGGCGATTAGGCCACATTGGTGAGTTTGAGTATTTTTGCCGTAAATTTGCACGAAAGTGTAGTCAAATTTAACTTCACATAGTTTTGCCAAAATATGACTAGATTTAAACTTGATGGTTCGTATATCCAGCACCTGTTAAATTTTGTTTTATATTTATTTACCTACAAAGAAGAGAAACATAAATATTTCCAACAAGAAGAGCTTGACCAACCACTAATTATTTCCCAAACTTTCACACACAAACAAGTGAATGTATATAAGTGCTTTCAAAGGTTTCAAATTTTGTTTGAAAAAAATATTGTTGTATTTTATTTGTTAAATTTAGACATGCATCATGCGTTACTCTCCGACTACGCAAGAACTTTGGGAGTTGTGATCGTCTCTGTCGAGTAGGTACAGTTTAAACTGCACAGATTTTCACAAACAAATTAAAAATATTCGTCCAAAAAGGGTTTTTTTTCAAAAAATAATATAAATCACTGGGAAAAGTAGAAACAGACGGGTTTGAAGTTGGTATAGCAATGAAGTTCAAAATCAAATAATTTTTCCCCCAACAAGCACCAAGAACACCGTTTTGGGCTAGAAGTACACCAGTAGACCTACAGAATAGAGCATTGCACCCTTCGTGATATTTTTACTGATATAAACCTATGACTTGAACCCCCACCCCCAATCCAGCTGCACCTTTACCATAAGAGCGATTGTGTTACCTCGTTGAAAATCGGAGCCGTAAAATATTGATTCAAGAAGCACGAATAACGAGACAGTTTCTTTAAATCTTTTTTAATTTAGATACCGATTGGCCCCGAAGTACACCTTCCCCGCTGCCATAGATGACTGTACGACAGCTACAGTTGCTTTCTTACGACGCCTTCAAGAGTTCAATGTCGATCCAGCTAGAGTTGCTATCATGGGTGACAGTGCTGGCGGCAACCTTGCCGCGGCTGTCGCTCAGAGGTTGACCTTTGACCCTAAGTATGAGGGGTTACCCAGACTGAAACTACAGGTGTTGATTTACCCTGCCTTGCAGGCGTTTGACTTCCAGCTTCCATCGTACCAGCAGAATGGCGACTATTCCACTGTAGTTCTGGACAGGGTGATGATAGCGGATTTCTGGGCAGTCTACCTCAACAACAAACCGTATCTTAAAACTGCAATGTCACAAAACAAGCACACAACTCAACAAGCCAAGATGTTGCCGAAGATTAAAAAAATGCTCTCACATGATTATATCCCTGCTGAGTTTAAACAGAGTGGCTATGCAGCGCCACCAGCGGTCGATGGTGACCAGGAGTTGTACGAGGAGCTACATCAAGTTCTTTGGAATCCGGACTTTGCCCCTCTTATGCGTGAAGATCTTCGAGGTCTACCGGAGGCGTACATCTTAACGGCTCAGTATGATTGTCTGCGAGATGAAGGCATCATCTATGCTAAACGTCTTGAAGAGGCAGGCGTTAAAGTCGCATGGAAAAACTACAAGAATGGCTTTCACGGCATGTTTGGTAACCAAAGTAGCGTAATTACCTCACCATCTGGGGTTGTGTCTGACGAAGATTTCATGAAATTTATCAGGAAAAATCTTTAAAGGACTAATGCTGGACAAATGTTTTTGATTAAACTCATTTGAGTATTTAAACTCTTATGTTTAACACTAAGTGATCATGGCACATGTTAATTATTAAACTATTTTCCCCAAACTACAATGCCCTGGGGGAGTCAAAGTCCATGATCTGAGACCAGACTATTCCACCATAAGAGGGGGATCAGGTCCTAGCGTTGTGCATTTGTTGTTGTTGTTGAGGGGCTGAACAATATATTTTCACTCGTATACTTTGTGCACAAAATTGTACAAAGACCTACCCAGGTCTAAACTTCTGATAATGTGGTGCCATCTGTTTTTTTGTAGCAGGATATCAGATGTCTTGCTGACAGCCTGTGCTAGGTTCTAAGGTTTCCAACAACCCTCCCCCGCTGCCGATCAAATTTTTTGGCTTACTGGGGTGCCAGTAACTAGTGGAACCTTCCCGCATTGTGTAGTTCCTCATTACCCCCTCACTTAAAGGCTTTAATCTTATTTGAGTATTTAAGTAACAAACAATTGAATTAGTGAAAGTCCAGCAAAATAGTAAGATCTCACAAAGCTCTCAGAGTTTTATCACAATGTTTAATGCGGTAGTTTCTAAAACAAAACATGTGCTTAGAAAGTAGGTTTAGCCTGCAGGTGACTCGTTGTAAATTGTAACAAAGAATATCTGATCTATAGAATGATTTACAAGTGAGTATATTTTTACAACAGTACTTTTAACTGAAAAGTTGGTAGTAGTCGTAGGGTTGTACATGTAGGTCTCTGGGTTTGCCCTTAACTTTTTCAGTGACTAGCCAGCAGGACCAGTTAGCCTAGCCAGAAGGACTAGTGAGCCTAGCCAGCAGGACAAGTTAGCCCAGCAAGCAGGACCAGTTAGCCCATCAAGCAGGACCAGTTAGCCTAATCAGCCAAGCCAGCAGGACCAGTCTGCCTAGCCAGCAGGACCAGTTAGCCCAGCCAGCAGGACTAGTTAGCCTATAGCCAGCAGGACCAGTCTGCCTAGCCAGCAGGACCAGTTAGCCTAGTCAGTAGGACCAGTTAGCCTAGCAAGCAGGACTAGTTGGCCTAGCCAGCAGGACCAGTTAGCCTAGCCAGTAGGACCGGTTAGCCTAGCCAGCAGGACCAGTTAGCCTAGCCAGTAGGACCAGTTAGCCTAGCAAGCAGGACCAGTTAGCCTAGCCAGCAGGACCAGTTAGCCTAGCAAGCAGGACCAGTTAGCCTAGCAAGCAGGACCAGTTAGCCTAGCCAGCAGGACCAGTTAGCCTAGCAAGCAGGACTAGTTGGCCTAGCCAGCAGGACTAGTTAGCCTAGCCAGTAGGACCAGTTAGCCTAGCCAGCAGGACCAGTTAGCCTAGCAAGCAGGACTAGTTGGCCTAGCCAGCAGGACCAGTTAGCCTAGCCAGCAGGACCAGTTAGCCTAGCCAGAAGGACTAGTGAGCCTAGCCAGCAGAACAAGTTAGCCCAGCAAGCAGGACCAGTTAGCCCATCAAGCAGGACCAGTTAGCCTAATCAGCCAAGCCAGCAGGACCAGTCTGCCTAGCCAGCAGGACCAGTTAGCCCAGCCAGCAGGACTAGTTAGCCTATAGCCAGCAGGACCAGTCTGCCTAGCCAGCAGGACCAGTTAGCCTAGTCAGTAGGACCAGTTAGCCTAGCAAGCAGGACCAGTTAGCCTAGCCAGCAGGACCAGTTAGCCTAGCAAGCAGGACCAGTTAGCCTAGCAAGCAGGACCAGTTAGCCTAGCCAGTAGGACCAGTTAGCCTAGCAAGCAGGACTAGTTGGCCAAGCCAGCAGGACCAGTTAGCTTTTCATTTCACTGGTCTGTCAGCTTTTGCACTTGTCCATAACTCATATTAAATAGGGAAGATTTTCAACACTGAACTATCCAGCTGGAATTTTGACTGGTCCTCAGGTGTTCTAACTGGCATTTGGCCAGCAGACCTCTGTAAAGGGAGAGCAACGAGGCATGCCGTGCTTAAGGAGACCAATCTGTTTGAACCTTATTCATTTCACAGACTCTCTTTCCACAGACTCTCATGCGACCATGTTTTACTGTTTTGGTACTTAATAGGCAGGGTATATTGGTAATTGTCAAAGACAAGTATCCTCACTTTTGTGTGTCCCAACGTATGCATACAATAACAAACCTGTGAAAATTTGGGCTCAATAAGTAAACATTTTGACAACTGTTTATCCTGTAACTTAGTTACCATAATATCTTTCATAAAATCTTTGAATTTTTAAATCTTGAGGAGAGATTGTGCAAGCTTTAAACTTTACTTGAACAAGAAGTACGTTGCCTTTAAGTTTGAAGGTAACAAAATTATGCACGTAATCTACAACCCTTACTGCTCTGCCCACAGGTGACCTCAATCCTCCACTATCCTCCACTGTTATGTTACTTCACACCAAAATGTTTAAGTGATTTTTATTTGGGCCTTCCGTCCTCAATCATCTGCAATCCTCAAACTTCATTGAGGATTTGGGACGATCAACGGGTCCTGATTTTGAAACGCATGAGGGACTTGTACAAAGTCTCTTTTTTTTTCCCTCCATAACTTATTTTGACAAGGGTAGATATCTTACTGCGGGAGATCTGCCCTTGTCGCATTGAAGATCCTCAGGTTTGGACTTTTTCGGAGACGGCTGCAGAATAAGAAGGGAGAAGAAAAACATGGTGTCAAATTTAACAGGAAAACCATACACCATCTGTCTTTTAGAAATCTTATCAACTCAAAATTAAACTACAAAGACAGGAAAACTCCTACACCCGGTCAGGTACTCTATTCATAAAGCCACCATTACTTATTATAAGAAAGAACTTTAAGCAAGAACATATTGTTTATAAAACGATCATATACTATCATGCCACCACATGACGGAGTGTCCACTATATTATAGAGCATGTAACCTGTGACATCACATGTTTACAAAAGAGTCACAGAGCCTCGACTTTCTGCAGGCACGATTTGTACACAGCTCAATGGGAGAAAACATAAAATCTTAGACTTTATGGAGATTGCATTGTCTGATTTGTATCAATTTTTAATATGAAAAACGGGCACTTCTCAAAACTTGCTCAGCTGTTATTTGTATAACTTATGTGGTAATGATGGTACCAAATGTAAAAATTTAACCTATGAACAGTGTAGCATCTCGCCTGCTAGAAAGGCCCTGGAATGTACCAGGTCACTCTTTTTTTGAAAACCAAGTATTTTTCATACCCTTTCTCTACGTTCTGTAAGTTTGGCGTACTCTGTCGTATAAAACTGAAAGACTTCCTCGCAGTCTTTTCGAATCTCGTGACCTGCAGGATTGTACTGGATGCAGTTACTATGAACCAACATCATGTCGGCATGGAAACCCGAAAAATCTTCATACTGGCCACTCTGAAACAAAAATGTGTTTTTGTGATTTAAAACAAATAACAAAGAAAAACCCCCAAAACGTGGCCATAATAAAAAAATTGCACTATTTCACTTTATTACAACAGAGACAAACAATAACTTTTACCCATATGGCCTCAATGGTCAGAAATGCCCACAGAGTATAACTCTTTCTAAAAAATATACATATAATTATTTTATATTGCACAAATTACATACAAACACATTCAAAGGCTTATTACAAATAATTACCACATATTTCCATTCAAATATTAAAAGTACAAAAGAATATTAAAATATACAATTATGAATAAACATGATCATCTTTTGGGTATATCTAAACCAAATAGCAACCTCACTGTAGGGCCGTCATATTTGGAACAGGCTGAAGGAATCCATTCAAAAAGTGCTTAAGTTAGAGACACAAGGTATGTTCACCAGGGCCCAATTTCATGGCTCTGCTTACCACCGAATTCTGCGCTTACGATCATCATTCTCCGCTTATTGTGCAAGCGCCGAATTTCTGGGCTCGCTGTAAGCAAAAAATGCCTAGTAACATCGAGTACATATGCGCACGAGCAAAAATTCCTGCTAACCTGTGAAATACGCTTGGCGTAAGCGCGGAATTCCCTGCTTCCGTAAGCGCTGATTGTTTGCCTACCGTAAGCAGAGCCATGTAATTGGGCCCTGGGTTTGGCTTAAGCCTTCTTTTGATTTAGTCATAGCTATAACCTTTGGTTCATTGCCACATTATGTGCAAAATGCACACTGCATGACGGAACCCAAGCCGGAGCCAAAACCCACTCCTATGTTTAGAGTCGGCCCATTGAGTCGGACAAGAGAAAAAGCAAGATGGCTGCTCTATGATAAAGGTTGTTCTATAAAGATTTGATATAATTACCTCCAGTTTCCTCTTGACCGTTCCAAAATCCATGGGAATTTTTATAACTCGATTATAACCTGGAGCCTCAGCAGCTGCAACTATGAGACACAAGAAGAATAACAATAAAAACTAGACAGAGAGGTTTCAACACCTACTAAAACATAGGTTTTTGTCACAATAGAAACAAGGTGTTCGAGTTGGTGAGTATTTCATAAATTGTGAAGATAATTAAGTGAATTATAGTGTGAAGAAAAACTAGTCTTTCAGATGTAGTAATTTTTGTACTTTGAAGATAAAACAGACTTTATAGAGTCCATGAGAATACATTTTTTATTGCGAGTAAATATAATAAAAAAAACATTCTTATTAGCCTTTTTAGAGTAATTTCTGGAAATTGTTTATGGACAGTCAGCCAATCTGTGTTTAAAATGTACTGGAAACATACATGTACATTTGATTTCCATTGAATTTATATTCAGGAGTTATGATTTTTTTATGAAGAATGTTGGCTCTTCGGCAACACCAGAACACATGCTTTTTGTGATCATCATGCAGGAGATGGCACCTCCTGGCCATAATATTCTCAAATGCTTGGCTAAAAAAATCAACACATGCAATCACTTTGGCCAAAGTAACAAATACTTTCAAATAAATAACGTTTTCAAAATCACTCAAAGATCACTTTGATATCCAGACGATGCATCCGACTGCATTTCTTACCCGGTCTTGTGAACCATGAGGCAGCATTCAAGTCTCCCTTAGATCGGTTGGCACCTCGGAATCGCATCACCCGCTGAAGCAAACTGATAATCAATCAAGAACTGATAATCAGTAAAGAACTAATAATCAATCAAGAACTAATGATCAAGAACTATTAATCGATCAAGAACTAATAATCAGTTAAGAAATAATAATCATATAAGAATTATTAATCAATCAACAACTTTAAGCATTTCAAAGTATCAGTATCATGTAACAATAAACTAATAATCAATTAAAATCTGAAAATTAAACATTTCAAAGCTTTCAAGTATTGTTATTTATTTCAAGTATTTCAGTGGAAAATAATTGATCAAACATTGCAATGGATAATATTCAATCAAACATTTCAGTGGAAAACAGTCAATCAAACATTCCAGTGAACAATAATCAATCAAATATTTCAGTGGACAATATTCAATCAAACAACATTTCAGCGATCAATAATAAACAATTTCAGTGGACAGTAATCAATCAAACATTTCAATGGACAATAATCAAACATTTCCGAGGACAATTAAATCAATCAAACATTTCAATGGACAATAATCAAACAGTTCAGTGGACAATAATGAATCAAACATTTCAATGGAAGATAGTTGATCAAACATTTCAATGAACCAAAATCAATCAAACATTTCAGTGGAAAATAATCAATCAAATATTTTAATAGTCAATCAATCAAGCATTTCAGTGGTCAATAATCAATGAAGCATTCGAGTGGTCAAAACTCAATCCAACAATTCAGTGGTCAATAGTCAATCAAACATTTCAGTGGTCAATAATCTATCAAACATTTCAGTAGTCAATAATCAATCGTGGTAAATAATCAAACATTTCAGTGGTCAATAATCAATGAAACATTCCAGTGGTCAAAAATCAATCCAACAATTCAGTGGTCAATAGTCAATCAAACATTTCAGTGGTCAATAATCTATCAAGCATTTCAGTGATCAATAGTCAATCAAACATTTCAGTGGTCAATAATCAATCAAACATTTCAGTAGTCAATAATCAATCGTGGTCAATAGTCAAACATTTCAGTGGACAGTAATCAGTCAAACATTTCAGTGGAAAATAATCAATCAAACATTGCACAAACACCTTAAAGAAATTCTTAGTCCAACGCCTTACTTGAAAGCAGCTCTTGCCCAACTGGACATACTGGTGGGTCCAGGCTCGTCGTCTATCGGAGCAGGTGCCTTCCGCTTACGGCTACTAATCCTGACGCTAAGAGAGTCATTGGTACCCCGCTCCTCAGATCCAGAACCAGTAGTGACTGTGTAACCACCATCTATCAAGAGAATGAGATATTCAGGTTGGCTCGGAGGTTTCTTCGCTGCATTTCACCTCTGTGACCACCGTTCGAATCACGGTTCTGAGACTTGGGTTTTCAGTCCCTACCTGGGCCAAACTTCATAGAGTTGCTAAGAGGGAGGGTATACCTTAGGTAATTACTCCAAAAATGAATGACCATAAAAACCGACTTGATAAAGAGCACTGGAGAGCTGTTGATATTATAAAACATTGTTAGAAACGACCCCCTTTGAAGTAATGATGCTTTAGAGAAAGAGGTAATTTTCACCCCCAAAAATTGAATCTGAGAGGCTTCAGGCATGAAGCCTTTCTCAAGCATCTGAAAGCCTAAATTCTATACAAGAGTGTTTTTTTCTTCCATTTCTTTCTTGGAACTTTGATGGCCAATGGAGCCCAAATTTTCACAGGTTTGTTATTTTATGCATATGTTGGGAAACATCAAGTGAGGATTGACAATTACCAAAAGTATCCCCTGCCTTTAAGTAGAAAACAGTGCTCAACAATTTCCTGCTGAGCAGAAATTAGCAAAATGCCAGTCACAAATAGTACCCGTCTAATTTCTCATCCCTACCTTGTATTTTGGCGGGGCTGGTATCTGGACTCGTTAGTTGTTTCTCCTCGTCTTCCTCTTCCTCTTGAAGTCTCTGACTCGTAAAGTCTTCAAGCTTCATCTGGGAGATGTCCACGGAGCCGGATTCCATCACGACGCTGGCAGCCATCTTCTGACCAGAGGACAAGATCGGTTCAAAGTTCTGTCAATCATAAAAAGAGATGTGAAGTCACCAGGCAAAATAATCTTTTGGAAATTCTTTTTTTAAATCTGGGCACTTGTGCACGTACAAAACCCTGTGTGTAGTGAAGCAAAGCCTGGCTTCCTCGAGGCAGTCAACTTCCCCAGTCCCTCAAACCCTATGAATTTAGCCCCCTTAAACTGCCTCGACTCCCAAGAAAGAAAGTTTGAGAGTTGTTTGTACTCACTGTCTGACTTCTCCAAGACGGTCCGCCAAGTTGGGGTACAACAATCTGAGAGACTGCTTTCTCTGACACACGAATACCTTCTGTTTTTTCACTTGATAATTCTGAAACTTGTCCAGCTGTAACCTGAGCGGAATCTGCAGCCTTCTGAGGGCCAGTGGAGTCGGAGGACTTCTGACCATCAATTCGAGTCTTTCCCCGACCACCATGGCCACCGACCACTCCTTCAATTGCATCTTCTAGACCCTCACTCTCAAGGAACTGTTCGAACTGATCGACAAATGACGACACATCCTCCGATGACAGATTGATCCTCTCAGTAACCACACCTTGCTCTTCCACTGTCATGTCCTGCCCGCCGTCCCCTGACCGTTCTTGTTGGACCTTCTTGTGGATGGTGACATCGGAGAGACCAGCTGGACCGACAGTTCTTTCGCCAGGTTGTGGGCTGCGGGACTCGATCTGCTTGGCTAAAAGAGCTTTATTCTGTTCCTGAAGAGCTTTCTCAACTTCCATAGTGGCTGTTTGGAGAAAGGACGCAGATGGGGCAGACTTTCCTAAAGAAATAAATTTGACACAAAAACAAAGATTATAAATGCAAACAGATAGTAATATAATATAATTCTTACAAACAATAGGTTCCATGCTGTTAGCATTATCCTGGAAATCAGAAATCGTCAAACCTTTCCTAAAGAGCATGGGCAGGTTCCAAATACCTAAGCTAAAAGTACCTAACAGAACTAAGGATTGATCAACATTTTTTCTCAACCAATACCTGATCTTTCTGAAGTCAAAGCTCTCTTCAGTTTACTCTGCATGTTTGACAGCAACTGCGACGCCCCTTCCATCTGCACTCCTCCTCCGGCAGCGGATAGTTCATATTGAGACACTCTTGGCATCACGGGTGCAGCCTGTGAGATTCTTGAAGGAAGGTTTGATGACTGAGGAGCAGACGGAGACGGGGAGTAGGAGACTCTGGTGATCGATGGGGAAGTGGTGGAAGATGCCATTTGGGTAAGATCAATCGTCTGTCTGCCGACATCTGTAGGTAACGAAAACAAGTCATCTAAATATTTACATAGTCTTTTAATATAGCAAAAAGGTACTCAAGGGGCTTGAACAAAAAAAACACACGTTTTAAGACATAGTTTGGATTCTTTTAATTATGAAACTGATTTACGTAGCACCTTTATATAAGGGTTTACAAGGTGCTGAGGCACATCCAGCAGCCACTGCCAGAAACACCGTGGCTAACCTCTTCTATTAGCGATAAGTGTAACTGGGTTATTAATATGTGCATTACACAACACACAAGACGTATGGCGAGAGCGAAGGACGAAGCAAAAATGGTTAAGTGTATTGCTTAAGGACACAAGTGTCAAGACCAGGACTTGAACCCACACTCTGCTGATCAGAAACACCAGAGCTTTAAGCCCAGTGCGCTTGACCGCTCAGCCAGAACAGGCCATGACAATGTTCTGTCAATGTCCAACATTAAAGTATATCCAAACATTCACTTAGCAGTAGCCATAGCTGCTGCCAAACCATATCCTGGTGATTGTCTTACCGGGGTGTGATCTGAACTCCAGCAGAGCTTTGATGGCCGAGGAGGCCGAATCAGGTGGCGCTCCATCGTAATCAATCCATTCACTATTGGGGTGGAGCCCTCGCTTGACACTTCCTGCAAACTCTACAAACACAACGAAAGATAAGTAACAAGAAGTCTATTCAAAATGACAACAGCTGGGACCTTTATCCACTGGCAATTGGTTAACAGGTTAGCCTCTGCTCAAGTCTGAACATTAAGTTTTCAAACTATTAAAAACCAAGTAAAACATCACAATATATTTGGTTTGCGGTAACACCATGTGTATATCTACTTGCTAGGTAGATTTTGTTCTTTGAGAACTTGTCTTGCTTTTCAAACATTTTTTATTCTACTGCCGCAGAGTAGAATATTCGGAATTCGGGAGACTTCTCAGTTTTGAAAAGAACTGTCCTTCTCATTAACTACTACCTGGGCGGGACTACTACTTTCGCTATGTGGATCGGGGGGACTTCTTGTTAATTACTACACTGCCGCGGAGTGAGTCTAAATAGGTCTCAACGTTTGGACCAGCTTGCTCTAGTCATCGTCAGGAGTACTCAGAAAATCAGTAAATATAAAACTTGTTCTACCTTCTTTGTGTATAGGTACGTCCTCCAAGGAGCCCGGAGCTTTACTGCTCTGCAAAGCGTTTGGAGATATTGATGCCACTTGTCGTCTCTATACCAAGCAAAAGAGGAGAATGACCGTTATTATGGATGTCAAAAGGACCTTAAGCACTTGACATCAACTGAATAGGGCGCCCTCGCCTGGAGGTCAAAAGGTGGTTGTTCATTGGCCAACTGTGTGCCGCACGTACAAACCTGTGCTATTGTTTCATCACCGCTTTACCTCTAAGATAATTTGGGTTGAACAAAGAAACACCGAATAGAGTGGGATTTGAACCAACAACCTCATTGTACAGACATACAGACCTACCCAGATCTGAACCCTCTGGTAAAGTGGAGCCATCTGTTCTTTGCAGCAGGCTTCCAGATGTCTTGCTGACAGCCTGTGCTATGTTCTGAGGTTTCCAAATCCTCTTCCCCTGCCAATTAAACTTTATGGCTAACTGAGGTGCCAGTTACTAGTGGAACCTTCCCGCATTTGTGTAATTCCTGGAGTTACTCCCTCACTTAAAGGTTTTAATCATTAAAAAAAACTAGCTTTTCCGCTTTTCTTTAAAATAATTCACAAATAATTCCTACCTGATTTGACTGATTGCCACTTGTCCTTATTGTTATTGGGCTTCTCATTCGTTTCGGCGATTTCACCGTCGTTGTCATGGTAATATTACCGGTACTCTGTAATGTCGGAAAGCGAATACTCGAGGCTGACAAATTAGACGCAGTCGTTGTTGAAGTTACCCCAGTTACCATGGCGATCCTGGGCCGCTGCAAGAGGGAGCCTGACATGATGTTGTGCACCTGAAAATAAGGTTTTTTGAAAATTTAACAATTGTTTAATGATTATAAACCAAAGTTGTAATGTTCCTTTTTAAAGGGATTTTATACAATTGGTAATTGGAACCCACTGTTTGTTAAATCCTATGTAGCAGTAGATTTATACCGTAATACTAACGTGTGAAAATTTCATTTCAAAAGGTGGTAGCGTTTTTGAGATATTGCTGAAATTCTGGAGCGGTTATGTCCACGCAGGAAGAATAATCTGCAATTGGAATACACAATCTGAGAAACATTACTGTCAGTAAACACTTCTCAGATTCACATTTTTGGGGATAAAAAGTGATATCTCTTTCCATTAAACTGCAGTACTTCGAAATGAAAAGTTTCTCAAAATGCATTATACTATCCAAAGCTGCTGCACTTCTTACCAAGTAAGTTTTTATTGCCATTAATTTTCAGAGCCATTACCAAATGTATACAGACCCTTTAAACAGCGATGACCACAAACAGTTGTCAGTACTTACTGGCGAGTTTTTAGCCGACTCGGTGATTTGAGCTTGAGAAGCTTGAGGGTGCGCTTTGTGCATCATCACAACGCTGGTCTTACCGGTGAGCTTCTGTGTACCACTCGTCAGCGTTTGGCAAACATCTGAACAAAAACAAAGAAAATTCAACATTGATACTTTTTCCAGACTTTTCTTTGAACAAATCAGACCATAAATGGAAGTTTTCAGTGTTGTAGAACTCAAACTCAAGTATTCTTCGAGTAGTATTTTGATGGTCTTTATACTCATACTTGGCTAGCAAAATACTCGTACTCAAAGTCAATACAAGATGATCGACTTAAAAACAATCTGTAATCGAAGTCATGTACTCAATACTTGACTAAAAATGTACTCGGGAGTACAATTTTACATAATCATGGTCAAGAAAACACTTTCCTGTTAGAGCGTTAATGCAAGGAATAGAGGAATAAAGCTGTGGTAACAGTTAAATTGAAGTTGTCTCAGAACAAGCGCACATTGTCAGCTAAAAATTTGTCAAAAAATAAATAAATGTTTATATACTTCATTTTGCAGTATTTCTTTCTGTAAAGTACTCATACTCGTATTTATACTTGTTTATTTGTTCTCAGAGATCCACGTACTTGGTACTCAGCTGTTGAACTTGGTACTCAAATATCAGAATACTCGGTACTCGGACACTTGTACTCATACTCGAAGGCCTCAGTACTCGTATTCGAGTACTACTTGGCCATCCTACATGTAGTGCTCGGCAGTACTTGATACTTGACTGAAAAGTACTTGACTACAACACTGAAAGTAATTTAAGGCAAAGACCAAAACATGAAAGTTCTCGGCTGGTATAATGTTTAACTTGGGCTACATACGAATTGGCGGCTACAGCTATGGCTATGACTGTTGCTAACAGTGCTGCTAAGGAAGTCATATACTTCAATGCATGATGACGTGGCGATCCAGCCTTGTGGTGTGTCGTGGCCGAGCGGATAAGAACACCTAACTCAAGCTCTGGTGTTTCTGTTCAGCAAAATGTGGGTTCGAGTCCCGGTTTGACACTTGTGTCCTTGAGCAAGACACTTAACTATAATTGCTTCTCTCCACCCAGGAGTAAAATGGGAACCTGTGAGGGCAGAGATGGTTCTTGTAATTGATTTAGCTTAGTAGCGCATATTTGTTGCACAGGCTGTATACTCCCCAAGGAGCTGAGATGGTTTAAGGAATGAAATAAATGGCCCAGTGACCAGGGGTAATAATGTTGGACGCGCTTTGAGACGCCCTTTGGGGTGTGTAAAGCACGATATAAAAACCGATTATTATTATTATTATTAGCCGTAGCCACAAATTCGGACACTGCCTTACTTGTAGTTGTGGCAGCTTTGAAGCTCTGAACAGTCTTTGGTTTGTTGGCTCCTGTTGTGCTGATGATACCTCCAGGTTTAGTCCTAGATACCGGAGACATTGATGACATGTGATGAGAGACCACTCCGGCTGAACTTGTTCCAATCACTACTTTATTACCTAGAAGGTTAAATTGGTAACAATACGAGATAATCAAAATCTGTTCATATTGATACTGTTGGCATTTCTGTCCAAAACTGGTCAAACTCCTTTAAAATAGCGGTAACCCAACAACAAAACCATTAGTCTCTCTTCAAATTCGCTCTCTGATATTCTTGACTCAAGAAAAGTAAATCTGCAATTTAACAACATTACCTATAGGACAGCTAGCGATTACCTAGAGATCAGCCAGAGGCTACTTAGAGGTTAGTGAGAAGTCAGTTTGGAATCAGCGGCAGCCAGAGGGTGGAAGAGTTGAGCTGCAGGTCAGCCAGAGGTCAGTTAAAAATTACCTAAAGCTCAGCTAAAGGTTACTTGAGGTCAGTTAGAATTTAGCTAGAGGTCAGCTAGAGGTCGTTAGAAATTAGCTGAAAGTTAGCTAGAGGTCAGATTGAGGTCACAAAATTAGAAGTTAGTTAGAGGTCAGTAAAGAAATTAGTTAAAAAATAGCTAGAGGTCAGATAGAAGTTATCTAGAGGCCAGATAGAAGTTATCATAGAAGTTAGCTAGAGGTCAGATAAAAGTTAGCTAGAGGTCAGCTAGAGGTCAGATAGAAGTTATCTAGCGCTCAGCTACCGGTCAGAAAGAAGTTAGCTAGAGGTCAGCTAGAGGTCAGATAGAAGTTATCTAGAGCTCAGCTACCGGTCAGAAAGAAGTTAGCTAGAGGTCAGCTAGAGGTCAGATAGAAGTTAGCTAGAGATCAGCTAGAGCTTGAAGAAGTTACAGGTAATGAAATGTCCATTTTGTTCTTGTCTCACCTGCTATTGTAGTCACAGGCATCGAGGTCATCAAAGCAGGGGATGGCATGGATGCCTTGGATGTTGTTTCTATGGTAACAGTAGGTTGACCCATTGACCTCTGGTGTTTACTCGTAGCAGTGACACTGACTGACTGACTGACAACTTTCAAACCTTACAACAAGAAAAGATGTATAACTACACTTATACATATTCATGACCTGAACAGTAACAACTTTACTTAATACATATTCATAAGTCTATGCTGGCCTCTAATTGGCCAAACAGTATTGAGACACTGGCTGGTTCACAGTGTATAGACCCATTGCATATGACGCCAAACTCTCAAAAAGGAGGCAGATCATTGGACAATAGCTGTTCTCTGTGCGTAAAAACGTGCGCGTGACCTCAGCGTACCTGTAGCGTTTAGCGTTATGCAAGGGCGGTCTATTGATTTTTATAGCCCCCTTACACAACGCAGAACGCACCACCGAATAATGCGCGTCATTTTGGGTGTCAACTCTCTTTTGTGCATATTTGTATACGATTTTGACACACAAAATGACACCCAGGGTAGGCGCTTGTCAGTACGCTGCGCGTTGTGCAAGGGGTCTATATATTATTTTGAGGTGTCTAACCCGCATGAACCAAATATCAATGTATTTGAAAAAAAAGGTTACCTGTCTCTGGTTTGATTTGTTGTTTCTTATTAATGGCGTTCATCCCAGATGCCATCTGGGTCGTCACATCAGGATGTTGGGCCATCTGCTTCATGAGTTTCTGTTTACCAACAGCTCTCACTCTGGGTTTCCCGGCCATGTTTGTAGATACATAGGATGCCATCTGAGAGCTTATCAATGATGCTGGGTGTATACAAGAATTGAAAAACAAAGTAATTATAGTATAAACGCAAACACTTTGGAACAGCCTGCCACCGACCATCAGGGAGTCGTCGACCATCGAGTTGTTCAAGTCTCGCCTTAAAGGTATCGTACACGTTTGGTAATGACTCAAAACAAATATTAGCATAAAAACTTACTTGGTAACAAGCAACAGAGAGCAGTTGATAGTATAAAACATTGTAGGAAACGACTCCCTCTGAAGTAACGTAGTTTTTGAGAAAGAGGTAATTTCTCACTAAAATAATAAAAATTTCTTGCAAGAAGTTTTTATTCCTATCTGAAAGCACACAAATTTGTACAACAAGGGTGTTTTTTCTTTCATCATTTTCTTGCAACTTCGACGACCAATTGAGCCCAAATTTTCACAGGCTTGTTATTTTATGCATATGTTGGGATACACCAAGTGAGAACACTGGTCTTTGACAATTACCAAACGTGTACGATGCCTTTAAGACTCATCTTTTCAAACAGTATTTTTGTAACATTGCAACTTATTGAAAGGTTTGTATCTGTTATTCATTTTCTACAACTATTTTTAACTAGTTCATTTTTTTTATTTTTTTTATTATTTTTTTAACTAATACTGTGTATTTGGCTGGTCCAGACGTAATTTGTTGTAAAATTGTTTAATTATCGTTGCTTTTAATTTAATTTATGTTGTTTAATCAATTTTTGCTGTATTCAACGACTGTTTGCGCTTTATAAATCTCTCTCTATTATCATTATTATTATTATTATTCTTACTATCACATTGAGTGGAAGATTTATATGTCTTGTCCCTCCTACTCTCTGTAACTATTTCCCAGTGAGATGACCAACCGTTCGAAACCATTCATCTCTACGGGCTGTGTATGGTGGCATGTGCACAGAACTAGTTGTTTATATGTGTCTACTGTGTACGCATTCACCACGTGATACCAAACTGCAGGGTGGCATAGTTTATTTATCAATCCAATCCACAATGGATGATATTGAATGGTCAGACAGCAGGAGGGTTGACTGTGTACTTTGTTTACACATTAACGTTCACCACATGATTTCATACAGCTGACTGGCATAGTTTATTTATTATTCAAAACCACAGTGGATGATATTGAACGGTCAGACAGTAGGAGGGTTGACTGTGTACTTTGTGTACATACATTCATTTCACCACATAATTTCATATAGCTGACTGGCATAGCTTTGTATTATTATAGTATATCTATCATTCAAATGCAGTAGATGATATTACAGACAGTAGAAAGGTTGATTGTGTACTGTGTAGATGCACTCACTACATGATATCATATAGCAGGCTGGCATATTTTATCTACTATTCAAAACCACAGTGGACGATATTGAATGGTCAGACAGTGAGAGGGTTAAATTGTACTTACTGGTAGTCCTTGCAGTGATGACAGTGCTTTTGATGGATGGTATCGCTCCAGTATTCCCTGATGGTTTCCTCCCTGTACTGATGACTGGGATCGTCCCCGGCATGACCTCAGGGTTAGGAAACTGACGGCTGCTGGAAATCTGACACGTTTTACCCTCCAGCTGCTGTCGAGACAACGGGGTGTGTTGTCTGACATTTGACCTGCTGGCGGCAGACTGCTGTCGCCCTCTTTGAGTTACAGCCGGTTGTGCCCCTCCTGGTTTCATGTTCATGTCGGGTTGTCGGGACAATGACTGACCGGACATACTGGTCAGTATGACGGACTGTTTGGTGCCTGCTTTGATGACGGGTGACTTTGATGAGGGTACACTGTGCGACCGTTGTAGGATGGACGGGGTGAAGGATGTGGAGCTGCTTGAAACCAAGATTACCTGAAATCAAACATAATATTTTGTTACAGAATTTGCAAGTCTCCTGCCTATTTGAACTTCTGGGACTAAGCTGGTCCGAACCATAGTGAGTCTTACGTGTGTATGATTCTGTTTCTTCAAGTACTTTATTTTAACATGTACTTTTAGTTTATGGCTATCAAAATTATCCCGTATTGTTGGAAAAAGTAACATTTAGCCATGAATTATATAAACGTAAATTTTTTCAAAAAAATCAACAAAGAAAACCTGAGAAAAAGACTTGACTTCCATTTTCGGTTACTTGTAGAAAATTAAGAATTTTCCACAACTGTCATTCATGTGATGGTCACACAAATTAGGCGTGATTGGCAAACAGGGTTTTAAATTTTGTTTCAACGTTAATTTGAACAAAATATTTGTATTATTATATAAATAGAAGATGTATTCAAAACAAATTGCTATGTTTTTTTTTTGCTTAAGAAATTTTTATAAATAGAATTTAAAAAGAAAAATTTGATTTCATATAAGATTATAGTTTTCATTCAAGTTGTTTTCTCATTTTCGATACCCGCAAGACTTGCACAGTCTATTGCCCTTTTGAAATCCTACTTTTTTGCTTTGCATTTTTACATTCTTGCTTACTGGTCTCATTAATTCTGTCAGATTTCAATAAATTTCCAGGCAGTTGGTTTCCTTACTCCTTACCTTCTGAGCTGCATTACTACTTGCTGATTGTCCACTTGATGCCTTGGTGTAAGTATATTTAACAGGTGACTGTGCACTACTCATTCCAGCCTTGGTGACACTACTCATCGACGACATCGAAGGTTTGCCCGACGGCGTCATACTCAACCCAATCAGCGACTTGTTACTCGATAAATTCAGACCAACGTGTTGTTTACTCGCGTTGAATCCCAGGTGCTGTTGTTTGGTGGCGGGTAGGCTCAGCGACCGACTGGTCGTGATGATGTGTCCACTCGATGATTTGGGACTCGGTGGGGGGAGAAGACTCGACGAGGCCAAGGTTTGGCCGTGGGGAGAGGGCAGTGGCTCCTTTGATGATGGTCCGCTTGACGAGTCATAGCGAGTTCTCTTCACCGGAGGAGTTTCGACATCGATATCTGAGGCACCTACAAGATTTCAGAAAAATATAAAGCACTGAGACAAAGTTGGCCAACCTGGGTCTTTCTTGCGGATAAGCTTTTTAACCTACAGGGCATTACATTGTAGAGGCAGGGCTCACCCTTAACACTAGCCCAGTGTCTAGGAAAAACTGCGACGGGCTAGTAAACACCACTTCTCAACTTGCCTCGTGGGATACTAAAAACTGTGCAACCTACTTGTTTAAAATGCTCATGTTTCTTGCTTTTCAGATGTGAGTTATAAATATTTAAAATGAGTTGATTTATTTTTTAGAGAGTGAATGTAAACTTCATTTGAACATTAAATTGGTTACAGGTTGTGATCACTACCATTAATCAGGACTGTGAGTGGACCCTTAAAAAAAGAGCTGAAACACTACAAGATGTAAGAATGATCGTGGAACATCAAGTGAGCGCACGTCACGCATTTACGCTGGTCGAATTGGGGCACCCCATTGATCCAGAAACTAGGCTTATTCCACACTATTGTAGTTGTACATTACTGTTGCCAAGCATATATAAGGCCAAAAAGTGAAAAAAAAAAAGAAAAAAAAAAAACGGGAAAAAAAGCAACAAAAAAAAGCAGAGATCTCACAGGCCTGATTAATACATCAGAAGATACATTGATGACAATTTAAAATCTGAGCAACCAAAACTTCCTGGGGGATAGCCCCGTGGGCTACATTACAAAAAGCTTAAGCGAAAGGCCTGAGAGGACTTATAGAAACTCTACAACGTCACAAGATGAACATATTGTGGACTTGTTCCTTAATTTAAGAACTTTTAAGTAAAATCTGTGCCTGATGCTTCACAGAAGCATCTGCCTCCATGCTCCTGGTCATAGCCTTGGTGCCCCTTAAAATGTTCCAGCAGATATTTCAATTTCCCTTATATAGCTGCAAGTTATACAGGTGCACTTTACTAAAACTGCCTTGCCTCAACAATAATGAAGTATCAGGTCTGCAAAAGGTAATGTTCACTACCATTATTACCATTAATATAACTGAGAAACGATTCATGCATGAATCGTTTCTCAGATTTCCAACTGTTTGTGTCCTTTTATGAATGCTGCAGCCAGAGATGCGGTTGGTACCCGCTGTCACCTCACTAAACATGGATGAATTTGACGTTTGTGTGCAAAAAACAGTGAAAGTTTTTTGCTGTTTTCTCAGCAAGTAAACACTGTATTCAGCTGAATCTTTCATACATGGGACTTTTATTGCATATTTCTTTATAACTTTGCCTATAAATCAGCATTACGTTGACAAAAACTAATCTATGACCCTACCTTTAATACATAATAAGAGGAGGTAAGGGTTTAAAGCTAGTCTTGGTTCCAAGACGATCCAGTTGTGTAGTCACGAAAACCTAATTGCTATCTAAACCGCTATCACCCCCACGAACCACTCGCCACTAGAGGGCGCTATCATTCCTGTAACTGTATCAAATCATGAACCGCTGCTCCTTTGTAGTGTGATAGCAGTTACCGGAATGATAGCGCCCTCTGGTGGCGAGTGGTTCTTGGGGTGATAGCAATTAGGTTTTTGTGACTACAAAATTGGAACGTCTTGTAACCAAGACTAGTTTAAAGCCTGTGTACCTTTCACTGGAATGGAGATGCCACAGGGTAAAACTACGACATTGGATGAAGGGCTCGGGGGTTGATGTTGAGGCTTCATTCCAACACTGCTATTCTCATTTCCAATCGGTACTTAACAAAAATAATACAAACAGTCATTTTAAAGGGTGTGTGTAACATTGGTAAGAGTGAAAATACAAATGTTCACAGACTTGCATACAACTTAAATGGTATAAAGATGGTCATGGTGGAAAACTTCCCTTGAAATATTTTTGCTTGGAGTGCAAGTTTTTGAGAAATGCATATAACAATTAGTTTTGATCTTGCGATTCAAAAACCCAGTGTTTGAAAACAGTGAAAACAAGCACCTCACTATTTTCTTGTGACTTCGATGACCGATTGAGCTAAAACTTTTACAGGTTTGTTATTTCATGTATATGTTGGGTCACATGATGTGTTGATACTTGTATCGGCACGCAAATCGCGCGTATCAGCCCGATACGCTAGCTTGTGCATAGGGAGAACCCTGATTTAAGTTAAATTTTCTCAAAATTAAACAACTTTGTTTAATTTTGAGAAAATTTAACTTGTACACATATGTACATTTTTTCCCTCAGTACTATCTTTGTATGCATTCTTATAATGGAAAGCAGTATTGTCAGTCACATTTCATTTGTCACTCGCATTTCACGTCACTCGCATTTCAAATTTCAAGGGCTCTGTATTATAATGTGCTGGGTATTTTGTTTTAATATTTTTTGTTTTTATAATTGGCATTGGTAGGAGAAGGAAATTCTCAACTGTCAAAAATATAATCACTACCAGTTTAAAAAAATAATAAAAAAGAGATCTTTCTGTCACTCGCATTTCATACTCCTCTTCGTCCAAAGCTGTGCACCTACAAGTCTTCAAAAAAAGTCATCAGCAGATTGTCTATTTATTTATTATTAAGGTATACAGTCATACTACTAAATTGCATAAATAGTTTATTGACCACTGCTTTTTCATAGAAAAAATGCAAACAAATGAAAATGCATATAAATAAGTACATTTTTTAAGCCAAACATAACAAGGAAGAAACATAAAATATTTCATAGAAAACGATAAAGATTTGACTAAAAAAGTTTATAACCTGATCGTTACATCTATTAGCAATAACTTAAAAATAAAAAGGAAGTTCAGAAATGAATTTGATTTTTTGGGGCCATGTCCTTGTTTGCTTGGAATTGCCCATAGGGAAAAAAAAGGAAACATTTCTTACTTTCTTTTCTAGCTGTTTCCGAGGGCAAAGGGAGTGTGAGATTGTGACTGAATGCTGCATTGGCTGCCTGGTTAGCCGTTAATGAAAACACTGTCTGTGGTACAAGCCTTGGCATCAAGGGGATCAGTCGACGTCCTTCAATGGCCCACTCCGCAGAGTTATTCAAACCACTCAATCTGGGTAGGATGAAGGAATCACGTTTCAATCAAAGTCAAAATTTGACAGTTATTTATAGTAGTTTACAGTAACTCAATGCTTTCATTAGACCCCCTCGCATTGGCCGCCATCGCTGAGGTCAAACAATGGAAACGTGCACGCGCATCCGCCAATTCTAAGCCAATGATAGGTCTTCACTGACCTCAGTGAGGGCGCTGTTTCGACTTGTGACATCATATGCAGTACTCCCTACAGTATCCCCTCCCTCCTGGCATTAGAAGAGCCCGGACCCTACTGGATTATGACAGGAGTTTTCTACCAGTCGCTGCAAACATCTGGAATAGGCTTCCGCCTGGTGTCATCGGGCAGCCTTCAGAGGAGGGGGCTCAGTGTTTTAAGGATGCTGTGCACCATTTTTTTGATAGACCCATTGCACAACGCGCAGCGTACTCACATGCGCCTATCCTGGGTGTCATTTTGGGTGTCAAAATCGTATACAAACATGCACAAAAGAGAGTTTTGACACCCAAAATGACGCGCATCCGAACGATTGTTCGGAGGCGCGTTCCAGTGGTCTATAGAAATCAATAGATCCTCCTTGCATAATGCGAAACGCTACAGATACGCCGAGGTCACGCGCACGTTTTTACGCACAGAGAACAGCTATCGTCCAATGATCTGCCTCCTTTTTGAGAGTGTGACGTCGTATGCAATGGGTCTATAGGCCATACATGTACATAGTCCCCGGCTTCACGTATAAGAGTTCAGAGTTGCCCAAGCACATTTCTGGGCTTTGTTGCTATGCTTGCTCCTAGCCTGTTGTATTTTCATGAGAGTTTTGACTGCCCACCATCGCTGTTTTTCATTTTTTTCACAATCTCCTTCTTTTAATTAACCCTCCTACTCAATGGGTTGTGTGTAAAACAAACATTTAAACAACTTTTAAAAACAAACCGAGTGTGCAATTTACATTTGGTCTGGTAAACATAAAATGCTGTACAACAGAAGAATATGGATACCAAAGTGTCAGACATTATTGGCCTGGGTTTACATCAATTAACTTGTCATACCTCTCCGCAACTGTGGATAGTTTCTCATCGTTTACGGCTCGTCTGACCTCGGCACGATGACGTTCTGTAGATATGCTACAAGAGGTAAGATACAAACAATATTTATTGCAGATGAAGATATTCCGTTGCGTCAGTACAAAAACATTGTATCTTGAGTTTTGCAAAATCGTCATATCTCGCACGAAAATGTTCTGTGCACAAATGTCATATCTCGGCGCATACTTATTTTGTGTGGACATCTGGACTATTTTTTAAGCGAGATACAACGTTTTGACAATTTCAAACTCATGCGTAACATAAGTGCTATTTTATGAGAAAGTTTTCGCACTGACACAACAATTTCAAAACAAGCAACACATTTCACAATCTCCTTCTTTCCATTAACCCTCCTACTCAACTGCACAGGTTGTGTATGACAGCAAAATCTGCACAGAACTATCTGACAGGGTTTGGCCCTTAACTTTTTCAGTGACTCAGAGCTCAGAAGTATTCAAAAACAGCTGCCAAGTAAGTATCTAAATCAGAAAATACAATTAGCTGATTGCAAACAGATCACCAACCAACAGGACCTACGGTATAGATGCAAAAAATAGTTTACAGGGGTTGCCCTAACTTTTTCAGTGACTAGCCAGCAGGACCAGTTAGCTTGTCAGTTCACTGGTCCGTAAGTTTTGTCACAGTCCATATTAATTAGGGGGAATGTTTCAACACTGAATTAGCCAGCTGGACTACATGCAGATAATTTCCACTGGTCCTTGGGTGTTTTAACGAGCATTTGGCCAGCGGAACACTGTTAAGGAAGAATTTTTTATAGTTTTTGTAACTGTAAAGACATTGAAATGTGACAAATTATTGCAATAATTCACTTTTGTCACCGTGTGCAGAATGACAATGACGAGACAGAACACTTGTTTTAAGTTTAAACCCTTAGGCCACATAAAAAAAAATTGTTGAACGTCCCGCCCGACCCTACAAAAACCCCCGACCCCATTTTTTTTTTTTTTTTTAATAATAAAAAACGGCCTTTTCAATGATTTTTTTCAGTCACATTTGGCTCCAAGATTTGTCAGCTGTTATTTTTTCAAAATCTATATATTGGAAAAGATGTTTGAAGAAAGGTTATTCATGTTGGCAAAAACAAGAACAATTCTTCAAATATTTACTAAAATCTACACTGCATTTTAGTTTTTTTTAAATGCTTACAGAAAATGTCATCTTGGAGTTAAATGGGTTTAACAAAACAATTAAAAACATCAAAATCACACAAACCCTCCATTTTATAGTGATTGTGATGATTTTGTTATTCTTTATTTCATATTATGCCAAATCAAGCTATTAAAAAAGGATGGGATAGGCTATTGCCCCACAAATTTGCTTGCCAATTTTTTACCTGAGTGTCGAAGATAGTTCGTTGAGAAGATGTTTCTTGTCTTTCGTCAAATCACCCTGGGCACGGAACGCACTGACAATCCCAGCGTACGCCTCAAGTTCGGTTCGTCTCAACAATCTCTTGCACTCATCTTTACTCATGTCCAGTAACTTGGGCCACATCTTGAATGATGGCGAGATCTTTTTCAAAAAGAACAAATATATTTCATTAAAGGAGACATTTATTCCATTCTCAATCACAAAGCGTAACCAGACATTTTCATATGTGGGGGGGGGAGAGGGGGCAAGCAAGGAAGCAAGCGGTGGCAAAGACATTTTGGAGGGGGGCTAATTAATGTATCAAGTCATTTGTGAATTTTTTGATATTATTTGGGGGGGGCAAGGGTTTCCGCCCCTGCCCCCCCCCAACCATCTCTGGTTACACCACTGCCCCGGCCTGGATTATCGATGCTGGCAATTGGACAAATCTCTTCATAAGTTCATTCATCCACTAACTAAGAGAAAAGGGTCCTGATCGGTGGTAATGTATTGTCACAAAAATTGTGATAGGCTTACGTCTGACAAATATTATGTTTTTTATAACTTTTATTTTAGGCCTAATCCCAATTGATGTTTTGAATATTGTGATCAATAACAAAAACATGAACAAAGTCTTCATGAGCCAACCATATCATGACATCCTCGCCATGCATGGTGGAAGCCGAGAGCCCCTTGCTAATGTAGTACTTAATATTAATTATAATGATCCATCAAAAACATACTTGGACTTTAGGACGAGTTGACTGCATTGGACGACTACCCCCCCCCATGTCTAGATGATGATTGATGGCCTCCCTTTTGACTTGTAATTGTATTGTAACTTGTAAGTAATTTTTTTTTTGAGGTTCATTCCGCTATCGTGGAGTTGATAGCGATGATAGCGGAGAGCGAACTATGGAGACCTCCATAGTTCTAGATTACTAGTACTAGTACGTCGCAGGCATTCCTAACCGAATGTCGGTCACTTCGTACCCAAGTCACTTCGTACCCAAGTCACTTCGTACCCAGGTCACTTCGTACCCAGGTCACTTCGTCCCCAAGTCACTTCGTACCCAAGTCACTTCGTACCCAAGTCAAGACTTGGGTACGATTGTTAAAATCAACCTCCGTGTAAAATGTCCTGTTGGTTTTTTGGTTTGTCTAACAAATTTATTGGATCGGGTTAAATTTTTATATTATGATCAGAAAAGATTCATAGAAAAGAAAAAAATAGTGCAGCGAGAGCGATGTGTTTATGAGTACGATGTTATAATTTTGCATAAAATATAACCGGAACTCCACGCACCCCTGCACGTCAGCATCACCCTGAAAATTTTAGTTGTGTGTTTCCCGGCCATCATCGGGGCATTTCAACGATGATATTTCCACATTTCTTCAACAAAAACCATCACCCTAGACCACCTCCCTTCCCCCCAAATTTTAAACCGGATTCACATTGAACTCGGAGAGGTCTTTTGTCCAATTCGACTGCCGGCCGCGGCGGGCCGGCCACATGACTCAGACCTTGTTATAGCTCCATGCTCAGACAATTGAGGTACGAAGTGACTTGGGTACGAAGTGACTTGGGTACGAAGTGACCTGGGTATGATATTTTGGGTACGAAGTGACTTGGGTACGAAGTGACCGACATCGTTCCTCACCTACCTTTTAAAGGCTTGGCCTGGGTTTAGGAAAAACAAAGGACGAGTTGGCATGGTCCGATGGTTGGTTCAATCATCGACATAAAAATGGAGGCAGGTAGGATAAGGATTGTTCAAACTTCAATCATGTCAATGGATGAATCCCATGCATGATGCAGTAACGCTGTTACTTTTGTTTGATCAACAGTAAGACTCTTTCCCTTAAGTTAACCCTTCAAAAACTAATCTGCAAATACAAACAGATATTCTCACCTTGGATTCTTGAAGAAATCTTGTTCTTTCCAGCAGAGCATGGGCTTAAACGTTAGTAAACGGAGCGCGCCATCACATCGTTCATTAGGCAGCAGGCAGTATCGTTAAAAACAGTGCATAAAGTAAAATACGAAAATACCGCCCTCTACGACTAGTGTGGGATCCTCGTCCTCTAATTAAAAGTACAGTGATTCTCGACCCCGCGTTCAAGTTGTACTCAAAGAAAAGTTGCAGCACAAAAAATAAAAAGTATACGAAACTGAGGGGTGAGAAGTTTGACTTTGAAAGGGGGTAGGCTAGTTTCGTTTTGGTTGGGTCTTGGAATCGAGATAATTTTCATATGAAATGGCAGCCGTTGTCAACAAAATTTTAACTGCAGCAGCAGTGAATGTAAGGTTGAACTGTCGGGTTGGAGTGACATTTGGCCGACATTTAGCGTAAGTATTGTGAACGTAAAAAAGGTAATGATTCACAACAACACAGTTACAAAGCCTAATCTTATCTAGCTTCCATCGATCTAGCCCACCGTCGTGACCTTTTTGAGCTGTAATGGCTCTTTTTTTTAACATCGGTCTCACGCTGTAATGGTCAGTGTTATGAGACCGATGTTAAAAGAGAGACATTACAGCTCAACAAGGTGGGCTAAATCTTATCTATCATGACTATCTGACTATGATACATTTTGTTTACATAATGATAATGAAGCAGCCTTCACAAATAAAAAGGAGCCCACAGAAAATACTATAATGATTGTTGAATAATTATTTTAGGAACCATATTTTATTGTATGAAAATGACATGAATAATTGGGTTGGGCAATTGGTGTTATGTTGGGGGTATATAAAGATTAAAGTTTTAATGGTTTTAATAAAATAGACAGTCTCTGATCTGATTAGCTCAGCTGTGATTGGTTTATATTATATTAAAATATAGTTTACTTCAATGGAATCTCACCTGCTGTGTCACAACTAACCAGCTAACTATAGATAGACCCACTGTCACCCAGTAACTGGGGCGCTGTACAGCTTTAAAAAAAATGTGACATCTTGTGTCAAATTTGTTTTAAAAGGAGTACAGCGCCCCAGTTACTGCAATACTTGGTCTAAACTATTGGGCGCTGTACTCAGAAGATGTCAAACAATTTTTTTTAAAGAATTACAGCACCCCAGTTACTGCTATTCTAACTAGTAATAATTAGTATAGTATTTCTTGTCAATAGTATTTTGATTTAATTTCTTGTTTTGTTTTATTCCTAAAGGAACATACCCCCATCACCGTGGGTAAGGGTTACAACAATTATATAAATACAAATGAGGTTTAAATCATAGTTGAGGGGATCAGGTTGGCTGAGTGATTTATTTCCCTGCCTTTGACCTCCTGTGGACCCCCTGGAATCCCACTTCAGACCGGAGCCTTGTATATGTATGTGGGTTGGGTTTTCAGTTGGTGTGGTGACTTCTTTCGTGGCGGGTGCAACAGAAAAGCATGGTGGCGTGCCAGGTTTTCTTTACATGTTGGAGAACACTGGTGAAGATATCGTCACTTATAATTGTTGTTAACAAATTATAAGTCAAGTTGATACTGATTATCATTCACTTCTACCTCCATGTACAGATGTACTACATCTTCCTTTAGGGAGTCAAGTCACAGACTACCTTCTCATCAAGTGAGATCTGTGCACTGGTTGATCTCCAAGCATCCTCTCCCACACCAACAGTATCGTTCAACATGTGTAAAAAGTATGTAAATATCAAACAAAAATTGAGTATGAAACCTCCTAAATCCTCCGTTTTGGTTTTAGTTTGATTTAGTGCTGCACAGCTACACAGAAACCAAGAAGAAAACAAAGTTTACCTGAATATGGTTTGGTATCAATAGGGCTTGCCATAAAAGGCAGTTTATACTTCTGGTAAATGTCAAAGACCAGTATCCTCACTTGGTGTATCCCAACATATCAACAAACCTGGGTGAAAGTTTAAGCTCAATCGGTCATTGCAATCACCAGAAAAAAGGGGGGGGGAAACCTTAGTGTTTTCACTGTTTTCAAACAATGAGATCAAACTAATTGTTTTACTCATTTCTCAAAAACTAAAGCATTTAAAGCAAAAATATTTCAAAGGGAGTTTCCCATCATCTTTATACCACGTAAGTTATGTGTGAATCTGTGAACATTTATATTTATACTCTTACCAATGTTACAATGTTACCAATGTCTGGAAAAACTACTACAGGCTAGTAAACTCCACTGTTCAACTGGCCCTGTGGGCTACTAAAAACTGTGCAACCTAAAATGCTCATATTTCTAATTTCTTCCTTTTCAGATGTAAATAATACATTCTTAAAATGTGTCATGTTTGACTGTGTAAAATAATAAATAATACATCAGAAAGATACATTTATGACAAACATGTTTAAAATCTGGGCTACTGAAACTTCCTTGGGGCAAGTAAAATGCACAGTTTACTAGCCTGGTGGGCTACTTTGCGATAAAGCTTGAGCACAATGCCTGATCAAGTAACAGTATGCTGGAAGTTTGCATAAGATTGGGTTTTAGCTAAAAATGATCAGTGAACTAAAAGTAAAGTGCATTTTTAAAACTTCTGAAACACTTGCAGTAAAACTTGAAAGTATACAATATTTTTGTAAATACATGTTCCTCCTGTCAAGTTTTTGCTTACATTCAAAATTTATGTGACAGATCAAGACCAGTTTTACCGAGCCTGGAGCAGTGACTCAACAGTCCTTGAAGATGACGTCAATGTGTTTTACGAGGGTTTGGTGAAGCGAATTGAAAGCCGTGACATTCAGCTGATTGATGTAAGGGAAGCATCCGAGTTGGCGGAATTTGGACAGATTACTAGCTCAACGCACATCCCTTGTAAGTCAACCCTAACAGAGCTGCCAACTCTGATTCTGCAGAAGGTTCCCAAAAAAAAAAAAATATTTTCATGTTCTGATAACAATTTGAAAATCTCCCTCATTATGGAATTTTGTTCCCTATTACAATGTATGTTGAATGTAATTCTAAATATCTCCCTGATTGTCGTACAAAATCTCCCTGATTGCACGATGCAAACATTAGCAGCTCTGACCTCACCCTATCCTATCAGGGCTTGTCTTGGCTGTGGGGGATTTCTGAGGTTTGGTGTCCGTTTGCCAATGCTGCGGTCAGTGATGCAGTCGGTATCAACTGTCGCCTCGCTAGACATCAGTGGATTTGATGATCTTGTGAAAATACCATTACAGTTTGTTCCTGTTTTCTTCAACAAGTAGACATCGTGTTCAGCTGAAATGTTCACATAATTTACCTATAAATCAGCATTTACAAATTGCTTCTCTTCACCAAACGGTAAATACATACCTGTGAGGGCAGAGATAGTTCTTGTGATTGATTTAACTTGGTGCGCTACATATTTGGCAGCACAGACTGTATACTCCCCAGGGAGCTGAGATGGTTTAGGGAATGAAATACAGTCGACTCTCATTGTAACAAGATCGCTGGAACTGGCCAAATTACCTCTTTATAACAGGACTGTTGTTATAAGAGGACAGCAAAACAAAGACGAACAAAGCAGGATGCAATTTGGGACTTCAGAATGTACTCTTTATAAGCAGAACCTCTTAATAACTGCTCTTTATAGCAAAGGTTGACTGTAAACGGCCCAATGATGGTTTATTTTTATTTTTGTGGTTTGTCTGTTCCCTTTTCAGTGGGTGAATTGGCAGATTCTTTGAGATTACCAGAAGACAAGTTTGAGATGAAATACAAGAGCCCTCAGCCCAAAGAGGCGGATGATAACATCGTGTTTCATTGCAGAAGTGGAGTACGCAGCTTGAAGGCAATCAACCTTGCCAGAGAGCAAGGATTTACAAAGTAATTTAATGTTTCTTTGACTTAAAGGCATCGTACACATTTGGTAATTGTCAAAGACCAGTGTTCTCACTTGGTGTATCCAAACATATGCATAAAATAACAAGCCTGTGAAAATTTGGGCTCAATTGGTCATCGAAGTTGCAAGAAAATGATGAAAGAAAAAAACACCCTCGTACAAATTTGTGTGCTTTCAGATAGGAATAAAAGGCTTCTTGCAAGAAGTCTTTTATTATTTTAGTGAGAAATTACCTCTTTCTCAAAAACTACATTACTTCAGAGGGAGTCGTTTCCTACAATGTTTTATACTATCAACAGCTCTCCGTTGCTTGTTACCAAGTAACTTTTTATGCTAATGTTTGTTTTAAGTCATTACCAAACGTGTATGATACCTTTAAAGGTATTATAAAAGATTGGTAAGGATAAAAACAAATTGTTTCATTTTAGTCTGAAAGCTTCCTGATTATGAAGTTCATACTTGAAGCATTTTTTCTGTAAAATATTTCTCTCTGAAATGAAGTCGTATTCGAGAAAACTGTAGGCCTATCTGAAAACCTTAAAAAAACACAACAGCTGATTTCGGTTGTTACAACCAAAATTAAGGACATTGTGTTTACATGCTGAAAATTGTGCATAAATTTTCACAATTTTCTCCTGACTCATACAATGGACTAGGCCCAAATTTTCACAGGTTTGTTATTTCATGTATATGGTTGATCACACAAAACATGAACACTGTCTGCGACTATTTTGTCGTCTCTACCAATCCTGTATAACACCTTTAAAAGAAGTATGAATGTTTCAAGTTGATAGTTTTGTGTTTTTATTCATATCAATGCATGTTAAAGTTATTTTGTGTAATTGTTTTGTTTTTTCCCCCAGGGCAAGGCATTTTCCTGGCGGCTGGCTGCAATGGGCTGAGAAGAATAATTTGCCCTCAGCTTAAACCATCTTTATAAGGGACACTTCATTCGGATACAGAAGGGTCCCCATACGGTTTTCCAATGTATTCCAATAGACTTATCCATGAAGCCCCGCCCACACAGCTCTGTGTTGCATACACTCTTTGGACATTCCTTTATTCAATGCACTTAAGAAAAAACATATTCTTCAACGCTGTGAAAAACGCTGTGAAAAACACAGTTTTACCGCTACATACGAAGTGTGGACCTGAGAACAAAAGAGGTCTACATAATGTAGGGACTTGAAACACTATGTTGACTTACACACGTCCACACAGTGTTTTTTACAGTGTTGATGAATAGGATTTACAGAACAAAGGAATGTCCACCGAGTGACTGCAACACAGAGCTCAGTGTGTGGACTAAGTTTGTACATGTATGTAGCGATAAAATAGTGTTTTTCACAGCGTTGAAGAAAATGTTTTTTCAAGTCCCTACGTATCCAACCAGCAGAAATTTGTTCACATTTTGCAATGGGATTTTAAAGTCTTGGACTTTTATCAAGTAATAGACCACAAAGGAAACTGACTTGGTAAATTTTAAATAATGTTGGGTTGAACATAGAAACATTTACCAGCAACCTACAGTTTAACGTGCCAGTTCTCTACCAACTGATCTATTTAGCCCTATGTTGGCAGTCTCCCTATTTTGTTAATATCTTTCTTGGACTTTTGTCAGACATTTTGACGCATGTTGTAATGTCATTGCGTTAAGGGGCGGAGCAACTCTTACTCATATTATACACTTTAATAGATCTAAAAATATAAATGAACTTTAAAAATTGAAGACAAATAAAAAACAAAATTCTCTTTCACTCAACAATTTTGCATAGCAAATTATGTAAACTAAAATTATTTTTTGCACACTGATGAATGCTAATATTGAGTAACAAATGGTGATTTTTGAGTAGCAATTGATACATTTTGTGTAGCATTTTGCTCTGCGAAAAAAGAGAAATCGTTCTATTGTTTAGTTTTGTTTAACCTCTACTTTTAATGTTTAATTATTTTTGTTTAAAATCAAGACACTTTTTAAAACGGTAAATGAATTGCTTTCACAAAATGTGTACATGTTAACCTTAACAGTTTATTTCAAAAGAACATTCATGTAGTAGACAGAGGACTATATAAACATTTACATATCAATCTTTATAAAGGTCTTTAAAGTAATAATTTTAACACTTTTGAAGCCAACTGTTAGTTTGTGTAGATCACCAAGTTTAAGAATAAAAGTGCCAAGTGGCAACACAACACTAAAGAGTTGTATCCTCTCTTAGTTTTCGTGAACAATTTCCACTACTGTTGGTAGACATTGACTTAAAGGCACTGAACACGTTTGGTAATTGTCAAAGACCAGTGTTCTCACTTGGTGTATCCCAACATATGCATAAAATAACAAGCCTGTGAAAATTTGGGCTCAATTGGTCATCGAAGTTGCAAGAAAATGATGAAAGAAAAAAACACCCTTGTTGTACAAATTTGTGTGCTTTCAGATAGGAATAAAAGGCTTCTTGCAAGAAGTCTTTTATTATTTTAGTGAGAAATTACCTCTTTCTCAAAAACTACGTTACTTCAGAGGGAGTCGTTTCTCACAATGTTTTATACTATCAACAGCTCTCTGTTGCTCGTTACCAAGTCAGTTTTTATGCTAATATATATTTTGAGTAATTACCAAACGTGTACAGTGCCTTTAACTCCCTAATATTGCAGGCCTGGAGGGAACATTTCCTCTGTGGCCCTAGTCTTGGCTTCAGTACCCTTTCAGAAGTTTCCTGTAGAATTTCCAATTATCCTTTTTGAGATATGGCGACCACCATAGGAGCATGGATGTCTATTTTCTTCCTCCATGATAGGAGTACAACGTTTGGTTTGTGTGTGTACAGACAGAATTACCCAAACCACATGGTGCAATTGTAATGTATCCACCATTATCTCAAAAGGGCTTATGGAAGTGCCCATTGCAAATTACCCCTTCAAAGGTGAAGTTGCAGGCCTGCATTGTCAAGTAAGGAAAGCATTACATTGACCATTTTATGTGTTACAAATAACTACCTTCATGTCTATGCAGAATTTATGAAATAATATTTACAATTTTTACATAAAATGCTATTGTTTATGACATCACCCAACAAGGAAAAACAAACTTGCAACCTCTTAATTATAGCTTTATACAGGTATATTGATATCAAGAAAAGTTCTAAATATAGATTGATAAACAACAGGTGACGACCCCCCCACCAAAATAAAAAAAAAACCTCCAAAATATAACATAACTTATTTTGATTAATACAGTGAACTTGAACGATTCATATACATGTACAACTTAACAGAGTACCAATCGGAGAGTTTTTGACTTCCAAGTTATGATTAATTTACTCTTTTGTAATAAATAAATTATTGTTTAAGTGAAATCCTAGTTTTAGTTGATAACAAACTGCAATTTTACATAGACATGTTTATATCATGCAGAACTTTCTAATTTAAGACTTACTTTAGCACTTATTTTCTTGGGCTTAAGTTATCTTTAAAAAAAAAATTCTTTGAAAACGCAGTCTTTGGTTTCATTTAAAAAATTGGACGGCTCATTCGGAAGAAAACAAAGCATGTATAAATAAAGAAATTATGTTTAATTAAAAACATGGACGGATTTATGAATTTATTTCCTGTATTTAACTTCCAGAATGATTCTCAAAATTGACTGTTCTTTCCAAACCGCTCATGTAAAATTATCAAACGACCAAGATTTAAGTGTTGTGCTGTTTTGGGGCAAGAAAGTCAACTGTACTCCAACATTTAGAAATACTTAAACAGATCAATTCCATGGGTTGTCCATTTGAGACAATTTGCAGAATGAATACACGTTCTTTTTTTCCCAAGAATATTTGCTTCATATTCCATTTTTCATCCAAGAAGATTTTAGCGTATTTACGAAGTACACATAATCCTAAAGTTTAACCACTGTGCAAACATTTTTAGAAGTGCACTTCTCACTAAAATTTCCTGAACCCAAAACTAAACCAGCAGTATCTTCTTGGATAAAGGTATTCATACACCAGTAGATGATAAATAAAAATGGGAATAGATCAGTGGTGATTGGTGACAATATTTTGATGTAGTATGGCAACAAACAGCACGTTTTCTTCAAAATGAAGGTGATGTCAATAATATTATCTACAGTTTTTCTTTGCACTAGCAGTACAAGTCTGTTTCATTTTATGCTTTTTAAAATGGGATTGTTTCCTGCCAAAATTTGGTTAATAAACATTGTTTAACTAGAAGGTATTTAATTGAGAACTGATGATTCAAAAGTTGGCACCATATATTTAATGTTAATGAATGCGTCATCGCCACCGTGTTTCTCAAACGCTTCTAACGTTTCCTGAATGAGATCTCCGACATTTTCCCTCTTTTGCTGCCCATAGTCGATGCCGTCTCCGATGTTCAGGTTCTGTGCCTTGAAGGTGTTGAGGATCGGAAGGATTTGTCGATAGTATGGAACGAGCGCCTCTCCGACCATGTCGGCCGACACCACCAAATGTTGAAGGACCTTCAGCGTTGTACACAGCACTTTGGGATTCCGCAGATTTAGGGCTTCCTTGATGGGGATGATTAACTGAGGGATAACTGGAAGGATTTTGTTTGAGCCACCGTGCTCCAGCATGTCATGAACGCCTTGCCGAGCAAAGAACTCGTAGGGGTGAGCCGTTTCCTTGAGACCATCAAAGAACATGGGAAGGTAGTGATGGTAGTCAAGCTTATCTATCTCCACCTGAATATAACAAAAGGGAAAAACAAAATAAGAAATGGATTTATTAGGTTGATGTTATCTTAAAGTTGAAAGAAAAACAAATGAAGAAGATGGGGGAGGGCCGGGTACTCTATGACTGAGGTTTGCTCCACTATCGTCTCCTCGCACGAACCACATTCATGACATTGTGGGGGGGGGGGGGGAGTAGTACAATTTTGTACACTTAATCTTTTGCTAGACTGGGGTAGTACACAGTCTACACGGTCTAGAGACTAGAAGTCGGTAATACTAGTCATCATGGTCACTGCAACACTGATTCAGGAATGTGCAACTAAATTTCCACCAAGTGTTGATGTCTGTGAGACTGTGTGTGTAAAGCAAAATCAAGACAAAGTTAAGAAATTAAAAACAGGTTTGAATTGAAGACATTCCAAATATTAATTTCTTCACTTGGAATCTTAGCCAACAAATTACTGTACAGTTTCATTGTCAAAAAAATAAATAATAAACTAAGTAAAAATAGAGATTTAAAATGAAATTGTTACCTTCCATGCGATCTTGTTGCCTTTTGTGTCATGTTCGAGAGCAATTGGGAAGTCTCCTCTTTCGTAGAATTTCCTGAATTCTGTTGGTTTTCCTGGAGATTGAACGAAAGCACCAGCTTTCTTCGGGCTGATAACTTGTGCATTTTTCATTTGTGATTTAACTGTAAAAGCATCTGCAATTATGGGTTTCGTGTGGCTCCTGGTTCCCTTTGCTACACTCATCTTGACGGAATTGGAGATCAAATAAAAGGAGATCCAAATAAAAACAGCAGAAGTACAATTTCTGTTGCGTATAAAAACGTTACGATGAACAACTTGACTTTACTTCTCAGTTTAATAGTGGAATTGTGGAGGAAAATCAGTCTAAATATAAAGTTAAAAACTCTTCGTCGTGTACCTTCATGTGTGTGTTATGTTGACGTTGCACCTGTAACAACCAAATGGCGGGCGATTACACTCCAAAGGGCAATGAGTTCTGTGCAAAAAATGGCGATCTACTTTGTGATGTGATTGATTTAACGCACGTCGTTGCGTGTGGTTTATTTACTGCACGTAGTGACAAACAAACACGTTAATGTGACCATAGCAACAGTCCACTGGTATCCGCACGTCTTACAACTTCAACAGAAATCAATTTCATACTGGTACCCGTGATAATTAATATCGGTAAATAGTAGACTTGTATCAGTACTTTCTCAACATCGTCCTGGGCGATCTTAACAAGGTGAATGAGTGGGCGTGGCCTAGGGATTCAATGAGTGACAATGTACTCAAAATATTCGCCATGGAAATATTAATATTTAATTTCTTATGATTTGATTATTATTATTTTTTTTAAATACAAGTGCTTCTGAAAGGACTGTTTTAAAGGTGATTATATCATCTACAATCAAATGACAACTTCAATTGACCCAATGTAATATTATTACTAAGCGGCCATTTTGTTTTACATACCTCACACATACAATTCAATTCAATTCAATTCAATTCAATTCAATTCAACTCATCATTTATTTCCATATTGCAAAATGTACATACAAGTTACATCACATTAGTATTTTAAATAATGTATTTCACATCATGAATCCATGCCTCATTAATGACAAGACAGAAAGAAGCATATTCGTAAATGCAAAGAAAATTATGTCAATTTGAAAATTGAGAATTAAGACAAATTGAAGTTCTTTTTTTCCCGATTTTAATTAGATGGCCAATCAATTGAAAATAATACACAAAAATATAAATAGTTGGTTTAATTTGTTTTATATAATATTGGTAGATCGGTGCTATATAGGATTTGAAGCATTGCATGGTGAGGTATCAATATATATATGTACAGGGCTCGAATTTTACACTGGACCACAGGCCCGAGGCCAGTAGTTTTAGTGTCGGGCCAGTAAACTAATGACTGGACAAGTCCGGCGGTCTTGTGTTTTTCAATTGAATAATAATACCTAACTGTGTAATATGGTGTTCAAATGTTGACTTTTAGTTTGATAAATCTCTGAAGTATATTTAATACTCATTAATAACCCCCTAAGCATTTCTACTAAAAAGCTTCCACAACCCATCATACTCCAACAGTTTACTTATTGGAACAGTACACAACCCATCATACTCCAACAGTTTATGTATTGGAACAGTACACAACCCATCATAGTGTGATGGATAAGATGATTAAGAGTCATTCCAGTTTCTCAGTCGGGGAGAAGGAATGCAGTTATTGGTTATTGTCTTGTAATATTTAAGAGTCATTCCAGTTTCTCGGTCTGGGTGTTAGTTTTTCTGTATAAAGTTGGGTTGTTTAAGTTGTATAAGTGCAGCCAGTCATCATCACCATTATTAAGGTAATACCATTTATTTATTTTAGTTTAGGAGTGTCCCAAAATCTTGCTTGCCAGACTTTGTTTAGTATTTTCCTTTGTGGCAAAAAGCCTTGTCATTTGGTATACGTTGTTTGGATGGTCCCGTTAAGGGATAAAATATAACTATGTATCGGCATTTCGTTTCCATCTTGTTTCAATTATTCTGTTCTCGATTTCTCTTAGTGATTTTAGTTGTTCGTATTCCTAATTTCTACTGGCGGTGAATTTAATCCGCTACAATACTCCAACAGGTCCTGTGCTTCTGGACTGTGATTTAGTGGGTACTTTTCACAGTATTAGACCATCCAAATTCCAACAAAACCACTGTTTGATTTTGGCAGGCCTGGGGTGGTTAGGGTTAAAAGACAAATGAGATAAATCTTCTCTTACATTTCTTAGTGCTTGTTCAAATAAAAACAGTTAAATGCACGTTAAGCTGTGTCATTTTGATTCTGGTCTTGTAAAAACAATTTTAGTCCAGTAAACATTTTGAGCAACAAGCCCCGTGGTCTTGTGGATTTTCCCCCAAAATTTTAGCCCTGATGTATATAGGATTTGAGGCACTGCATGGTGAGGTATCAATATATTTGGTTTGCGATAACATCATGTGTATATCTACTTGCTAGGTAGATTTTGTTCTTTGAGAACTTGTCTTGCTTTTTATATATATTCTACTCTGCGGCAGTAGAATTAAAAGCAAGACAAGTTCTCAAAGAACAAAATCTGCCTAGCAAGTAGATATACACATGGTGTTACCGCACACCAAAAATATATAGATCAGTGCTGTTATTACAATTCAGAAAACCAATAATTGTACATGTACTATCGTTAAAAAAACATTTTATTTTATTTCTCAATTGTTGAGTTGATTATCCTATTTTTACACAAACAAGTTTTTAATTATTGTCAAAATGTCATTTAATGATAAAAATTGCAAGAACATTAAAGAGACAAACAAATAAGTTGTCTATTCAAATTGGAATATTTTATTTCTAAGAATAACATGATTAGCTAGTAAAGTCTATACAAGAATTCTACAAAAACATCTTTGATTTAATATGAGTTCATTTCCAAATATCTAAGATATCCTGGATCACGTCTTGTGAGCTTTGAAGGCCAGATTTGAATTCCTTTGGGACATCTTTACCAGTACGGCCTGCCTCCGCTCCAAGAACAGCACCAAGAGCACCACCGCGATGACAATTCTCTCCTTATTAAAGAGAAACACAAAAAGACATCAAGTTACTTCACCAACAATTTTCAAGATTGCATTTAACCCTTTAGAGACCGTAGCGGCTGCAAGCAGCCTGTACCAAAGTGCCTATTGCGGCCGCAAAAGGCTGCAAGATTTGACCTACTTCAACTCAACCAAGAGAGTTAATGAAAAGGTATCGAACTGAATTGACATTTTCCAATGTTTCCCAGGTTAACATAGAATGTACAACTCTAAAACAACACCATGTATTTCTGTTTCTTAATAATTTTCCAGAAATCTTTTTCCTGAAAATAACGATGCACAAAATCAACAAGATTAGCAACGTCTGGGCGTATAGTGATGAATATACAGAAATGAACGGTCTCTAAAGGGTTTAAGGAAGCATACTTAACCCTTTAGAGACCATAGCCACCACAAGCGGCTTGTAACAAGATGCCTATAGCGACTGCAAATGGCTGCAAGATTTGGCCTACTTATGCTCAAACAAGAGCAAGAGCAAGAGCAAGAGGTCAAACAACAAATAATGTACCGAATTGACATTGTCCAATGTTTTCCATGTTAACAAAGAATCTACAATTCTATAACAAATATAATCGCAGTTCTTCTACAGCGCTTTTTACTCCTGATGGGTGTCTCAAAGCGCTCAGTATTTTTTCTACAAGGTAAGTGGAGTTACGTGTTGAAGTTTGAGACCTATTCCTTTGCATAGCACCATGTAATGGTTTACAAGGTGCTGTGGCGCAATATGCAGCCAATCAAACCAGGAACACCGGGGCGAACCCCTTCTCTTCACGTTAAGTGCACTGGGTTCTTTTACGTGCATTACACAACACACAGGACCTATGGCTTAACGTCCCATCCGAAGGACGAAGCATGTGGTTAAGTATCTTGCTTAAGGACACAAGTGTCACGACTGGGATTCGAACCCACACTCTGCTGATCAGAAACACCAGAGCTTGAGTTCGGTGTTCTTATACGCTCGGCCACGACACACTATTTCTGTTTCTAAATACTTTTCCTGACATTTTAACTGACAATAGACTGTGCAAGTCTCGCGCGTATCGGAACGAGAAAACAGGTCAAACGAAGAACATTTTTGTTCTCTGAAATCAAATCTTTGTTTTAAATTATATTTAATGATAAAATCGGAACAACAAAAATACTCATTACATGTTTATAAAATCAGTTTAAGTTTTTATAAAAAATAAAAAATAATGTATTATTTATTATTGAACCAAAATTAAAACTCTGGGACAAGGATGCTTATTTGATCTTAACTTTTCAGAAACCCCTTACGCGAATTCGCGATGGTCACACGGGCATAAAATTAACGTTTGACACAGTTTATAGAGGACACTGAAGCCTCAACAACCATAGACTGCTATGAAAAGGCTTCGCGTTACAAGTGCAGCATCTGGCGATTATCATTGCGCATCCAAAATAAGCGTTTATATAAGTTTTGTGATCGGAGGTGGGCACAGAATTCTTAATTTTTTGCAGCAACCGGAAGCTGAGGTCAAGTTTAATTCTCAGGTTTTCTTCGTTCTATTGTTGAATTGATTTTACTTTCATATTTTGTTATCACTAAGTATTACATTCCCAACAACATACATATTTTTCATGCTCATAAACCACGTTTAAATAAAATAATTGACAAAACAAAATCTTGCCCACGTAAATCTCCATATGGTTGGGACCACAATGGTCCTGGAAGTTCAAAATTGCGCAAGACTTGCACAGCCTATAGCTGAGTCAAATAATGAATAAGTTTAGCAATATCTGGGCATAGATTATTGTACAGAAATAAATGGTCCCTAAAGGGTTAAAGGAAGGACATCGTCAATAACTTACCTCCACAATTAGTATTGGTTAGAACGCCTGCTTCAAAGTTATCATGGAACTCGTGTGCAAGGAAGAAAAGTGAAGTGACTGCCCCTTTAATGTAGCATGCTAATCCAAAGTGTGATACAGCCTCCTGATAGACCCGTAGCCGCCCCTCCGACCCCATTGGATATCTACAGATTAAAGGGACAATCAGCATTGGATTAATTCACGCCGCAGATGTTCAAAATTACAAACTGAAGTCCAGTTGAAAACTGCCAAATCCTCTTTTGCCATTTGGTTGAAAAAATTACACATTCACACACACAAAAAAGAAGAAGGCAGTAACAAAGTAAAAATACCACAAGAATACAACATATTGGAAAGTGGTGTTTGAAGCTTGACATGGTGTTGATCATAAGAAGAACTATAGTAGTAAACTTGTGGGTACAACCATGTGTAAAACTCTTTTGGGAGAAGTGTTGGCTCTCGACGTTTTGAACAGTACACTCTCTGCTCATGCAGTCTCCTGAAGATGAGCCTAGTGTACCGTTTGAAACATCCAGGGCCCAATTTCATAGAGCTGCTTAACAGTCGATTCTGTGCTTACGTACGAGTTTCTATTTCATAGCGCTGCTAACCCGTAAGCACACGAAAAGGCATGCTAACCTTCCGGTGCTTACTGCACGAAAATGAATGACGTAACAATGCAAAACCATTGTGAACGTGCAAGATGGCTGCCGTATTTTCTTGCTAACCTGTGATATACGCTAAGGCTTAAGCAAATTTTTCTGCTACAGTTAGCACGAAAATTTGCTTACTGTTAAGCAGCGCTATGAAATTGGGCCCTGACCACACTGGTTCTTCTCACCTTTGATTTTGTCCTTTGTGGTCACACCAGCCACTTCCCTCTACCCCCACCCCCTATCTCCTTTTTCATTGATCACTTGCTTTTTCTGTGTGCTTTCTGCCTCTTTCTGTTTTATTTTCTTTCCACTTGACTGATTTTATTATGCCAGTGTACCTGTTTATGTATTTATGTGTGTTGTTATTTAGCCTTCAAAAAAGACTCTGCTAGGGTTGAAACATAAGGCCACTAACTCAGTGTTCTCCCCTAACAGTGGTCCGCTGGCCAAATCCCAGTTAAAACGCCCAAGGACCAGTCAAAATTCGCTCCATGTGGTCCGGCTGGCTAGTTCAGTGTTGAAAAGCATCCCTTTTTAATATGAAATATGGACTAGTGAAAAAACCGACGGACAAGTGAAATGACAAGCTAACTGGTCCTGCTGGCTAGTCACTGAAAAAAATTTAGGGCAAACCCTGTAAACTATTTTTTGCATCTATACCATAGGTCCTGTTGGTTGTTGAGCTGTTTGCAATCAGCTAATTGTATTTTCTCATTTGGATACTTACTTGGCAGCTGTTTTTGAATACTTCTGAGCTCTTTTCCATGTGGAGCTTCCTCCCAACACGGATGACCCCAGCGCTTTTTGCGCCTCATCTTTAAGACTGGCTCCATTTAAGACGTTATGGAGTACGTTGAAGTACAGCTCCACGAAGGGGATGAGACTTCGTGAGCAGTGGGTCAAGGTGACTAACCGTACTGCGTACTGAAAAGATACAAGAGGTTTCTTTTAAACACTGAGGCTTAATTAAGAGAACCTTTCTTAAAATGTCGGTGATCCTAACATCCAAAGCCCTCTGGAATCCATATCAAAGTTCTGCTTGAATTTAATGGACTTGGTACAAGGCAATCTTATCAATCATCTAACAAGACAATAAATCTTTATAGACGATTGAAAGTAAGGGAAGGGGCATAGCAAAATTGCAAACTACTTATTTTGGTAATGGATTCACCAGAGTGAATTTTTATTTTTTTATTTAGAAAATATCAGGGTTTACTCCACGAGTCAGTTGAAATGAAACAAAGGATGCCTCATAAGTGAACATAATCACTGTAGCTCACACCTGAAGAAACCTGTAAACGAGGGTGCTTGCTCTGTGAACCAGAAACACCGGGGTTAACCCCATCTCTTCCTTGATGAGTACTCTGTGGGTTCTATGCACTACCAATCCTATTACATGGTTAGTCGGGCTTCATGTCCCATCTGAAGGGCAAAGCAATCATGGTAAAGTACATGGTCAAAGACAAAAGGGCCACGACCGGGACTCAAACCCACACTCTGCTGATCAGAAACACCAGAGCTTGAGTCCGGTGCTCTTAACCCACTCGACCACGACTCGTCACAGTTTGACATAATTACAGAAACAATCCAGTATCAAGAACAATAACTAAAATCTGTAAAGGCAGTTGAACTAACACTTCCTAAAGATTGTCATTCAAATTTGGATTAATTCAATTTGCTTTAAAGGGAGTATAATATGCCTTTGGTAATTACTCCAAAAATTAATGACCATAAAAGACTTGCAGCTGTTGATAATGTACATTATTTTGACAAAAGATTCCCTTCTTAGGAATGTGGTTTTAGAGAAAGGGATTCAAAAAAGCGTCAATCTGAGAAACGTTTCATGCATGAAACACTCCTCAGATTGTGTAACCCAGTTACGGATTAATCTTCCTATGTGGACATAACCGAACTCAAAAATGCTACCACCTTTCGAAATGAAACAGGTTAGTTTATTGTGTATTTCTACATCATTTATTTAGGATTTAAACATTTGAACCGTTCTTAAAACAAAAGGTATACTTTGCCTTTAAAGTGACAAGAAGGACTATTGCAAAATAGACATGTACACTCAGTGGTATTTAAAAAAAATAATAAGAATGTACACGTACCTTGACCGCATCTGAGCTGTTCATATTGGCACAATGCATGACGACAGGTATCGGCATTATCAATGCTCCGATGCTGTCAATATTATGGTCGATGTGACCAGACTGCAATCTCTTACATCTTGCATCTGCAAATTTCAAAACTTCCTCTGCCTCCACGGGGGAACCAGCATCAACCCAATCCCTGCAGATATCACAGATGAGAAATACAAAAATGAAAACCAGCTTTGACTTTTGATATATATAACAAATCTTCAAAATTTCCGATACCTGAGGTCAATCAATATTAAGTAAGAGTGGAACTGCTCTTAAATATGAGATGTTACCTTTCTGACGATCTGTTCACATGTATATGTTTTATTTGTCTCGCTATTTATTTCTTGCATCCTAATTTCTGCCTCAGCAACCCTATTAAAGGTAGGGTCATCATTTTACTTTTGTCAATGAAATGCTGATTTATAGGCAAAACTATCAAGAAAGATACAATAAAAGTCACAAGTTTCAGATCAAGATTGTGGCATCCATCTACATTTAGCGAGGTGACAGCGGGTACCAACCGCATCTCCGGCCGCAGCATTTACGAATGGACACCTTAAGGCTAGTTTGTTTAGATATATATTTTTGAACATACTTTTATTGATTTCTTAATAAATGGGGGCATTTCAGACGAAAACATTTTGCAAGATGCATACATGTACCACCATTACCATCTTTATAACAAGGGGGCTTTTGGATTAGAAATTACACCTTTTGTTGTCCAGGTCATAACGAAAGTATGAACTTAGGGATAGTTAGATCTCAATCTTCCTCATCGACTGTAAGATTTAAAATAAAATAAAATATTTTTTTAAATTTTTTATTCTTACCTGAAGAACTCCCTGTGGTATGACTCTGCGTACGTATCACTATGCGACCCTGGAGTTGTCATAAACTTGACGTAAGCAGCTAGCACCATGCTTAGCACACTGTCGTCGACAGTGGGCTCTTCACTATATAAGCTGGATAGAGTGAGGGCGGTCTGACCGGCTACACATGCATTCAAGGTACTGTCACCTGCTTTCATGCCTGGAAAGACAAATAATTATATAAAATTATCAAATTTAAATTGAAAAGAAGTGATCAACACTTTACTTTAACCCTCCTACCTTGGTAACACTGTGTGTGTGTATACAGTGTATATGTACACGGACGTATGCATTAACAAATTTTATCATATACTGGCTGTCATAGTTTATCTATTGAATGGTCAATATTCAATGGTCAGAGAGTAGGAGGGTTGACTTTGTACTGTGTAGATGCATTCGCTACATGTTATATCATATTGAGAGTGGCATAGTTTATCATTCCGAACCACAGTGGATGATATTGAATGGTCAGAGAGTAGGAGGGTTGACTGTGTACTGTGTGGATGCATTCACCACATGACATTATAATATAGGGTTGAGAATTAATCTATCATTTAAGACCACAGTGGATGTCAGGTACTGAATGGTAAGACAGTAGGAGGGTTGACTTTGTACTGTGTAGATGCATTCACCACATGGTATCATATTGAGGGTGGCATAATTTATCTATCATTCAAAACCTCAGGGGATGATATTGAATGGTCAGACAGTAGGTCTACTTTAATTGCAACTCTAAACCCTTAGTAGAATTTAACAAGCCAATGGTGTTGATATCTACTAAGCTATTATAAACCTGCTAAGCTCAGGTAAGATTAAGCATTCTCACGTTACCAGCCAAATCATGATATATGATGTGCACTGTTTGTGACTGGTCCCCGAATTGTTGCTAAGCATGTTTGTAATCTTCCTGCTAAGCTTCCTAACCTTGGTGATAATGAATTGATCTACTTCTACTCTGCCAGTATTTCAGTTTATCATGAAGTATCACTGAGCCAATCACAGTGTCAGGATGATCTCCGAATGTATTACGTCCAGCGCCACCTTGGAATAAAAAGAACAATCACAGCAGAAAATCATTAATTTAAAAATACGATTATTTAGTGTAAATATTTCACTTTTTTGAAAGGTTGTTTGATGTTACACATCATCACAATCTGTGATGTTATCTGAAAACTTATGACTTATTTTAGGCTAAGTATAAATATACATGTTAGAGGCTTTTTGTTTTGAATATTCGTGAGAAACTTCACAGTTTTTATTATGGTAATCCATTTATTTAACATTGATGGTACCACAGGAACAAAGACTCCAGAGTTACTTATTTAACATTGATGGTACCACAGGAACAAAGACTCCAGAGTTACTTATTTAACATTGATGGTACCACAGGAACAAAGACTCCAGAGTTACTTATTTAACATTGATGGTACCACAGGAACAAAGACTCCAGAGTTACTAATTTAACATTGATGGTACCACAGGAACAAAGACTCCAGAGTTACTTATTTAACATTGATGGTACCACAGGAACAAAGACTCCAGAGTTACTTATTTAACATTGATGGTACCACAGGAACAAAGACTCCAGAGTTACTTATTTAACATTGATGGTACCACAGGAACAAAGACTCCAGAGTTACTTATTTAACATTGATGGTACCACAGGAACAAAGACTCCAGAGTTACTTATTTAACATTGATGGTACCACAGGAACAAAGACTCTAGGGTTACTTATTTAACATTGATGGTACCACAGGAACAAAGACTCCAGAGTTACTTATTTAACATTGATGGTACCACAGGAACAAAGACTCCAGAGTTACTTATTTAACATTGATGGTACCACAGGAACAAAGACTCTAGGGTTACTTATTTAACATTGATGGTACCACATGAACAAAGACTCCAGGGGTAATTACTTATTTAACATTAATGAAACCACAGGAACAAAGACTCCAGAGTTACTTATTTAACATTGATGGTACCACAGGAACAAAGACTCCAGAGTTACTTATTTAACATTGATGGTACCACAGGAACAAAGACTCCAGAGTTACTTATTTAACATTGATGGTACCACAGGAACAAAGACTCCAGAGTTACTTATTTAACATTGATGGTACCACAGGAACAAAAGACTCCAGGGGTGATTACTTATTTAACATTGATGGTACCACAGGAACAAATACTCTAGGGTTACTTATTTAACATTGATGGTACCACAGAAACAAAGATTTCAGGGTTACTTATTTAACACTGACGGTACTACAGGAAGGTTTTCTGAATAATTTGTCTCGTCTTGATATTTCGAGATAAATGTTTGCTTTTTAATAACAATGACGTTTCTTTTTACTTCTGTAACATGAGTAACTTGGGTGAGTAATTTGTGGGTTACACAACAATCTTATTAATGATGAGTAACTTATATCATCAAGGATTGTTTACATAGGCTAATTCCTTTGTGTGTGATCTTACCCAAAGCAGAGATTGTGAGAACTCCTAACACAGTAACTTGATTCAGTAACATGAGTAATGTTACATTCCAGTAAATATAACATGAGTAACCATGGGTCACAAAGGGTTCATGTAAATTTCCCCACAGCAGAAATTGTGAGAATGAAAAAGTAAGTTAATAACGTAACAAGAGTATTCGTTACAGTCCGTTGAATGTAACATGATGTATAAACATAATGTATTAATCATGGAATGTCACAAAGGGTTCAGGTGATCTTACCCACAGCGGAGATGGTGAGAATACTTGAGGGATGTTTTGACTTCGGTGTGACAAATCCTTTCAACCACTGCCCATAGTCTTGCTTGATGTCGTCTGGGTCGTAGTACCAATGGACCGGCATACTCAACGAGTCACCGGCGAACAGGCCCCACAGCGACTCAGTGCGAGCTTTCTTCACCGACGTCGAAGACATGACTGGGTCGGAATAGCTGAGAAAAAAATAGTGAGCATTTTTTGTTTAGCTAAAATTTAAGTTACTTTTGCTTTTTCCTGCTAAATTCAACAACTTGACAACCTTATTTTTACAGCTCTTCAACTGCAAAATTATAAAATTTTGATGTTTGGTAATTAATTACATTTCAAACTTCCTCCATGGTGTCAGCAAAGCATAACAAGATTGTATTTTTTGAGGGGTATTTTTGTTTTATCGGGGGTGGCGAGGGAGGGGACAGGTCTCAAAGTATCAGATCAAAGTGGATGGGGGTTTGTATAGATTTGTTGATACACCAATCTGTAGAATGCAGGGCCACTTCAAAGCCATATGACTAGAGAGAGAGGATAACAAAATGGGAGACATTCATTAAGTCCAAAACTTGGCTGCCCAACAACTCAGTGAGTGGTCCTGTTTTCTAATTTTCTGGACTGTTCAATTTTTTTAGCAAATCGAGGAAGGAGAAAAAATAATAAGGAATTCAGCAAATCGAGGACGGAGAAAAATAAGGAATTCAGCATACAATTAATATTAACATTAACAACATGGTTGGTTGGTTGATTGATTGGAAGAATTTCTGTAGCCTGCTGCCACTTGTTCACTCATTGTTACCAAAAAAGCAATTTTGATTAGGCCACATAAAAATAACAAATTGTTGATCGTCCTTTTTTGATGGGAAGTGGGGGAGGAAGGGCGTTTTTTTTTTTTGACATGGCAAAATATGAAATAAAGAATAAAGATATCATCATAATCACTATAAAACAAAGGGTTTGTGTGATTTTGATGTTTTCAATTGTTTTGTTAAACCCTTTCAAATCCTAGATGACATTTTCTGTAAACATTTTCAAAAAACTAAAACGTAAGTAAATATTTGAAGAATTTTTCTTGTTTTGCGAACATGAATAATCTTTCTTCAATCATCTGTTTCCAACCTATGGATTTTGAAAAAATATCAGCTAAACAAAAATCATCAGTTTGACTGAAAAGATCATTAAAAATACCGTTTTTTAATGATTAAAAAAAAAAAAAAAAAAAAAAAAATGGGGGTTGGGGGGTTTTGTAGGGTCGGGCGGGGACGATCAACAATTTTATTTTTTTATGTGGCCTTAAATAAGATACCATTTTATTTCATAATTAAAAAAAAGTGGTGAACGGATACTGAAATTTTCCTGATTGGTCAATCCAAAAGATAATAATTAAATTAGTGAGGTCTATAACAACATTCAATTTTTTCAATTAGTGTTTTGTTTGAATCCGGGCTTACTTTCCTTTAAGCATTTTGACATTCTGTTTTTCTTTTAAGTTTTAGCATGTTTAAAAATTAAAGGCACTGAACACGTTTGGAAATTGTCACAAGACCAGCGTTCTCACTTGGTGTATCCCAACATATGCATAAAATAACAAGGCTGTGAAAATTTGGGCTCAACTGGTCATCGAAGTTGCAAGAAAATAATGAAAGAAAAAACACCCTTGTTGTACAAATTTGTGTGCTTTCAGATAGGAATAAAAACTTCTTGCAAGAAGTTTTTATTACTTTAATCAGTGAGAAATTACCTCTTTCTCAAAAACCACGTTATTCAAAGGGAGTCGTTTCTCACAATGTTTTACTATCAACACTACAGCTCTCCGTTGCTCGTTACCAATTAAGTTTTTATACTAATATATTTTGAGTAATTACCAAACGTGTACAGTGCCTTTAAAGATACTACTTTATTTCGTAATGAATGAAAAAGTGGTGGCCGGATACGACAATTTTCCTGATTGATCAATACAAAAGATAACAATTGATGAGGTCTAGTATTATAGTTTATACTCTTTATTTAAGGGAACGTTACAGAACTGGTAATTAAAAGTTTCTTGAAGATCACAGATTTACATAAAACTTACACGGTCTAATGACGATGATAGTAGAAAACATCCCTAGAAATATTTCTGTCTGAAATGCCATATTTGATGAGAAATAAATAAAACTAATTTCCGATTTGAGTTTATCGCTCATGAGTGTTTTATTCATGCATTGTATTTGTATAACACATGCAAATGTGTAATCGGTTTTTCACTATTTTCTCGTGACCCAGATGGCCGATCGATCTCAAACTTCTACAGGTTTGTCAGTTTATGTGTATGGTGGATTATATAAAGTGCTTACACTGTTTTGTTAGCAAAAACCAATTCTGTAATGTTCCTTTAACAATGTACATTTATTCAACATTTTACTTCTTTTTTTACATTTTGACATTCTTTTTTTTTCTTTTTAACATGTTTATTAAATCTAATTTCTTAACGTCAGCAATCGATTATTAAGAAGTTGGGAGTATCAAAGAAAATATCAAGATAAACCGTGCAACAAGCTTCCAGTCACGTTCGACAGAATAAAACAAAAACAGTTTCACAACCAAGTTGCTTTTTCCTTCCAGAATACATCCATGAATAGTATTGTACATTACATACTCACCCACAAAATAATCCAGAGCCAGACTGAAAACAACGTCGCACCGTCGTCAGGCAGAATCCCGCTAAACCAACTGCGATAATTCGTGAGAGATTTACCCCTCTCATACCTTAGCACCTCACGTAACGTTTCGGAGCAAGAACTATGTAACAACATCTTGAATAACGTCAAGGTTTCATAATCTAGGGTTAGATAACCTTTCATTTTCATGATTTGGGATTTCGGGTCACGTACTTTGGGTTGGCCAAAGTTCACCGAGTGATGGCAGCAGAAATATAACTGCATCATGTCTGTGGGTGCACCCCACTAAATATGGAGAAAACAGAGCGTCGAGCTCCTATATTAGACAGATTTGAGAGCCCAATAAAATGGGTAGAGTGTAAAAATGTTGCCCAATTGTAACCTGGGGGTTGTTGACTTCCAACTTGAGGTATTTTGGATGACATAGGCCCTGAAAAAATGGTCCTATTTGCCGAGAGGTGTAGGGACATTTTTCAAGATTGATGCTCGGACGTTTGGAAAATTACACCGGTGTAGGGGTGTTTTTATGGAGGGAGAATAACTCGACGGGACCAGGGACTCCCTATATTAAATTGAGCAGAGAATAAAAGTTCAAGAGTAAATTAATACTTTTCCCTTTACTGTAAAAAGCTGTGAGACTTTTAAGTATTTTTCGTGTATTTTTGAATATTTTAGCCTTTTGCACTGAATGCTGGAGTGGAATTAGTGGGAAGCACCGCTGTGCACGTGCTGTGCACCCTTAGAGATCAAACTGTGTGCGCCACATCACACAGACCAGCTGTGGTTCACCCACACACAACTTCCCATAGCAACCAATGCTAATGAATATTAACAAAATACTCAAAAATATACTTTAAAGTCTCCCAGCCTCTTGAAAACCAATCAAATATGTTTTTGAACAACTAAACTCAAGATTTCTTTTCAATTTTTGGCAGGTCCTGCAGCCGTTTGGAATTTTTGCTAATTACCCATCAGAAAGCAACACCCCCTAAACATTTGCTGTTTCCCGAACCGACTTGCTGCAAGTTTTCATGAAGCATCCCTCAAATTCCCGAGCCAAATAGGGTAAATTTTAAAGCCTACGTTTATCAAGTTTCTTCAAAAGTTGAAGCACAGAGCCCCCAGGTTGTGATAACTTGCCATAATTAAACATATGACCCCAAAAAGTTATTATTTCCAAAAAGTTGTGGGTTTACTTAATCAGTTTGGCACAAGCACGAATTGTGGCTTATGTAGTGCACCAATACGGCGTGTATAGAGCTCTCAATACAGCTCTGACATAGGGGCGTCACCAAAATTATTGTAGCCAGATAAAAACACTTCGGGTAATTATTTTAAAACCGTTGGAGCCAAGAAATTGATAGCCTGTAATTGGAAACCAAATTTGGGTAGGCCTACACGTACATTATCGCACCAAACTATAATTCGTTTACCCTTACACCCGTGTGTAGCACTGTATACTCAGTACTTTCCCGAGTCATTGTGAAAAACAAATCCACGGGCAAATTATATTCTTTATCCCCAATGCAAAATTAACATCTATTATGTCTATATATCTTATGCATTGACGTCATCGAGCCGCCATCTTAGAGGTAAAACTTTTACGAAACAAAGGAAAACTCGCGGCTAAGTAGGCCCCTATAGGCCTACGCGCGGCGCACAGGATCAGCCAATGGGCTACCTTCTTTTGACCTCTAGCCCTATACTCAAATGACGTAATGTGCATAAGGTCTATTGTTGAATAATTTTGTTAAAGGGAGGGTATACCTTTGATAATAGACCTTATGCACATGATGTCATAACAGTAGGGCGCCCTCGCCTAGAGGTCAAAAGGAGGTTGTTCATTGGCCAATCCTGTGCGCTGCGCATACAAATCTGTGCGTTTCGATTGTTTCATCATCGTTTAACCTCCAAGATGGCGGCTGGATGACGTCAATGCATAAGGTCTATTGCTCAACAAATTAATGACCATTAAAACTTACTTGGTAAAGAGCACTGGAGAGCTGTTGACATTATAACACATTGTAAGAAACAGCACCCTTGGAACTAATGTAGTTTTAGAGAAAGAGCAGAGGAAAGAGGTAATTTTCACGCACAAAATTTGAATTTTGAGAAAGACTTCAGGCATGAAGCCTTTCTCAGGCATCTAAAAGCACACAATTCTTTGCAACAAGGGTGACTTTTTCTTTCATTATTTTCTTGCAACTTCAATGACCACTTGAGCCAAAATGCATACGTTGGGATACACCAAGTGAGGATACTGCTCTATGACAAAAATTAATTATTTCCCAAAAGTATACCCTGCCTTTAACCAACAGTGGGCGCACTTCTACTCTTACGGTCAGACGGTGGGGCGCGCTGATACAAAATTGCAAGGTTGCAAAAAGGCATAACTTTGGAAGTTTATTTTATTTTAAGAAGTTCATCTCAATCTCATCATCACAGTTGGTACGTACATTAATGGCAAATAATTATCAAAATGTTCAATCATAATTATGTTAATAATTATTTCAATCTTCAGTTCTTCATGGTTGAGATTTAGGTGAAGCGTGCAAAAGGAGCCGGGTAGGAGGCCGCGGTGTCATGGGGAAATCTGTCCCCGGCGATTCTGTCCCCCATGGGAAAACATGGGCTGAAGGACGAGGATTCAAAAGAGGGCGCTATCAGAAGAAGTTTTTCCACAGTCGCCGTATGGGGGACAGAATCTCCTGCCACACCGGCGTCATAGGGGATTTTTTGCCCCCCCCCCCACCCCCACCCCCCGGTTAAAAATTATAAATGGGCTGTTCGTGGATATTATAAATGATTTTTAAAATAATAGATTTGTTGAAAGCCTCATGCTGATCTAAACCCCCTAGGTGCCTAACATTATTTATAACACAATATGAGAGAATATTATTTATATGAAGCAAAACTGATGGCACAAAATAGCAGAAAGATGACGCCCTGTGAATTATTTTAAAGTTCCACGTGGCTGGAACTGTTTGCGGCTGGCTTCCGGTAATGTCCCATAAAGATTATGGTCTTCGTCTCGGCATCCATGATGAAAAAGAGGAAGGGGTGGTTCGCGGTAAACTCAGGGGTCAAATCAATTGACCTCTTCCTCATGGTCACCGCTGTGGCCGCAGCAGCTTCACTACCTTCCTCATTGACCTCAAGAAATGCCTTATGTATCACTTTGGAAACAAACAGTCCCTTGTCTCCCGTGATGCCGGACAGGTCGGCTTTCAATGGCTGAAACAAATCGTGCATCCCCATTTCTGCCAAGACGTCATTCATGACGATGGTTTCTTCCAGTTTGAACTTCGGCAGCGTGACGGAAACGGTCACGTTCCTCAAGGTAGTCAAGAGCGTTCTGAGTTTCTCCTGCGTGAGATGAGTTTGTAATCTTTCCAGCCCGTCTATTTCGTCTGGTAGGATAACTAACATGTTCATGTGGTTGCCGACATACGGAAGCTCAACTATCTTACAACGCAGAGAGGTATCCACGCTAAAGAAGAAGTCGGACTTCCGGCTCATCATGGAGACCAGGAGGTCATCATTTTCCGAGACGTGGAAGTCTCCATCATACGTCTTTTTGGGGTCGAATTTCTTAACCCAGTCTGCTTTAAAGTAAATCGCATTGACGAGAACGAGTTGCGTCTGTGGATTGACGGAACCAGCGGGGAGAAGGTCCCGGATCTTACGATTCGTCTCCTTCTCAACCCAGGCATTGATGAATCGACGCGCGCCCTCAACGTCCTTGACGAAATCAAGAGTCGCCATGTCGCTTCCGTAGTGCTCATCCGTGTCTGAGAGAAACTGCTGGGTCAGAAACACGTCCTTGTGTCCAAACATTCGATTGGCTTTGTTCAGTGTGTACTTCTCGGCACTCTTGCCGAAGATAGCGCCGTTGAGCTCGGCAAATGAGGAGTGCAGATTTGACGTTTCGACGGTGTCGAATTTCATGACTTCGCCCATCTGGTGGGCGGTGTTTCCGCGTGCGCCCAACAGAGTCATTGCCAGAGCTGTTGAGATGCTGATTGGGGAAAAGAAGATGTTGTTTTGACCTGAAGTCGCAGCATGGGTTTGGTAAAGATGCAGTGCAAAGTCATTGGAGGCTTTTGCAACACGATCTGTGTTGGACACAGAATCACAACTGCCTAGCGTGGCAAGAAGAATAAAAGTTGATGTAACTAGAACTGTCAAGATGGTGATGGTTGCCATGTTGACTGCGTCCAACCGCTGGTCCTTGCTCCCTGGCCCAACTGAAATCCACATCAAGTCTAACACCACGTCTAACGTTGGCGGGATTCTTTCGCTGAAATCAAAACAAAATTGAAAATATAGATTTAAATTTTGTTTTTAAATGTATCGACATCGTGACAAGGAAATTGAGCAGTACATCAAAGGTGTTTTACCTAAAATAATAATATTGTGACAGTCACTCTCATAGGAGTCAAAAGCAGTAAACAAATTTTTTTTGAACAAAAAAACTGGCAGATTCAATCAAAACTTGTTCTTTTTTAAGTTTTCTTGGTTCTTAAACAATTATTGTGAAAAGAAAAATAATGAGATTAGAATGACAACAGGACATGAAAATAACCACAGGCAGTATAAATTAGTTGAAATGTGACTCATCCCAAGTGCTGCTCTAATTAACTTGGTGTAATACACAAAACCCAGACGGTAATTACTTAAAATGTAAACAGCTTCCTTTATCAAATCATTATGCACATCCTGGCAAGTACAAGGTTCATCTATTAACTATTTGAGTTATAGATTGACAATGGAGATAACGCTGCCAATAAAGTGACACTGCATAGTGATTGCCATTGCATGCTACACGGGGCATGGCAAAGAGACATGTTGACGACACAGTAATAATAATGGGTGGATCGTGAAGGTGGGAATACACGGGTGTAACAATCAACATCCACGGGCAAAATTTTCACAGTGCATCAAAGCAGAAAAAGCGCGCAGCAAAGTAGGGGGTGGGGAGTTCGAAATTTTTTGAAAACGAAGGCAAAAAATTCAAGCCATTTGGTCAATTTTTGCGCTTATTTTTTGTATGCCCACCATTTTGTATTTGTCTTTGTATTTATTTATTTTTTAATTTTGTTTTAATTTTTTTTTTTTTTTTTTTTGGGGGGGGGGGCGTTCGCTTTTATGGGGATTTTAATTTGTTTATATTTTTTATATACATATTTATTTATTTTATTTGATTTTATTATTGTTATTTTTTTTTGGGGGGGGGGAGGGGCGTCCCCTAGTTACAGGCTTTTCCCCAACCTTGCATATCTCGTATAAAATTATTGGCGTTCCACGCATCGATAGGCATCCACCAACGGATTCAATCCGAATTGACAACGCCGTTCCCCGGGGCTTCCATCTCACTTTACTCAAAGGTTTCGGCTGCACTTCTCCACAGGGCCCAATTTCATAGAGCTGCTTAGTTAAGCACAAAAAGATGCTAAGCACAACAAAATTATGCTTACCAGAATAAGGTTACCAGCCACATGTACCATTTGCAGTCCAGTGTTGTAGTCGAGTCCTCCCTCATCCTCATTCTGAGTCCGAGTCCTACAACACTGACCATTGTGATTGGTATCCTGCTCATTTCTGCTTAGCAGAAAATTTGTAAGCAGTATTTTCTGCTTAAGCAGCTCTATGAAATTGGGTCCAGGTGTGTGCTGGGGTGGGTCGGGAACGTGGTTTGTCAGTTAAAATTGTCCTCAAATTTGGCACCAACTTCACGTCCTTGGATGCCTCGTCCTCAGATTGAGTTATTATACAATTAAAGGGAGGGTCATACTTTGGTAATGACCCCGAACAAAATTTGTATCCAAAAGTTTATTTGTTGTAAAGATGGTAGGGCCTAATGGTAGTAAGCATACTACGAATTAGAAATCAATAAACATATTTGAATCTGAGAAACGATTCGTTCATGAATCTTTTCTCATAATTTCTGAGGGTTTGTGTCCGTTCGCGAAATGCTGCGACCACTGTATCCAGCTGAAACTTTCACATGTGACTTTTATTGTCTCTTTCTTGATAATTTTGCCTACAAAACAGCATTAAGTTGACAAAAACCAAACGATGACTACCTTTAAATTAATTAATATAATAATATATTTATATTATATTATTTCTCTTGAAATTCTTGCATTTATTCGTACTAATAATGAAAGCAGACAGACATGCAGTTGATTATTTAATATTACAAATTTAATTAAGACAGGTCTATTTGTTATATCGAGAATGAAATAAAACCTCATTCAACTTCTTGCTCAATTAATTACAGTTTGCTGGCTCTGTTGATTTAACGAGGGGAGAGGAAACCATTTGAATGAATTCAGCAAAGTACAGGACAACAACCGTACAATATTTTTAAATAATTTAAATTTTCATTATTCTAAACATTTTGTTAAATGTTGCAAACACAATTACGCTTTCATTTAACAAAAATAAGAATGTCGGGACCTTTTTGAAAAAGCTTAGAGAAAAAATGATAGTTCATAGTAAATCGTCAAAATCTGTGAATTTAAAGGCACTGTACACGTTTGGTAATTACTCAAAATATATATTAGCATAAAAACTTACTTGGTAACGAGCAACGGAGGGCTGTTGATAGTATAAAACATTGTGAGAAACGACTCCCTCTGAAGTAACGTAGTTTTTGAGAAAGAGGTAGTTTCTTACTAAAATAATTAAAGACTTCAGGCCTGAAGCCTTTTATTCCTATCTGAAAGCACACAAATTTGTACTACAAGGGAGTTTTTTCTTTCATCATTTTCTTGCAACTTCGATGACCAATTGAGCCCAAATTTTCACAGGCTTGTTATTTTATGCATATGTTGGGATACACAAAGTGAGAACACCAGTCTTTGACAATCACCAAACGTGTTCAGTGCCTTTAATAGTCAAGGGACCTACACTCTACAATATACCCCTTGCACGTGATGTCACAAGCTCAAATAGCGCCCTCATTAAGATCATAAAAGAAGATCTGCCATTGGCCGAGTCTTCCGAGTGTCTTGTTACCTCAGCGATGGCGGCTTATGCAAGGCCAAGGGGTCTATGCGTTTACACAATATTTTGGCTTTTACTACTATTAACCAATATCATGTTAATTTGAATGATTTCAATAAAACTTATTTTACAAAAACAAAACAAAAAAAGAAATTCAAACTGTTATCAAGCACCATTAGATGCTAATCTATTACTATTTCATTACTTGAAATCCATTGGCATCATTACAATTATTAGGCCTATATGGGATTTGAGGCATTGCATGGTGAGGTATAACATGTGTATTCGTTTTGCGGTAACACCATGTGTATATCTACTTTGCTGTGTAGATTTTGTTCTTTGAGAACTTGTCTTGCTATGCATTCTACTACAGCGGAGTATATTTCGGAATTCGAGAGACGACCACGTTTTGAAAAGAACTGTCCTGCTTCTTAAAGGCATCGTACACGTTTGGTAATTACTCAAAATATATATTAGCATAAAAACTAACTTGGTAACGAGCAACAGAGAGCTGTTGATAGTATAATACATTGTGAGAAACGACTCCCTCTGAAGTAACGTAGTTTTTGAGAAAGAGGTAATTTCTCACTAAAATAATAAAAACTTCTTGGAAGAAGTTTTTATTCCTAACTGAAAGCATACAAATTTGTACAACAAGGGTGTTTTTTCTTTCATCATTTCCTTGCAACTTCGATGACCAATTGAGCCCAAATTTTCACAGGCTTGTTATTTTATGCATATGTTGGGATACACCAAATAATGAGAACACTGGTCTTTGACAATTACCAAACGTGTATGATGCCTTTAACTACTACCTTGGCGGAAGGTAGGCAATCGGTCGGCACTACTACTTTCACTTAGTGGATCGGGGGGGGGGGCGACTTCTCGTTAATAACTTCACTGCCGCGGAGTCCGGAGTGAGTTCTCAATTGGTCTCAACCTTTTGACTAGCTTGATCTAGTCATCGTCAGGAGACTGAATAGTATGAGACATGTTGTCGGTCTATTTATAAGGATTCAGAGGTTTCAGTGACTGCTCTGATTGGTTCTTCTGAAAGGAGAAGTCTAACAATTATTTTTCTAATAATTCATACAAAATTAACAAAAATAAAATGATGCAGTTTTACTGTGTAATCTTTCATTGTTTCAAGTTTAAAGTTTTAAAACTGACCGCTCATTCATTTTCTGTTCACAAAATGACTACTTTTACTATATTATTATTATATCTTTCTGGTATTGAAACCAATGGACCTTCAAAAGTGACTACTAGCGCTGTGACCGTAGGCCTGAAGATACATGTGTAGAGAAGATGATGAAGACATGTCAGTTTTTAGATGTGGGAGTGAAACCCCACATAGGGAAAACCCAAACAATCAGGTAGGGATTGAAAACCAAATCCACACGCAAGGCTTCAGTCCGGGATTCGAACCGGGGACCACAGAGAGGACAGGCAGGACAAAAACCAATGAGCCAACCTAAGTGGAATGAGTTTTCCTAACATCTCCGTCTTGCTATGAGTTACACTTGGCTTGGGTCACACAACTGTCCCATAAACAGAATTGCTTCAGATTTGTTATCACGGATTAAGACCAAGAAAGGATGATCAGCTTTGATTGCAATGGGCCTCATCGGCATCGAACGAAACATCATCTTCACAGCCGTGGCAGCGGCTGCCTCGCTACCTTCCTCATTCACTTCCAAGAAAGCCTTGTGGATGACGGTAGAAATAAAGAGATCTTTACCTCCCGTCATCCCAGAGAAGTCGGCCTGAGATGAATCAAATGGGTCAATCATACCCATTGCCTTCAAGACATCATTCAAGACAAAGTCTTGTTGCAGGGTAAACTTGGGCAAGGACAAGATGACTTCTGGAGGGGGACCACGGCGGGTTTGGATTATCCATTGCTCCAACTTCTCATGACTCAGCTCCTTGAGGACACCACCCAGACCATCTACTTCATCAGGAAGCACAATAAACATACTAACTTCCTTCTTGATGTAAGAAAGCTCAAGGATTGAACATTTCACTGATGGATCGTGGCTACAGGGAAACTTCCCCCTCTGGTGCATCATGGGAACACTTACTTCTTTACTTCCTGTGATGTGGAACTTTTCCTCAGACGTAGCACTGGTCAGAAACTTGGCGGCCCAATCGCCTTTGAAGTAGATAGCATTGACGAGCACCAGACGAGTCAAGGCATCCAGTGATCCTTCAGCCAGTAAGTCTTTGATCCGACTCTCTGTCTGTTTCTCAACCCATCCGTTGATGAAAGTACGGGATCCCTCCGCATCCCCACCGAAGTCAAGCATCTCCATCTCAGCTCCGTAAAACTTCTTAGTCTCATCTCTAAACGCTTGGAGAAGCTCGAAGTTCTTCTGACCGAACAGTCTGTTGGCAGCCTTCAAGGTGTAAGGAGCATCTGCTCGGTTGATCAGATTGCTGAGCTCAGCAAATGACTGATGGAGCTGAGACTCCCCCAGGACATTGAACTGAAGCACTTGACTCATCTGACTTGCGGTGTTGCCACGAGCTCCTAGGTACGTCATGGCCAACGCAGTTGAGATGCTCGTTGGAGAAAAGAAGATGTTTTCAGATGATCCTTTCTGAGCAAAGACTTGATACAGGTTAGAGGCAAATACATTGATAGCCTTAGCGGCTTTCTGAGCCTGGCTCACATCTTTTGGAATCTCAGCTGCCATGTTTGTCAAGATGACTAAACCAAAACTGAAAATAAGAAAATTAAGAATGAATTTTTATCAAATGTTTCACCAAAGACCGATTTTGACTTGAGTTATGGTCCTAACCTATAAAAAACATGAAAGTTTAACTCACTTTCAAATTATATTTCCATGGAAGATAAAAGGTAACACTTTGATTTAAACTGAATCCAAAACAAAACTGTCATGGAAACGGATTATAAATATTCAATGCCTGTCATAAATAGCGATTTATCTATGAACAAATTAGTCAAATGAACAGAAAATGAACAAAACAGAAAGCTCATAAATCTACATGCTAAAGGTCAATGGTAAATCATTGCATCCATCCTTCGTGAACTGATCCATTTTTTTTAAATGGGTGTTGTCTGTTTCCCTATCAATTGAACTTTGGACTTTATTGTGGCTCCGTGCATTATGTGTTTGGTTTCAGTATTTATCTTAACAGGACATTGCAATAAAACAAACCTAAGAACAACTAACCTGTATAAGACTCCGAGTAAAATTCAGTCCAGATGACTTTCGACGATGAATATGGCCTAGTGGTTCACAACAGTCGGAATCTGCCATTAAATACAATAACTTCATGCTGGGAATTGAAACTTAAAATTAACAAAATATTTCACTGCCAGAATCGGATATTTGTTTACATTGCGGATACTTTTTGTTTATTCGGATTTTCTTTCAATACAAGTGCCCCTCCCCTCCCCCTTGGTGTATTTCATAAACAATAATAACATTTATACATGGACAGTCACTGACTAAAATTGTTCAGAAGGCCAACAAATCTCTCTCTAGGCTATCATTTGAGATACAAAATTACACTTTAATAATAGACTCCTTTAATCATAATTTGCAATGCTCGATACTCCTCAGTCTCCATCTAGTCTGAGAGGGTAACATTCATTTCAACCAAAATATTACAATAATGATCTACCTAATACAGAGTATGAACACATAACATTACTTGAGATGATTGTAACCCTCCTTCCTGATGGTTCTTGATTCCGTGACTAGAGGGTGTCGATACAATCCAAGTACGTTTTAGATACAGTTTTTGTCAGCCTCATGCCCAGATTTGCCTGATTTTCACCACTTAGGCTCCTATACAAACCAAAACACCGATCAGAAACAAGGGTTAATCTCATCGATACATTTTCCTACAGTGTAATCCTAATATGCATGTACTCCTACTTTCTTTGTTTGTTTGTTTGTTCGTTTGGGTGTTGGGGGTGTTTGTTAAAACTTTGACTGTGGTTGTTACACTTATCGGCATCTCCACACATCATAATGACTGCATACAAAAAGCGTTACAACCATGACAACCTCACAGTTTTCGCTTGGAGTAGTCGTAACATTATTTGCAATAATTGCAACCCTCCATCCTCCTGACGGTCGCAGATCGTTGGAAGGATCGAGGGTACGATTATCAATATCACAATTGAACTAACTACCATCATTAAGCATGAAAATCTACTGCCAGACTGCCATGACACGAGTAGTCTTTCATAGCCCTACGTCGCACAGTGTGCTATGACAGTTCAAGGCCAAGGGGTACCTCATGTACTTTCAACAACATGTCTATCAATCATTTTTTGTCAATAAAAAAAGCCGCAAATGCATCAAAACCAGAAATTCCTGAAGGTGAAACCCAGTTTACAAACTTTACAGTCAAGTACGAATATCACCAGCAGAAGTAACCCCACGTGTAAATTCAACAAGCAGAGACGACAAGCAAGCACACTGCCTGCATTATTTATTAGGCTATGTTCATATTCCCCAACGCCGGTATTATTAAAGAATACAATTGCAAGCCCAACCCGGAAGTGTGTAGACTGTGCCGGCCTACTCACTTTGCAAGATTTTACTTCCAGTTCCTCAGACAAACCTGTTTAAATAATGTGTAACGATAGATTATCCGATTATTCTCAGCGAAAAGTTGCACATACCTTTTTCTTTTCACGCCTGCGACTGCGACCTTCTCTGGGTGATAGGCCTATGCAATTGAAACTACATGTTGCCAGAGCTAGAGGAAGTGCATGAAAAACCGGACTACGGATCAAGGAAGCTAAAGAGCTGTAAACATTATACCGCCCTCTTTGGACCATAAAATAATTACTTTTAGTGTATTTTTGTGTGCTTGGACCGACCCGAACTTTTCGCTGAGAAGAGTCGAGGTTCGTTTGGTCTTGCTCTTCGATGAAACCGGTGCGTTTTGGTCGAGCTTCATAACTGACAAAACATTAAGCTTCTTGAACATTTTGAGTGCGGACCGGTCCAAATATTTTTCTTTTCATGTCCTTAAAAAAAATCCTCTATCTATGATGCATAATATCGAACACAATCAAAATATGGTTTTCGTGGTCACAAAAATAATGGTCTCATCTCATGACTTGCTTGCACACGGCTACATGTATGATTTTACTCTTCCCTTTATAAACATTGGAGTGTCATTAAACTGGACAGCGGAATCATTTATCTCCCATTTATGTCTATACTCCTTGCCTCTTTAGGGGGAAGTGGGTCGATGGCTACACAAGCTACCGGGGTTTACCACTCGTTTAGCGAGAGTGGTATTTTCAGGTTGCTCCACACTGCACCACAACAGGTATAAGAGATAAATACCACTACACGTCTTGAAACCTACCGGTCCGTCTAAAACATGACCAACTAACACTATCACCAACATGTCCAGAACACCAATTGTTCCGAAAAAAGAACGAACCTGACATCCTCATTGAACATTAATGAACATTAACTCTATACCTTTTCCTTCCGCATTCAGAATTTAAAAAGGACGCTGAACAATTAATTTCAATATTTTCCGAAACAAATTTTGCATTCATCAGATGGAATACACATATCAATTGGCACCCACACATCTTAATTGATTAATTTTTTAATAATTATAACCTCCACAAGATTGTTATGAAAATGCAAACAGCAATACAATAATATACTCTTTGAACATAACCAACAATCCATCAACTAATGTTTCGATGTCAAAACCGTTCAAACACCTTGATTATGCCAAGGTGTGAGACATTCACCCGAAAAATACACCCAGGATTTCCTCTCGAAATTGAGATTTTCTATTTTACCAATCACGGAACCTTTTCCAGTGAAAATTAGTAAGCACGATCAACAAAACCCGTTCACACACCCGCAGCAGGCGGGAAAGAACAAAGATATCAGCTCAACCATCCTAGCAAATCATCACAACCCTTTACGAACACACCAACCCGTGCCGTAATACCCTTTCTCCTTCACTCCGCAATCGGGAGGGAACACAAAATCCGGCTCATACTTTCAAATACTACTCTACATTTTTGTTTTGAATTTGACAGCGCCATCAATTTTATCTACAAGGGGCTCGATTTCACAAAGAGTTACCAATGATCTTAACATCCATTATGCCCTCTTTAACTTCATCGTCAATGACGCTAGTGGAAACCCGCAAGAGACTTTAGCGGCAGCATGTACGACTTCCTCCGTTTCTTCTGATTGATCGGGTCGCACCACATTATTTCTTGAGCAAATTTGCGTGGTAAGAGCGGATTTGGCCGTTCACACCTAACCTATAATCATTTTGCACGATTTTCTGAACAACTTGAAAAGGACTTTTCCATAGCATGAGAAGTTGATTAGCGTCGGTGGGTAACAAAACTAGACACCATTGGACCCCTCTGGGTCCACTGGACAACAATGGACAACGCTGGGACCAGTCGACACCAAAGGACCTCGCTGGGTTCACTGGACACCACTGGACCCCGCTGGGTTGACTGGACCCCGCTGGGTTGACTGGATCCCGCTGAATCCACTGGACACGTACCACGGGACCCAGCTGGGTCCGCTTGACAGCACTTGACCCCGTTGGGTCCAGTGTACACCACTGGACCCCGCTGGGTACACTGCAGACACCGATGGACCTCGCTGTTCCACTGGACACCACTGGACCCTGCTTGGTCCTGTGGACACCACTGGAACCTGCTGGGTCCTTCGGACACCACTGGACTCTGCTGGTTCAAATCGACAATACTGCATTCTGCTGGTTCCCCTGGACACCAAATAGACCTCGCTGGGTCCACTAGACACCACTGTACCCTGCTGGGTCGAATGGACACCACTGGACCTCGCTGGGTCCTCTGGACACCACTGAGCCCCGCTGGGTCCACTGGACACCATTGGACCCGCTGGGTACACTGGACACCACTGGACCCCGCTGGGTTGACTGGACCCCGCTGGGTTGACTGGATCCCGCTGAATCCACTGGACACGTACCACGGGACCCAGCTGGGTCCGCTTGACAGCACTTGACCCCGTTGGGTCCAGTGTACACCACTGGACCCCACTTGGTCCACTTGACACAAAAGGACCCCGCTGGATCCAATGGACACCACTGGACCTCGTTGGGGCCACTGGACACCACTGAACCCTGTTGGGTCCACTGGACACCACTGGACCCCGCTGGGTCCACTGGACACCGCTGAACCCTTTTGGGTCCACTGGACACCACTGGACACCGCTTGGTCCACTCAACACCACTGGGTCCACTGGACACCACTGGACCCGGCTTTGTCCACTGGATACACTGGAAGTTGCTGGTCCACTGGATTTCACTGGACCCCGCTTGGTCTACTGGACACCACTGGACCCCGCCGGGTGCACTAGACACCACTGGACCTCGCTGGTCCACTAGACACCACAGGACCCCGCTGGGGCCTGTGGACACCCTTGGACCCCGCCGGGTCCACGGACACCACTGGACCCCTTTGGGTCCACTGGAAACCATTGGACCCCGCTGGGTCCACTGGACATCACTGGACCCCGCTGGGACCACGGAGGACCCATCGATCGACAAACTACCCCCTAATGAGAGGCAAGGAGTATAAACAATAAATGGTAGATAAATGATGGCGCTGTCCAGTTGAATTAGTGACATTCAAATATGTTTATAAAGAAACGATTTAAATCATATATGTAGTCGTGTGCAAGCAAGTCATGAGATGAGACCATTTTGTGACCACGAAAAACATGTGATTGTATTCGATATTATGCATCTTAGAAAGAGATTTTTTTTAAGGACATGAAAAGAAAAGTAACAGGACCGGTCCGCACTCAAATGTTGAAGAAGCTTAAAGTTATGTCAGTTATGAAGCTCGACCAAAACGCGCCGGTCTCATCGAAGAGCAAGACCAAGCGAACCCCGACTCTTTTCAGCGAAACGTTCGCTCGGGTCGGTCCAACAAGCACCTTGAAAAAGTACACTCAAAGTAATTATTTTATGGTAAAAAGAGGGCGGAATAATGTTTACAGCTCTTAAGCTTCCTTGATCCGTCCGCAGTCTGGTTTTTCATGTACTGTACATCTCTAGCTCTGTGTTAACATGCAGTTTCAATTCCATATGCCTATCACCCAGAGAAGGTCGCACTCGCAGGCGTGAAGAAAAAGTTATGTGCAACTTTTCGCTGAGATCCATTGATCGTAACACATTATTTAAACAGGTTTGTTTAAGGAACTGGGAGTGATCTTTCATAGAAAAATGAGTAGGCCGACACAGTATACACACTTCCGGGTTGGGTTTGCAGAATTTGTATTTTTAATACCGTTGGGAAAAAAATTATGTAGCCTAATGTAGATGCAGTGTGCTTGCTTGCCGTCTCGGCTTGTTGACTTTACATGTGGAGTTACTTATAACGGTGAATTTCGTACTTGATTGTAAAGTTCGTAAATTGGGTTTTACTTTCAGGAATTTCTAGTTTTGATGCATTGTGGCTGTTTTGACAAGTTGTTGAAAGTACACGAAGCCCCACGCACCGCACGCGAAGCCCTGTACCAAACGCTTTGCTTGGCCATGGTTTACCTTATTTAAAATGCACGACCTTTGAAGAAAAGGACCAATCAGAACGCTTCACTGTGGCCCCATGAGCTAGCGTTTTACTCTGCTCTCACACAAACGATCTAGGTTAGTCCTGTTTTAGGCCTATATGCCCTACTACTTATTATTATTTTTGTTTATTCAGTCAACAGTGATAATATGCGCAGGAATCAGAAATGCTATTATTTATAATACATACAAAAAAATAGGTGATACATTAAAATAAAATAGATCCATGGAGTAAGAAAAATGTCATCTTAGTTTTACTCTGCTCTCACACAAACGATCTAGGTTAGTCCTGCTAGCCCTGTATGCCCTACTACTTATTATTATTTTTGTTTATTCGGCCATTAATTTCTAAACGTTCAAATAATAATAATAGTCTCATTAGAACAAAGAAATGAAGAAGAAAAACGACAACAACAAAACAACTACAATAATTTAATAATAGCAACGGCAACCGTAATGGGAATTTACATAACAAACCAAATGCCCATTTCAAGTTTTAATTAGAAGGTTTAATAAAAGTGTACGCAAACACAACACTGTGACCCAAAAGGGGTTGCAACAACCCAAACATGGGAACGTTATAGGGCCATTTGAAGAATGATATAAAGAAAAATTTACAAGAAAAAATAAATTCACCTTGACCCCCAAAAAGTTAAAACTGCACAAACGGTAAGGTAAGGAAATGAGCGAGAACCGAGAGAGCAATTAGGGTGGGGGGGGGGGGGGCGACACCCGATACTTCTCGCACGAAAGAGTGACCGTACCGACGTGCATAATGCATTAGTGTTATGTTTCTTCCCTGCCCGTCTAGGTGACACCTAATTTGGTTTAGCGCCCTCTCGTGTTCCCGGGTTTTTTTACCTTGTTAGTTATTCTGAAAGTTTATTCTTGTCAAACCACTGTGAGAAAAAGTGACATTCTTTGCACTTTTCGATATCGTTTGTTAGCAGTACCAGATTCCAGAAGAATACTGGTGAGTTAAGGATTCTATTTTTAATGATGTTACGGATTATTGTTCATAATTTGTTGTGTAATTGGTGTGTAACTTTTAGACATGTTTTCCCGCCAGTACTCTATGCCTGACCTATTAATTTGCTCTGATTCACGTAAACTTCCCTTATTTTGATCCTTGGAATCTCCCTTTATGTCTAGGCCTTAAAGCCTAATTTGTGGATTGTAAAGCAAGATGTCTATGGCCTTCATGCTCAGTGGTATTTACTACCTTAGTGCAAGTTATTTTTCACCTTTTTATGTTTGTATAACTGCAGTAAGTGTGTGTTATCGTAAAGTCAAAGACTTAGTTTTGTGTGTAAGGAACACTTGCCTAAAGACGTGCACTCGCCATTTTTTGTTCAGTGTCCTGAATATTCATGAGTCATTACCTTATTTGGGCATCGGTGGTTATATGAATGGGGGTTTACTCGCGCTGTAGTTAAGAAGTGTATTAAAGTTAATGTGCATTGTTGTTTCTAATTAGGTTGTTGAAATGACATGTTCCAGACGACCTAGCAGCCCTTTCTAGTTGAGGACATCTGAGCTATAGAGAAAACAGTTCTGTAAGATATTTTTCATGGAGTGTCTTGTGATAGAAACTTAATATTTTTAGGATGTTTACATGCATTTTACCCTTATTGCATGTATTCCTGATTTTATTGTGCTAAATGTCTTTGTCAGCCTTTTCGCACCTTTATTGATCCATTGTACTGTACTTAGTTATATTTTATTTTCTGTACTTTCAGTTTTATCACTTTTGTGCATACACATGATGAGGAAGATAATAAAGAAGTTGAAAGTTATTTTCTGAGTCATTGCGCATGGTTATCTGGCTGGAAAGAGGGCGCCCTGGCACCCCACGTCTTGCACAGTAAAAAGAACTCTCCAAGAAGTGCTCAAGATGATTGAAGAAATCAATTCTGATGACGTAACTAGTGCAACTTCCCGGCCTACTGGGTCATCACGGCGAAGTTTAAGGTCGACCACGAGCTCAGCAGCTATACTGGCTCGTGCAAAGGCTCAGTCCTTGAAAACCAAGATTGAGTTCACTCGAAAAGAAGCAGATCTTCGTCGCCAAGAGTATGAAGTATCCAATGCTTTACTTCTTCTTGGTGCAGAGAAAGATTATGCTATGGCGGAGACAGAAGCAGAATACCTGGAGGCAGCTGCCATAAAAGAAAATTCCCCACCATTCAAGAAGATTTGCAGCTGCCTACGGCGGACTCCGCAGATCGAACCTATGAATTTGTCTCGGCGCATTTCCAAAAAAGTATCAATTTGGAAAAAACTGAGACAAAAGGTGACAAGTCAGATGAAAAGAAGCCACAAGAGAAAGAAAAACCAGTGGAGACTGATAAGAAACCTTTGTCAGAAGTTAAGTTACAAAGTGAAGACAAAAAGGCAGACAAAGAAGAGATGAAGACGAAACAACCAATCGAATCATGTCATCAGAATCCCCCAATCAGATGAAGGAGCAGCTCAACTCCATTAGCAACATGCTGGTCAAAAAAGAGCTTGTGAAAAGCGGACTGAGAAAGTTCCATGGCAATGCAGGTGATTACAGATCTTGGAAAGGTAGTTTCCAGCAAGCTACGAGAGACCTCGATCTGAAATCCTTCCAAGAAACGAAGATTTCTGCCATCCATGTCGATAAGCCTGATCTGGGTCTTCAAAGGATATGGGCATACCTAGATGAGAAGCATGGCTCACCGGAAGCAGTTGAACGGGATTTGATGAAGAGAGTGGAGCAGTTCCAAAAATTCCCACCAAGGGCCAGCACAAAACTTGAAGAATTTGGGTATCTTCTTCTGGAAGTTCAATACATCAAGGAATCCAAACAGTATCCAGGTCTACTAGTTTTGGATTCTTCAAGGGGGTTGCAGCCTTTGGTCCAGAAACTTCCAGATTGGCTTCAATTGAAGTGGCGTGAGAAGGGTTCGCAGTACAAAGAAAAGCACTCCGTGATGTTTCCACCATTTGAGGTATTCGTCAAATTTGTACAAGGCCACACTCGTGTACAGAACGATCCCAGCTTTCAGTTTACAGATGTTGTCAAAGGTGCATGGGACCGCGCACCACAAAAATCGGCGTTCACCGTAAGAAAGACGGAAGTGAATGACAGACCCTTTATGAAAGAGTCACCTCGTTGTCCCATCCACAACACTGCACATGATTTGCAAAATTGTCGGATCTTCAAAGAAAAGTCTCCAGACGAGAAGAGTACAATTCTGAAAGAGAACCGCTTGTGCTTCCGGTGTCTTAAACCTAATCACCTCATCAAGAATTGCAATACTAGAGTCAGATGTGATCTCTGTGGCAAGGCCCATGTCACAGTGATGCATAGACCAGCACGAAGCTATGAAGTGCCATCGGCATCGAACCAGACACCACACGCGACTGGGGAGGATGTCAACCAACCTCAGAGAACCATGACACCCAAATGCACCAAAGTATGTGGCCAAGGTAAAGAAGGCCGGTCATGTGCTAAGATATGTCTGGCAAAGGCTTACCTCAAAGGGAAGCCAGAGCGTGTTGTCACTACGTATGTTATCATTGACGATCAAAGTGACGGTTCTCTCATCAACGAGAACCTACTGGACAGTTTGGGAGCCAATCTAGAAAAGTCAAGGTGTGCTGTCAAGACGGTCAGTGGCCTCCAAGAAGTCCACGGAAGAAAACTTTCTGGCCTGATCATAGAGAGTCTAGACGGTACAGTCCACACTCAAACTCCTACTCTCTTCGAGTGCAACAACATTCCTGGAGATGTGTCAGAGATCCCCACGCCTGAAGTAGCGGCAGCTTTCGAACACCTAAGGTCGATTGCTCCGACGTTACCTCCCTTGAACAAAGATGCCGAGATAGCAATCCTACTTGGCAGAGATGCTCCCCAGTTCCATAAAGTAAGAGAAGTTATCAATGGCAGAGACGATCAGCCTTGGCACATCGCTTAGATCTCGGTTGGGTTGTAGTCGGAGAAGTCTGCTTGAATGGTGCCCACATCCGCACAGACATCACCCACCTCCAGAAAGATGTGGTCAGCACGTACTTCACCCAAGTGTTGAGAAATGGGCGCAATTCTGCCAACTTCCAGCCATGTGAAAATTCAATAGGAGTCATCCACTGCAGGCCAAAAGCAGCTAAATTGGGAGAAGATGTGTTTGTAAGCACCTGTTCTGATGAACATCTGGGCCCCTCTTCTGATGACAAAGAGTTCATTGAGCTGATGAATTGCGAGATGAAAAAGGATCATGCTGGGAATTGGTGTGCCCCATTGCCATTCAGAAAGAACCGCCGAAGACTGCCCAACAACAAACATCAAGCTGAATCCAGAATTAAGACATTGGTAAACTCTTTTGCAAAAGACAAGAGAAAAAAGGAGCACTACTTTGAATTCATGGGTAAAATCCTTGAAAAGAAGCTTGCAAAACGGGTGCAACATGAGTCGACCAACGTGGTTGGAGAAGTTTGGTACCTCCCGCATTTTGGAGTGTACCACCCTCAGAAGCCTGGCAAGTTGAGAGTGGTGTTTGACTCTAGTGCTGTCTTCTCAGGTGTTTCTTTGAATGATGTCTTGCTAAGCGGACCCGACCTGATGAACCAACTTCTGGGCGTGTTGATCAGATTCCGAGAAGAGCCAGTGGCAGTCACTGCAGACGTCGAACAGATGTTTTATGCCTTCAAAGTCAGAGATGACCACACAAGATATCTCCGCTTTCTGTGGTACGAGAACAACAAGCCAGATGCAGCCATAGTCACCTACTGCATGACTGTGCATGTCTTCGGCAACAAGCCATCTCCAGCTGTGGCTATCAGTGGACTACGAAAAACCGGTAAAGAAGGCGAGGCAGAGTTTGGCACCGATGTAAGGGAGCTGATCGAAAGAAACTTCTACATGGACGACTTACTGAAGTCCCTACCCACCGAAGAGGAAGCAGTTGACGTGCTCAAAAGAACCAGAGATCTTCTGTTGACCGCTAATATTCGTCTGCACAAGTTCGCTTCGAACAACACTAGAGTCCTCGCCGCCTTTGAGTCAAGCGAGCTGACACCAAACTTAGTGGAAGCTGACCTCTCGACCAAACATGAAGATACAATACAGCATACATTAGGCGTATCCTGGGTCCTGAAGAAAGACTCATCCACCTTTCAACTAGCGGAACCTAATGCTGACGCATGCACCAAAAGGAAGGTCTTGTCAGAAGTCAACGGAGTTTACGATCCTATCGGCTTAGCAGCACCTGTGATCATCAAGGGGAAGATGCTGCTCCGAGAGATGACACAAGAAGGCAATGGCTGGGACGATCCACTTCCAACAGACCTGCTCCGTGACTGGGTGACGTGGAGGAAGTCCTTGAGTGCCTTGACGGATTTGCGGGTTCCTCGTTCATTCGCTCCTTTCCCAACCGCTGAAGCAGTGAGAAGAGAGCTACATACCTTTGGGGATGCTTCAAACAAGGCCATAGGCGCAGTCTGCTACCTTAGAATGATTGGCATCGACGGTGATCCCCATGTCCGCTTGGTGATGGGAAAAGCGAAGCTCTCGCCCAAGGCAGCCACAACCATCCCACGCCTTGAGCTCTGTGCATCAGTTCTGGCAACGGAAATTGAAGACTACGTCACTCAGGAACTGCAGATGAAAGTCGATGTATCAAAGTTCTATACCGATAGCAAGGTGGTCCTGGGCTACATAAGCAACAGAAAGCGTCGTTTCCGCACTTATGTGTGCAACCGTGTAAACCAGATATTAAAAACTTCCAAGCCCGAGCAGTGGGTGTACGTTCCATCAGAGAGGAACCCATCTGATCAAGCTTCAAGATCCATTCCAGCAGGAGAGCTGAATGACTCTATGTGGATTACTGGACTGGAGTTCCTGAGGCAAAGGAATCTGCCCACAGGCCATGACCAGACAGAGACAGAAGTAGAAATTCTCGAAAATGACCCAGAGGTGTCTCCAGAGAAGATAAACTGCAACAAGGTTGTCTGGGCTCCTGCATCCCTCGGCAGTGAGAGGTTCACGAGATTCTCAAGTTGGGAGTCAGCAATGAGAGCTACGACTAACCTGGTGCACATCGCCAACTCATTCAGGGCAACATCCGACTGCAAGGGTTGGCATGTCTGCGAGAAGGCAAAGTCTGTCAAAGAGCGTCTCAAGGCAGAGACTATCGGGATAAAGAGTGCGCAGGGTGACGCCCTTGTTGCTGAGTTAGCCGAACTGAGGAGTGGGAAGTTGACCAAGAAGAATAAACTGGCTGCACTCAACCCCTACCTTGACAGCAACGGGATACTCAGAGTCGGTGGCAGATTGCAGCAAGCTCAACTGTCAGAGAGAGTAGTCCACCCAGCTATACTTCCAAAGAACAACCATGTTACAAATCGTGTCATCAAACACTTCCATCAGCAGTGCAGCCACCAGGGCCGACATATCACCTTGGGTACACTACGAAATGAAGGCTACTGGGTTATTGGTGGCCAGAGGCAAATATCCAAGGTAATCCGAGACTGTGTGACGTGTAAGAGACTTCGAGGAAAGCGCCAAGATCAAATTATGGCCGACCTCCCAGAGGAGAGAGTGACTGAAGCACCGCCGTTTACCTTTGTTGGGGTAGATGTATTCGGCCCGTTCGAGGTCAACAGCCGGAAGACCAGAGGATGTTCAAGTGGAGCAAAAAGATGGGCGGCCCTGTTTACGTGTATGGTAACGCGGGGTATCCACATCGAGATCCTAGAATCAATGGACAGTTCATGCTTCATCAATGCCCTGAGACGATTCTTCTCTGTCAGAGGTCCAGCCAAGCAGATCCGTTCAGATTGCAGTACGAACTTCGTGGGGGCTTGTAATGAACTTGGACACCAGCTTGCGGACAAGGAACCTGTCAAGAGGTATCTACTCAGCCGTGGTTGTGAGTGGGTTTTCAACCCTCCCCATGCTTCGAATATGGGCGGAGCTTGGGAACGTATGATCGGTATAGCCCGCCGCATCCTAGAAGGCATGCTGAGAGATGTCAAGCCTAGCCAGCTTACCCATGAAGTCTTTACAACTCTCATGGCTGAAATAGCTGCTATAATCAACTCCCGACCTTTATTGCCAGACAGCGACATCCCAGAGCTACCTTTGAACCTGTCACCGAATATGCTGCTCACAATGAAGCCATCGCAAGTCATGGCCCCTGAGGGACCTTTTGAGCAGAAAGATCTCTTGAGGAGCCAGTGGAGACGCGTCCAACACCTATCCGACATGTTCTGGAACAAGTGGCGGAAGGACTACCTACCCTTGCTACAGACAAGAGTGAAATGGCAACAGTCAAAACGAGACCTGAGGACAGGGGATGTCGTCCTTGTCAAATGCGACGCTAGGCGAAACGACTGGCCACTGGGTAGGGTTGCTGGCGTTGAGGCAAGTAGTGACGGACACATCAGAAAGGCCAGCGTAGAGATGGTCGCTGCCGGCCAAAGAAACATGTTCCTCCGCCCAGTTAGCGAGTTGGCAAAGAAGACGTTGCTGCAGCCAATCAGGGACCTAGTTCTTCTGATACCTTCGGAGTGACGAATGACCTTGGTCCTGCAGGAGCAGTGAAGTTCCGGACTTTACCTCATGTAGTTTTTGTTTAAAGGTGTTGACACCTTATTGTGATTTACCTGCTTCTAGTTACCTTTGCATGTTATTGACTGTTATTGCAACCTTGATTCTCATGGTGAAGATGGTATCATCACGGGGGAGTGTTATGTTTCTTCCCTGCCCGTCTAGGTGACACCTAATGTGGTTTAGCGCCCTCTCGTGTTCCCCGGGGTTTTTTTTACCTTGTTAGTTATTCTGAAAGTTTATTCTTGTCAAACCACTGTGAAAAAGTGACATTCTTTGCACTTTTCGATATCGTTTGTTAGCAGTACCAGATTCCAGAAGAATACTGGTGAGTTAAGGATTCTATTTTTAATGATGTTACGGATTATTGTTCATAATTTGTTGTGTAATTGGTGTGTAACTTTTAGACATGCTTTCCCGCCAGTACTCTATGCCTGACCTATTAATTTGCTCTGATTCACGTAAACTTCCCTTATTTTGATCCTTGGAATCTCCCTTTATGTCTAGGCCTTAAAGCCTAATTTGTGGATTGTAAAGCTAGATGTCTATGGCCTTCATGCTCAGTGGTATTTACTACCTTAGTGCAAGTTATTTTTCACCTTTTTATGTTTGTATAACTGCAGTAAGTGTGTGTTATCGTAAAGTCAAAGACTTAGTTTTGTGTGTAAGGAACACTTGCCGAAAGACGTGCACTCGCCATTTTTTGTTCAGTGTCATGAATATTCATGAGTCATTACCTTATTTGGGCATCGGTGGTTATATGAATGGGGGTTTACTCGCGCTGTAGTTAAGAAGTGTATTAAAGTTAATGTGCATTGTTGTTTCTAATTAGGTTGTTGAAATGACATGTTCCAGACGACCTAGCAGCCCTTTCTAGTTGAGGACATCTGAGCTATAGAGAGAACAGTTCTGTAAGATATTTTTCATGGAGTGTCTTGTGATAGAAACTTAATAATTTTAGGGTGTTTACATGCATTTTACCCTTATTGCATGTATTCCTGATTTTATTGTGCTAAATGTCTTTGTCAGCCTTTTCGTACCTTTATTGATCCATTGTACTGTATTTAGTTATACTTTATTTTCTGTACTTTCAGTTTTATCACTTTTGTGCAAACACATGATGAGGAAGATAATAAAGAAGTTGAAAGTTATTTTCTGAGTCGTTGCGCATGGTTATCTGGCTGGAAAGAGGGCGCCCTGGCACCCCAAGTCTTGCACAATTAGTAAATTTAATATTGTTGTATTTAATCATCGAAATCTGACATTCCTCCCATCAGCTTCCCATTATAGTTCCCCTTCAGACGATACATTTCTCATATATCAAAATCCATCAAAAAGCATTACACTAATATTTGGTTTTAACTAGAGACCATGAACTTGAAGTGATGACGATACAATATAGAACTGTGTATATCTATCCTTTGTCAAGGAAACAGCAGTCAACACTGATAATGCGCAGGAATCAGAAATGCTATTATTTATAATACATACAATAAAAAAGATGGTACATTAAAATAAAATAGATCCATGGAGTAAGAAAAATGGGCAGGACGTATGCCTATATAACACAATTAGGTTTGTTTCGTTTTCTTTCATAGGCCTACACATAGCACACTACACATAACGCATACATGTACATGTACAACGTACCAAGGTAGCTCTATATTAAAACCCCACGCACCGCACGCGCAGCCGGACGCTTTGCTTAGTTTACCTTATTTAAAATGCACGACCTTTGCAGAAAAGGACCAATCAAAACGCTTCACTGTGGCCCCATAGCTAGCGTGTGGTATGGAAAAACAAATTGCACCCTGGCCTTGCCACTCAGGCGTCCTTCCCCACGCCCCCCCCCCAAAAAAAAGTTCGCAAAAAAACAACAAAAAACCCGCCAAAACGTTATAAAAATGGTAGGGAATAAAAACAAATAGTGCAAGAATGGCTTGAATGTGGCCTTTTTTCCTAAACAAATTTCCAACTCACCCCTGCGTCGCTGCGCGACAGGCGGCACTAGCGCTCCGATGTACTTTTTTCATATTTGCCCCCCCCCAAAAAAAGAAAAGAAAAAAAAGCGTATGGCTAAGGGTCTACTTGTGTCATGACAGTCTGGAAGTAGATTTTCATGGTTAATGTGATGACTTATGGTAGTTAGTTTCGATAATCGTAACCCTCCATCCTTTCATAGACCTGCGACCGTCGGGAGGATGGAGGTTTGCGATTATCGCAAATTATGTTATGACTACTCCAAGCAAAAACTGTGGGGGGGTGTTTGAAGTCATTATGATGCGTGGAGACGCCGATAAGTGTAACAACCTCAGTCAAAGTTTTAACAAACACCCCAAATACCCCAACAAACAAACAAACAAACAAACAAACAAAGTAGGAGTACATGCATATTAGGATTACACTGTAGGAAATGTATCGATGAGATTAACCCTCATTTCTGATGGGTATTTTGGTTTGTAAAGGGCCTAAGTGGTGAAAATCAGGCAAATATGGGCAAGAGGCTGACAAAAAAAATCTAAAACGTACTCGGATTGTATCGACACCCTCTAGTCACGGAATCAAGAACCATCAGGAAGGAGGGTTACAATCATCTCAAGTAATGTTATGTGTTCATACTCTGTATTAGGTAGATCAGTATTGTAATAATGTTAGTTGAAATGAATGCTACCCTCTTAGACTAGATGGAGACTATGAGGAGTATCAAGCATTGCAAATTATGATTAAAGGAGTCTCCGATTAAAGTGTAATTTTGTATCTCAAATGATACCCTATGAGAGAGATTTGTTGGCCTTCTGAACAATTTTAGTCAGTGACTGTCCATGTATAAATGTTATTATTGCTTATGAAATACACCAAGGGGGGAGGGGGAACTTGTATGAATTTCTTTTTTTGAAAACAAATTTCCGATTCCGGCAGTGAAGTTTTTTGTTAATTTTAAGTTATAATTCCCAGCATGAAGTTATTGTATTTAATGGCAGATTCCGACTGTGTTGTGAACCACTAGGCCCTATTCATCGTCGAAAGTAATCTGGACTGAATTTTACTCCCGAGTCTTACACAGGTTAGTTGTTCTTAAGTTTGTTTTATTGCAATGTCCTGTTTAGATTAATACTGAAACCTAACACATAATGCACGGAGCCACAATAAAGTCAGAAGTTCAATTTTGATAGGTAAACAGACAACACCCATTTTTTGGTAAACGGATCAGTTCACGAAGGAACGATGCAATGATTTACCATTGACCTTTAGCATGTAGATTTATGAGCTTTCTGTTTTGTTCAGTTTCTGTTCATTTGACTAATTTGTTTATAGATAAATATGACAGGCATTGAATATTTATAATCCATATCCATGACAGTTTTGTGCTTGATTCAGTTTAAATCACATTGTTACCTTTTTATCTTCCATGGAAATATAATTTGAAAGTGAGTTAAAGGCCCTGTACACTATTGGTAAGATCGAAAAACACAAATGTTCACAGATTCACACACAACTTACATGATTTAAAGTAAGTAATGGTAGAAAGGGTTCCTTAAAATATCTCTGCCTAAAATGCTATCGTTTCTGAGAAATGAGTAAACCAATAGTTTTTATCACGCGCGATATTTTGAAAAAAACAGAAAACACATTAGGTCTCTTTTCACTATTTTCTCGTGATCTCCATGACCAATTGAGCTCAAACTTTCACAGGTTTGTTTGTTCATGCATATGTTGAATCACACAAAATGTGGACACTGATTTTAGGCTGTTACCAAAAGTGTACATTACCTTTAAACATTCATGTTTTGTATAAGTTAGGACCATAACTCAGCCAAAATCGGTCTTTGATGAAACATTATTTGGATAAAAAGTCATTCTTAATTTTCTCATTTTCAGTTTTGGTTTAGTCATCTTGACAAACATGGCAGCTGAGATTCCAAAAAATGTGAGCCAGGCTCAGAAAGCCGCTAAGGCTATCAATGTCTTTGCCTCTAACCTGTATCAAGTCTTGGCTCAGAAAGGATCGTCTGAGAACATCTTCTTTTCTCCAATGAGCATCTCAACTGCGTTGGCCATGACGTACATAGGAGCTCGTGGCAACACCTCAAGTCAGATGAGTCAAGTGCTTCAGCTCAATGTCTTGGAGGAGTCTCAGCTCCATCAGTCATTTGCTGAGCTCAGCAATCTGATCAACCGAGCAGATGCTCCTTACACCTTGAAGGCTGCCAACAGACTGTTCGGTCAGAAGAACTTCGAGCTTCTCCAAGCATTTAGAGATGAGACTAAGAAGTTTTACGGAGCTGAGATGGAGATGCTTGACTTCGGTGGGGATGCGGAGGGATCTCGAACTTTCATCAACGGATGGGTTGAGAATCAGACAGAGAGTCGGATCAAAGACTTACTGGCCGAAGGATCACTGGATGCCTTGACTCGTCTGGTGCTCGTCAATGCTATCCACTTCAAAGGCGAATGGGCTGACAAGTTTCTGACCAGTGCTACGTCTGAGGAAAAGTTCCACGTAACAAGATGTAGAGTAGTAAGTGTTCCCATGATGCACCAGACGGGGGAGTTTCCCTGTAGCCATGATCCATCAGTGAAATGTTCAATCCTTGAGCTTCCTTACATCAAGAAGGAAGTAAGTATGTTTATTGTGCTTCCTGATAAAGTAGGTGGTCTGGGTGGTGTCATCAAGGAGCTGAGTCATGAGAAGTTGGAGCAATGGATATTCCAAACCCGCAATGATCCCCCTCCAGATGAAGTCATCTTGTCCTTGCCAAAGTTTACCCTGCAACAGGACTTTGTCTTGAATGATGTCTTGAAGGCAATGGGTATGATTGACCCATTTGATTCATCTCAGGCCGACTTCTCTGGGATGACGGGAGGTAAAGATCTCTTTATTTCTACCGTCATCCACAAGGCTTTCTTGGAAGTGAACGAGGAAGGTAGCGAGGCAGCAGCTGCCACGGTTATTTGGGGGTTGAAGTGTTATAAGATCCCCATTGTGATCAAAGCTGATCATCCTTTCTTGGTCTTTATCCGTGATAACAAATCTGAAGCAATTTTGTTTATGGGACAGTTGTGTGACCCAAGCCAAGCCAATTCCTCAAAGCCAATTTCGACACTTAATAAGCTGAAACAAATGCTATGCATTTGCCCATAGAGTTCTGTGCATTCCCTGATCTCACACAAGGTCTGTGTGAGGTGTTCGTTCGTCGCGCGTGGAAGAGAACTGGGCTGGTGGAATATTCCACTTTCAAAGCGGGGGTGGGGTAGGATGCATAAGAGGCAGTGGTTGTGGTTGTTGAACATAAACAATTTTGGCAATGGCAGGTACATGTACATGCTGACTTAATTAATTACTCAAAAATCAATTTATCTATTTATGTTTTGTTATTTTATTTCACACCCGTCCAACGGCGCGGATATATGGATACAAGACAATTCCACATACAATATAAAATATCAAAATACACAATACAATTATAAGTGTTGGGTGTCTGGTTATTAATTATTATAATTTATGAACATTAAACAGAAATTCCTGTAGTTAATCAAAGACAACTGTTCTTTTATTGAACAACATATAATGTTAAACTCAACTTGGAAATTTCAGGGGTTGAGAAATTTCAGGGGTTGATTTGTAAAAACATTTTTTCTAACTTGAAACTTTGCAGAATACAAACTGGTGTCCCTGTCAAAGATTTGGACACCTGTAACAGTTGTTCTTGGTTACCACAAATTCATGTTTTAGCTACTTCTAAATGAATACATTTAAGGTACAAATTCAACACAATAAAATACAGGAAAATAAACATTTTGTTGCCATCACAAACCAAAGCAATAACAAATATCACATATGGGTATTTTTCACACACCATGTGGGGGGTTTTTTACAAGGTTCAAATAGTTACATCATGTATGTACAACTCTTCTCTATAAACGCCTGCACGTTCATTTAAATGGAATTGACTGAATACTGTAGAGGGCATGTTCGCTTGTTGTGCCCCTCTTCTGTACACCTACTACATGAAACTTTAAAACATTTCTGTCTCTTACAGGATGGAAACAAGTACTCTGCCCTGTTAGCCTTTTGCATTACTTGCTCCAGAGCTTGCAGATTCTTATGATCAGATCCTCAAAAAAACCCACTTTGTTAATAGGTCATTTAATTTCTCAAAGGTCTGCTGAGAAAAGGGTTTAAGAGAACCATGTAGTGATATCGATTCTGACACATGTTGAGCCATGATGTGCATGTACAATGTGACCGTGTACTTGATCCGGCAAGGGCGTCTCGAGATAAGTAGGTATCTTTATATAATGTTACCCATGATTGCACTTTTGTTCTGAAACTAATCAGCTGTGATTCATTCAAGTCAGTTTTCATCATGGCCATGATAGGAGGGAACTCTTGCCACAATTTTATAATCTGATCAAGTTTCTTATGCCACGGAATGAGGGAATTTAAGTCTATGCTTTCTTGAATTTTCCTGTGTTCTGGACCGGCAAAGTCTCGATACGTCATCAACTTACTATTCTTGTCCGTTTGAAATTTCCACTGAATTCCTATAAGCCAGGTATGAACTGTTCAAAATTGAGCATGTTTTTGCATTTTGATTTGTCTACATTTTTCTGATTTTTCCGGATGTTGTCTTGGGTGTGAATATCTTTAACAAGTTGGCGAATCAGTTGATCTGATATTCGCAGAAACATATGGAGGGGATCCATTACAACATTATCGACTGCAATAGGCAACATGGGGGGCCGAACGCAATTGAAGTGTTTGTTTCGATTACCAGGAAGTTTGGATTCTTTCTCAATTTCCTCAAATGTGCCTGCACCCTTCTTGAGATCAGTCATTGACCATTCAGAGACAATCCTAGAACTTTGTACTTGAACATTTACACCAGCAGCAGGAAAATTCAGAAGGGCAAGACCCAATACCCTCAACTCATTAAAAAAACTTGAGGTCTGCACAAAATATATAGTGTAGATTTATTCGTTTCTCATTCACAGTTACAACCTTCATATTCTTCACGGTCTTTACATATGTCAGCAAAAATAGGTTTCGGTGATTCATACTTTTCTGGTACTCTTGCAAGTGCTAACACATGATCAGGAGACTGAAATCCATCTTTTATCAGGCTGAACCCAATATTTGTTACCCTAAACCTTGACCAAAATGATGTTCCATCACCTGTTATCTTAACAGTGACATAATCACAGTCACTGACTTCCCATTTGGAATTGAGAGCCGGCATATATTTCAATGCCCTGATCAGCTTCTCTTCCAGAGGTTCGCAAGTGGCATGAATTTCAGGAAAGAATTTTACATTGAACAGCTGATTAAGTTCTGCTGCACGTGCTTGGAGGCTGTACAGTGAGGGAATGGATTTATTACCAGAAAGAGCAAGTTCTTGATAAGATTGATCAGAAATGCAGTATCGATCCTTTACAAATAGTATACGATCAACAGCATGGCTTGGTTTTGTGCCGATGTCAGATGCAATTGTGTCCGCCATGCAATACTGTCCGCTCCGGACACTTTTGCATATGCAATCGTGTCCGGGACTATGCAAAACCGTCCGGCGGACATGTACATGTACATGTGCACCACAAGGTCATTTCAATAGGAACAATGACTGCCCTCCACACGCGGTTTTTTCCGGGCGCTGCGCCCGTCCAAAATTCTCAAAATACCAAATGCGCCCGGACAAAAAATGTCGAAAAATACTTGCGACGAACACAAATCACCGTTTCAATGCGCTAGTAGATCGATCTTTTTGTATTAATAGTGCAGCGACTGGTACCCAGAAGTCAGCTATTTCGTAACGGCATTTCGCGTGCATTTTCTCTGTGTCGCAGGGCATCCTGACTACATTTTTACTCTTGTATCCAAGACTCAATAATTGAGTCGACCCCGCGCTATCATGAGAGATATTATTATTGTACATTGTCCATCAGGGGCCCGAGGTTGACAATTATCAGGTTTTCAAGTTTATCAATTTTCAAGTTCATGTTGAATTTTCCTTTTTGCTCCACAAAGTTTTAACTTGTACACTGTGTCTGACAACTGTTCAAACAACTGCTTGGATTGGCGCCCCCAACATTTGCAGTCTTTTTTACCTGTGATGTGAGTTTCTTAATTTTAGAGAGGAGTCGTGGCAGCGTTAATTTTACATCAACTAACTGTATATTCACCCCATGCTCTTCACACAGTTTCTCCAGGACAGACATGCCACATTCTTCTTTCCAGAATGAATGGCCGCTGTCTTTGATAAGCTCGTGCAAAACGAAATTATTCACTTCAATGACCCAGTCATCTGGTTGACCTTTTACTTTCACAATACATTTTGAAAAGTATAAGGCCTGAATCAAAACAAGAACAACATAGAATTTCAGATTACCCATGATGCTATTTAAGTAGTAAGTAGATGGAGTTCAGAGTTATTTGCTGTCTGCTTGACAAATCGTAGGGTGCAGACAAACCCTCTGTGTACAGATTTCCTCCGCAGGTCTGGAGTATACTCCACCAGGCATGATCTCTCAGTCAGCCACATCTGCAGCGTAGATGTTAGGGTTGAATTTGACGTGTAGAGCGATGTAATGAAAATCAAGCTGAGCTGCGGAATCGCCTCGCCCGCTCAAAAAAACAAAAAACAAAATCATAAATACGTTGTAAATTGGCTTGCTGATTATTTGCCTGTTGGATCGTCCTATAAAAAGTCACATTTATGACCGTGTTGATTGCAAATGGTGAAGTTTGGCGGTGTATTTGCGTTAGCTCAGTGCATTCATATAGGCAGGTCCAAACTAACTAGGCGCCAGTGACGTCATGAAATCCTCGTCGCGGGGTTTGTTTGACCTCGCGTTTTCAGATTTCGGGCTAGGAGTGTTTCGAGGAAAAGACATTTTTACCCTGTTTTAGCGTGAGGTAAGGGACTCATAATATTTTTTTGTATTTCTTGGAGACTCCATCTATTGGAAAAATGTAAAAGCTAAATATTTCCAAACATTCTGGAGCCCCTCTTTAAGAAGCAGGACGGTTCTTTTCAGAACTTGGTAGTCTCCCGAAGTCCGTAATCTACTCTGCGGCAGTAGAATATAGTCTCCCAAATTCCGAAATCTACTCCGCGGCAGTAGAATACATAGCAAGACAAGTTCTCAAATAACAAAATATACAAAGCAAACAGATATGGTGTTACCGCAAACCGAATATACACTGATACCTCACCATGCAATGCCTCAAATCCCATATAATATTTGTCATATAATGCAAATGGCTTTCAAGTAATGAAATAATTGCTTCAAAAGATATTATTTAAAGAAAGCATAACCCTCATTTTCAGAATTTGAATCACGAAGTTGTGTGTAGAACAGTGACGTAATTTATATAGTGAGTGTGGAATGTATTTAGTTATTGGTATCATAAATTGCATGAAAATAAGTATAAAATAACAAACTCTAATTACTTGAACCAATTATAAAGGGCATTTACTGCATGAAAAGAAAAACAACTCTAAGTCAATGTTTTAGATTAACGGTACGTTGCCTCAGTAAATCATATCATTACATTCGTGTTACTCTTTGATGAGAAAGACCCACTATTTCGTTGTGCAGGTTTTTGCTAAAATATTAATAATTCACGCAATGAATGTTCAAAAATATCAGTCTTTGAGGTAATCCCCCATCACACCTTCACCATAAACACTGCAGACGCTCATTTTCATGGAGCCTATAGCTAACCATGAAAACCTCAGTGCAGAATCAGCAGTCATGCCATCTCCTATGCTTTTGTAAACGATTTGTAGGACTCACTGTTTCAGTGCACCCAGGGGTGTTTTGTGGCCTTGTGGCCTTGTGTTTATCAACAACCTCCAATCATTCTTATCTAGAACAGCTCATAATAGACATCAGCATCTTGTAGGGGATACAGAGGGGGGATCTTTATGCCACGCCAGGGCTTGTGTATTTTGGGCCATAGGCTTGTGTGTTGGAAGGAAAAGGGGCGGGGCTTCATGGTTATTCAACTGGTTATGAACCCTGTACATATCAAAGGCCTTGGGGGACAAAGAGCAAGCATATTCCACTTTTGATAGGTAATGAGCATCCCTAGACCCTCTGTGGGGTAATAGGCTTGATAATGATGAGAAAAAAACATCATACCCCGGGAATAATACAATTTCCCAGAGTGCACGACAGAATAGTGAGTCTGTATTCATTCTACCTCCATGGCTGGTAGTAGTATTTTGAGTCACATGCGTAATGACTTGTCAGCGCAGGTGATAGTATGTTTATTGCTATAGGTTTTTACAACATTTGTTTATTTCCTCTCACGAGACTAAACATGTATGTATATTGCTTATGTTGCTTCTTATATTTTTGTTGCCATTAGGCAGTAGATCATGTAACTGCACTGTTAAAAATGTCCGTAAATTTACGGACTCCGTAAAGTGAAATATTCCGTATTTTCGCCGTAATTTTAGGGACTTTCCGTAAATGTAAATATTAATTATGCTAATAAGCGTAATTACAATCAACCACATTTGCCCAAACACCTACACATAATATAGTACATGTAAGTACATATTGTTATTTCACCCACAACCGTGTACACATGTACAAACTCATGTTAAGGGTTTTTTATTTTACGGAATTAAACAACTTTTCCGGTAATAGAGCTGCCAGTAAAAAAAAATAGTTCCGTATTCCTGCAGCTCTATTACCGGATTTTTTTTTTTAATTCCGTAAAATAAAAAACCCTTAACATGAGTTTGTACATGTGTACACGGTTGTGGGTGAAATAACAGTATGTACTTACATGTACTATATTATGTGTAGGTGTTTGGGCAAATGTGGTTGATTGTAATTACGCTTATTAGCATAATTAATATTTACATTTACGGAAAGTCCGTAAAATTACAGCGAAAATACGGAATATTTCACTTTACGGAGTCCGTAAATTTACGGACATTTTTAACAGTGTGCCTTCTCAGTGGTAGACCATGTACAATATAGTCATTTTACTATATAGTTTGTAAGGATACTTCTCAGATTTTACTGAAGAGCGTTGCTTTAATACCAGGACTGTTTAGTGTACTCTATCCACTGCTTAATGTAACAACGAAAGAAAATAATACGGACAATTTAATTGATTTCATAGTATTATTATTTACAAACTTTCTCAGTGCATATTATATTTACAGTCAATTATTCACTGGCTCGCACCGCGCTTATAATTATTTACAAACTTTCTTAATATTCAATTCATTGGCTCATTCAATTAATTAATCACAATAATTATTAATTGCAGTCTTTCATGCGATTCAGTTCAGGCTAATAGTCAAATACATCTTAAGCCATCACAATTGCTATAAACATTGTTTAAGTTCACCGGGTCTTGGATGGTGGTTCTGAACTGGTTGGCCTACAGGTGTTGGTGAGGGTGGTCGTTGGCAACTTCGGCAACGCCGTTGGCCTGCAGAGCCTCACCTTGGGGACTTTTGGGACGCTAGGTGGCAGCAGACTTACCTGGTAAATCCATTGTTCTCGGTAATGTGCGCATGCTCAGAACTACGTAAACAATGGAAATTTACCTGGTAAGTCTGCTGCCACCTAGTGTTCTAAAGTCTCCCATTCGGTTCTTGCCCGTGGCCTCATCGTCTCTACATTATACATGTACCTCGGATCACATCAGTGTCCGGATCAGACCTCGGTTTTGGAAAACACCTCTTAGCTTGGAACCATCTATAATATTAAAACAATCAAGGATTCCAGGAAGAGTATACAATCGTGTTTAAGACATGTACTCTTCTAATTGAAACAAGCCAAAATATCAGTGATCATCATCTGTGACATAATCTATTCTTATTTACAAGCCAGTTCTAGGTAATACATCTTTCATTAATCTGCCCAATACACAAGAAAGGGTCCCGGAGTGATCCTAGAAATTATAGGGGTATTACTTTGTTAAATTCAATGGAAAAATTATTCCAAATTGTTTTCCGAAATTGATTAGTCCAGTGGGCTGAAGATATTTTGTTAGATAATCAAACGGGTTTCAGATCAGGCTACATTACCCTTGATAATATTTTTGTGTTGAATACATTATTGCAAAAGTACCGCAACGAAAAAAAAAATGATATGTTTGTTTTGTTGACTACAAAAAAGCTTTTGATTATGTTGATCGAACCTTGCTGTGGTTTAAAATGACTCATTTCGGTTTAAGTACTAAATGTTTGAATATCCTTAAAAGTATGTACAGGTTAGTAAATAGTCGTGTTAAATTAACTCATGGTTTAACTTATTCTTTTCCATGTACTATAGGTGTTCAACAGGGTGCAGTGTTAAGCCCGATTTTATTTTCCTTATTTCTAAATGATTTAGAACCTGAGCTGAGCAGAGCTCCGTTTCATGGTGTAGAACTTGGAACACGCAAACTGAATTCTTTATTGTATGCAGATGATATGGTTCTGTCATCTGATAGTTATGAGGGTCTTCAGTTGTTACTAAAGAGGTTTGAGTCCTACTGTAATAAGTCGACGTTTATAGTTAACATTAACAAGACTAAAATCATTATTTTTAATAGTGATTTGTCCAAGAAGAAAGATGAGCATCATTTCGATTTCAACCAAGAATCTATTGATATTGTTGATTTTTATACATATCTTGGAATTATTTTTCAGACATTCGGCTCTTTTAAATTAAGTGTTAAAGATCTTGCTGATAAGGCCCCAAAAGCTGCCTTTTCTATTCGAAAAAACATAGGGAATGACCTAACTCCAGTTTTACTGTTAAAAATCTTTGATACCTTGTTGAAGCCAATTCTTACTTATGGTTCTATTGTTCCCTGGAAAAAAGAAACAGAGAGTGTTGAATCATTTCATTTAAATTGGCTTAAATTCATTCTAAATGTAAATAGACGAACTTCCACAGATGCTGTTCTTGGTGAATTAGGTCGTTTCCCCCTGTACATTGAAGTAACTAAATATATGCTTAAGTACTGGTTCACATTAAGTGAAAGACCTATCGATTCTATTCTATATAACTCATTTGAAGCTGACTTGAATTTAGGTCATAAACAAAAGCCGTCTTTATTTCTTAAACTAAAGAATTATTTTGATGCAGTCAATTGGAATGCCCCGGCGAGCATCTCGGGTCCCCAAAACCAACGGAATGTTGTAGATTTATATGTTAAGAATTTACGTAAGGTTTTTATTGATAACTGGTATGTTAGATTGCATAATGATGTCAGGAACAAACCCAACCAGAGAAACAAATTAAGGACTTACCGCACTTTTAAAACAAACTTTGAGCTTGAGTTGTATCTACGTTCCGTAAAAAATTCCTTACATCGAACTCACCTTTCCCGGTTTAGATGTTCTGCACACAAGCTTTTAATAGAAATTGGAAGGTATGTGGGAATCGAATATGAACAGCGAATTTGCCCTCATTGTAATTTGGAGGTTGAATCTGAGATCCATTTTTTACTCAATTGTCCATTATACAGTGCTCTTAGGGAACAAATGATTAACTTTGTGAGTGGAAAAATGCACATTTTCAGTTGTTTACCAACAGTGAAAAATTTGAATTTCTTATGAGTTCAACAGATGAATTAATTGTTAATTGTGTTGCCAAATTCGTCTTTTTATTTATGAACTTAAAAGAAAAACATAATGTCTGATCGTTCATGTTGACTTTATTTTCTCCTGCCAATGTATTAATAAATCAGGTTTAAAATGTTGATGTAACCCTCCCCGGGGTTAAGGGGTGTGTTCCAAGTTGGAATAAAAAACAAATGAAATGAAAATGAATTAATAAATCAAACAATCTGTTAATCGTCTTTAAAGGCACTGAGCACGTTTGGAAATTGTCAAAGACCAGTGTTCTCACTTGGTGTATCCCAACATATGCATAACATAACAAGCATGTGAAAATTTGGGCTCAATTGGTCATCGAAGTTGCAAGAAAATGATGAAAGAAAAAACACCCCGAGTCCAGCTTTCTCCAGAAGACGATCAGAGCATACTGATCGAAACGTCGAGTTGAAACCAACGGTTCTTTTCAGAACCAACCCAACTCATTTAGAGATATTACATGGTGTTTCCGCAAACCTTCCATAAAAACACTCTTGTTGTACAAATTTGTGTGCTTTCAGATAGGAATAAAAACTTCTTGCAAGAAGTTTTTGTTATTTTAGTGAGAAATTACCTCTTTCTCAAAAACTACGTTACTTCAGAGGGAGTTGTTTCCTACAATGTTTTATACTATCAACAGCTCTCCGTTGCCTGTTACCAAGTAACTTTTTATGCTAATATTTGTTTTGAGTCATTACCAAACGTGTACGATACCTTTAAATAATTAGTACAATCATCGACTCTTAATTCAACACTGTGATACTTAGAATTAAGCAATTATAACTTACGGTTGTTATTTTGTGTTGTGCCTCGTAAAAATAGTGGCAACACTGGCCCTGGAGATAATCTCAATAAGTAGACAAATCACATTTATATTTATTGTCTTCGACAATTCGCTGCCTTACTTTTTTTCTTCTTTTTTAATGAGATATCGCCAAACTCACTCCTGGGGCTGAAACAGGGTTGCCCCCCTTACAGTCCGTAAGGATGTGGGCATGGGTATCATCAACTAGGAGCCTGGCTGGTAGAACAGAATGCACTACCTTCCCAACTTTTACGAAGCAATTATGGTTAAGTGCCTTGCTGAAGGGCACAAGTGTCACGACCGGGATTCGAACCCACACTCTGCTGCCGACATCACCAAGGCTTGGGTCCAGTGAGCAAGACCACTCGGCCACGCCACACGCCACAATAGCTGTCTGCAATAGCTGTGTTTGCTATGCTTGGTGACGATATTTCAAGGCACGATCACTCCTCACTACATCTAACTCAAACTTGATTCGAAAATCATCTCATCACTTTCTCTCTCCCCCTCTCTCTCTCTCTCTCTCTCTCTCTCTCTCTCGCTATACTCCAAACCTAATGCACCTGTTCGCGACTGTTGCCAATGCTGGTCCCTAGCAACTATTGTGAATTCGAATCGTTTCTTATTATGATGCAAAGTACATTTCCAGTCATGCACGACAACCATGGTTCTAAGCAATCGCAGGCTAAAATAAAGCTAAATAAAAAGCTGCATGCTGCATGCCTCTCTAAACGTAGTCTTGATTGGCGACGTTCATTTTGTTTAACGTAGTGCGATATCGCAACACGAATTACTGTCCGCAACACGAATTAGGCATACTGGAGAAGAGATATCTGTATCACACGAACATCTGGATCAAGTTTCGATCCAGATTTATAGACTTGCCTGGACCTTCTGAGTCAGCCTCCCAAACAGTCAATGTAGCGCCCTCTACCGGTGGCTAATACAAAAAACAGCGTCGTCAATCAAGACTCTCTATACGCTGTTGCTGTGATTTTCTGGGAAACACAATGGAGGGATTAAGATTTCAAGTAACTGCTGAAATTCATAATAGGATTACTCAGCTACTGGAAACTACTGGGTTACCCACTGAAAGTACACGTGGCTACTTGGTTACGCAATGGAAGCAAAGTATTTCACAGACTCTTCTATTAGTCCAATAGGGGTGTTCAGATAATATTATGACATAGTTACTCTGATGTGCCAGGGAAAGATTTTATTTTCTAATATTTAAGATACTGATAAGTTTATGCAAGGTTTTACTGATAAATTCAAGTTAAAATTGTGAACACCTTGAAATATATATCAGATGTAAAGATAACTGTTATGTGCAGGGTGTCATAACAGGTTTTTATAATACTTGTGAGTCATCATTTATGTCAGTACATAAACTTCAGTAAAGGATTAAGAGCTGTCAAGTGTTGGTCATCCATTGTGCTTTGTACGCGTGGGTTCGTATCCCATTCTCGTCGCCAAATTGTAATAGACTAGTCCTAGTAATTACTCAGGGAAACACCGTTTTAAAAGAACACCAATCCTGGTATATATCTGAGCTCTGTGTAGCGCTAACTGTGACATGTGGACATGTCATGGTCGAGCCTAAACAATGGCGGCGCTGCGGGCGGGCTACATGACGTCACCTAACAACAACAATAGACTTGGGCAAGTCTTATGTATTAAGAAATTACACTTCTCATCCTTGTGTATGGTCGGATGC